>CM060470.1:307500-360000 GCA_030544235.1 Lepturacanthus savala | reverse complement strand
GTGACCATAATGACACGGTAGTAACGTGACGATAATGACACGGTAGTAACGTGACCATAATGACACGGTAGTAACGTGACGATAATAACACGGTAGTAACGTGACGATAATGACACGGTAGTAACGTGATCATAATGACACGGTAGTAACGTGATCATAATGAACATGATCATAATAACATGTATGTAAAACCAGATCAAAGTGTTCAGATCAAGTACAGTAAAACTATTTCTGAATGAGAAGTTCTACCTACAATATATAATCCATTGACGATTATATAATCCTAAAACGATTAATCGATTAGTCACCAAGGTTGATCAATTAGTTTGATGTAGAACTAATATTTAAATGGTAAAAGAAAAAATACTGAAAATAAAAATGTAAAATACAAATTTAAAAAACACTTAAACTACTAAAAATAAAAAAATAAATAAAAATACAAAATTATTTAAAATATAAAAAAAAAAATACAAAAAATACAAAAATGATACAAAATACAAATTAAAATTACTAAAATACTAAAATTATTACATTTTTTTTAAAAAAATACAAAAGAATTAAATTAAAATATTCTAAATAAATACTAAATAAAGATTATTACAAATTTAAAAAATACAAAAGAAAATATTTAAAACACAAAAAATAAATTATATATAAAATGAATAAATACAAATATAATATAATATAAATACAAAAACAAATAATAAAAATACAACAAAATGAAAATTATACAAAACAAAAAATATTCGATTGATGGATTTGACTCATTTTAAAGAAGAAACTTTCCAGCTGCTTTTCTCTGATTATTTTTTATTCTTCTGTAATAAGAACTCATCATGTCACAGTTTATTTATATGAATTTATTATAAATAATTTCCTCAACAATTATCACAGTTATAACTTTGCTGGTTTAAATGATTTAAACAACAGAAACTATATTAAGTCAATAAATCAGATAAATTAACTTTTTACCATTTTACATGAAGTTTCCATAAATATTTTAATGTGACATAAATGTTAATAACTTTTTATATGTGAATTTATTGTAGAATAATGTTAATAACAGGTTCATATTAGCTCCACTCCCTAAAGAACCATCTATTTAAGTTTATGTAAGGATTAAATTTACCATCTAATTTGCATATTATGACGTCATAGGACAGGAGACAACTTAGATTATAGAATATTCATGAAGTGTCACATGTTTTCACCCTTTATTGCATAATGTTGCCATGGCAACAATTACTTTATCTTCATTTTTCTAAAAAGCTGTGATATAAAATCTATGTTTTTACAGTTAGGCTTTTATTTTGAAGGACATACAGTTTATAAGATCACATGACCAGGATATCCCTATTGCTGATGGACATTTGACATGTCTCTGTCTTTTATTCAGAATTTGGGGAAATTTTCACCAAATAAAAAGCTTGAATTTATTTATTTATTGTGTAAATACCATTAGATTTACTCAGGGAATCGTCCAGCAGCAGAGACAGGAACAGGTTAAAGACTCACAGGCTTCAACGGGTTAAAGGAAACAGTCAAATTAGACCCAAAAACAAGAAACCAGCTCAACATGAGGCTTAAATGTTTATCCTCCTTCTCTGCTCTCAGATTCAGGCTCCGACCACCTGAGAATGATTCCGATTCGGAGCTGGAGAGGCTCTCTACCTGAATAAATAAGTGTGTTTTCCCACGGTGGATGAGGATAAGGACAGAAACTGACAATTCATCCTCCAACCCCCCCCAACCCCGCCGTGTCACATCCTCTGACGACTTCATTGTGCTTCTGTCACTGCTCTTAATCTGTGTGTCAGTCAAACGGTGGCGGCTAATACCCAGCCTTTTAATGACATTAGATGTGGAGTAACGCCATTCACGCCACCACTGATATTATCTGCTATTTGCATGGTTCGGCCGATAGAGAGCAGCTCGTTTCCCCCGGCCGCCTGACACATGTCAGGATGGAACCCGCCTATTATTTACTGTAGCTGTGTGTTTTTTTATCAGAGAGAGACATGATGTCTCACTTTACTGAAGCTGTCAAACACAGAGTGACAAACCTGCAGAAAAACATGCATCAAACCTGCAGAAAAACCTGCATCAAACCTGCATCAAACCTGCATCAAACCTGCATCAAACCTGCATCAAACCTGCATCAAACCTGCATCAAACCTGCATCAAACCTGCAGAAAAACATGCATCAAACCTGCATCAAACCTGCATCAAACCTGCAGAAAAACATGCATCAAACCTGCATCAAACCTGCATCAAACCTGCAGAAAAACATGCATCAAACCTGCATCAAACCTGCAGAAAAACATGCATCAAACCTGCATCAACATAGATGCGAACGCTGCTGAAGCTTCTGTCAACAGAATGACAGTAAATGAGTAGAATTAGTTGATAACACTTTGATACTGAAGTAATGTCCTGAATTCAGGACTTTTATTAAAAGTATTTCTACTTTTACTGAAGTATCTTCATCCATCATGATCTAATCATTAAATCAACACATTTATCTGTTTATTTAATGATTAAAATGTTCCTACAATCATTCTGTCATCAACATAGATTCAGCATCACAGGAAACTAAATGTTTTTTATTTAATTTACACTGACAGTGTTTAATTAAATGTATTTGTCTTTTATTATAACGAGTTTATGGATCAAACCTGCATCATTTTCTTTGCCTGAAATAATATTAATTAGTATTAATAATTATATAAAACATGACATTTCTATTGGCTCAACATAAACTGCAGCAGCTTCATCTCTGTCAAACAATGCATGATGGGAAATCTGCTGTTTCTTTATGAAAATAACTGTTCATTAAACTCATTTTCACTTCAACTGAAATGATAAAACTTAGATTTCATTAAACTCCATGATATTCATGTGGGTGAAGCTGGAATTTACCAACGTTCCTTAAACACCTCACATGGTTAATAAAGTCATTCAGTTATTTTTCATAATGAAATAAGAACCAACTTAATAGAATCATTGGTTAATTGAACTGATAAGACCTAAATGAATAAGTTATTTAATATGTTGAAGTTACTTGTGAGTTTATTTTATTCAGTAAACTGTGTTTGCTGCTGTAACTTGATGATTCGCAGCAGCAGCAGCATTTTTAAGGCTTCACAGCTTCACCTTGCCGGAACATTCCCGGCGTCCTCTGCTCTCCTCGGACCGCCGGGAATTCCGGGACGACTTCCTGGGGGTTTTGAAGCCTCTTTCCCTCATGTCGGGGAAACGTTTCACAGCTTATTTGCTGCTTTTTCCTCCAGCTCTGGTTCACTAAGCTGTTCACCAGAACGAATATCTGGCAGCTGCTGTGGAGGAAGGAATTACACCTTATTATGTTCATGTTAAATCTCACGTTCTGCCCCAACGTTCCCTCCTGACGTCACTTTTTTCCCTCCTCGGCACGTGTAATTGCAAAAAAATTTGCAAGGAGCTAAACTAATTTTACGACACAGGAACACCTGTATTCATCTCCATATTAATAGAAACAGGAAGGATAAATCCCAATTTCCAGCAGCTGGTGTCAGGACGGATGTTCCTTCAGGGAGAATCTGTCTCCTCTACATTAAAATATCGTTGCTCGCCTCTCGCTTCAGTCCAGACTTTCTGAGCAGGAATCAGATGCCTCCATTATGAACGGCAGCAAATCTGACGCCTCTAATGTCCAGATAAGACCAGTTCACAGGGAAGTTTCTGTCTTTGAGATCTAGCAGCAGACACTGAAAAACACCTGAAAACACCTGAAACAACGGCTGGAAATCATCCATTAACAGACTCTGGCATGACTCAGCACATTTTTACTATAGTTAACTACAACCCTCCAAAACATGACGAAGCTATTCAGGGTTTTCAATAACTGATGATCATTTAAGGTCCTGAAGTCTGACTTTAAATGATGTTAAACAGTCTGGAACAGGCTGAAGTTTCCTCACATGCAGCATTTTAGGATAAGTTGCAATGTGTCCGTAAACGCCTCACAGAGAGAATCTTGGTAAAAGCTGCGTATGCGGGAATTTAGAAGACGCTGCAATTTACCAGTGGTCTTTAAACACCTCACTCCCAGACCATTTGTAGAAGCTCAACAGTCCCTGAAGGCCTCACATGCTGCTGAGTCTGAACTGGACAGAGACTCTTCCCTTTATATTAGAACCACAGTTCTGTCTGGTTCAGAATAAAACTCAGAATATGAACCTTAGTCCATAAATGAAAGCATCAGTGAGTGTCGCTGTATCCGAGAGCGTGTGTGTGTGTGTGTGTGTGTGTGTGTGTGTGTGTGTGTGTGTGTGTGTGTGTGTGTGTGTGTGTGTGTCGTGGAGGTGTTTGTCAGGTCAGGCTCTACAGAGCCGGGGCTGCTGTCGTTTCCTTCGTTAATAACGAGGTCTAATGAACTTAAAGTCTACGCTAATTAAACAGCGGAGAACAAAAGCCTTTAATGTTTTTTTTTCCCTCAGAAAAACCCGCTTGTTCGACAGCGTCTTGGAAACCACCTTTAATCCGCTTGTGATGCGGCGCACGCCGGCCCCGACCCCGCCGGGGTCACGGGGGTCAAACCCCCCCTCCCTCGGCTGATAGAGTCACCTGTGACAATCCTTTATGGAGCTGATAAAGTGAAGGAAGTCTCTCCAGGAACAGTGAAGCGGCGGCGGCGGCGACTTTGGCGGCGGCGCTCCCCGGGGATCAGGTGTCAGGGTTTGTCTATCAGACGGCTTGAAAAAAAGCAGGGAAAGGAAGGAGGGGGACGTGTTACCGGGCCTCCATTGTGTCCCGCTTGTCATTGACTGATCGGGTCCATTTAAGCGTCTTTTTTTCTTTTTTCTTTTTTTTTCCACGAGTGAATGAAACCACCTGAATGGATGAAAGCGAGACGGACAAACACGGAGGAATATATTCACGCTGGATCTGCGGCGGGAAGATTAATGTATTAGAAATTAAAATGGGGGCCCCCGGACGGCGTGATCTTGCTCCAACACTTGGCCAGACCCGTGTCACCGCCACATGCACGCCGCCAAGGTGGAGAGGAATCATTAAGCAGCCGCCATTGTGTGAGACGAATAATCAAACTTCACCCCCCCACAGCTCTTTCCCACAGCTCCCACAATGAATAATTCCGGAGCCATTTGCAATGTTAACGGCAGCTATCTGGGCCATCCGTGGCTTTATGATAAGAGCTTCAGAATATGCATTTCAACGGTCTGAACAGCGGCGTTTTGAAAGGACACCTGTCACTCACCTGAAAGAGCCGTCACTCTCTGTCACCTGCAGAAATGGCCCACAAGATAATCTTTACTCCTCTTTCTGTGCCGCGCCTCCCTCTCCTTTCACATCAAACTGACAACTGATTTACACTCACAAATGGATTGTGTATAAACCTGGGAGCAGAAAAAAGGAGTTTTTCTTTTTTTTTTTAATTCTTATTTTCTGTGCTGCCGGATCAAATGTGATATCATAAATGTGATCATAATGTCATTATGTGTAACAGCAGCAGCACTAGAGGTGAGGCCGATAGCTCATATCTCATTAAACACACTTGGGGGCGGAGCCTAAGTTGTTCTTTTTACCTTTATTTCACCAGGTAATAAACCCGTTGAGATGAACATCTGTTTTCCCAGAGTGACCTGGACCAGAGGTCACAGCACACGTCACAAACATGAGCAAATAAACGACATTAAATTAATATTAAATTAATACCAGATTAAAACTAAAGTGCAGCAGAAACACTGGAAGTGAATTCAGGCTCCTAAAGATGATCCTGGTGGATGAAAGAAACGCTCCACTGGTTGACTTGTATGTAAGGATATTTATTATAGTAATTTATTATTGTTATACTATTATTTATAGTATTGATGGTTATTTATTGAGTATAGATGGTTTTTATTGGGTATCGATGGTTTTTATTGGGTATAGATGGTTTTTATTGGGTATAGATGGTTTTTATTGGGTATTGATGGTTTTTATTGAGTATAGATGGTTTTTATTGGGTATCGATGGTTTTTATTGGGTATAGATGGTTTTTATTGGGTATAGATGGTTTTTATTGGGTATTGATGGATTTTATTGGGTATAGATGGTTTTTATTGGGTATAGATGGTTTTTATTGAGTATTGATGGTTTTTATTGAGTATTGATGGTTTGTATTGAGTATTGATGGTTTTTATTGGGTATCGATGGTTTTTATTGGGTATAGATGGTTTTTATTGGGTATAGATGGTTTTTATTGGGTATAGATGGTTTTTATTGGGTATTGATGGATTTTATTGGGTATAGATGGTTTTTATTGAGTATCGATGGTTTTTATTGGGTATAGATGGTTTTTATTGAGTATTGATGGTTTTTATTGAGTATTGATGGTTTTTATTGGGTATTGATGGATTTTATTGAGTATTGATGGTTTTTATTGAGTATTGAGGTGAATTCAGGCTCCTAAAGATGGTTCTGGTGGATATAAACTCTACATGAATTGTATAAAACAGACTTTATTAAAACTAAACTAGTGAGTTGAACAGACGTCCGGGTAAAAACAGACAAATGAAGAATGTTTCCTCCAGTTTTCTCCGTAGATTCATCTTCTAAAGAATATTTCTATACTTCATCATAAACCTCTGCTTTACATGCATTATTACATCTGTAAACTTGACTCTTTAAAGAAATGACTTCCTGTCGAGATATTTTCATCTGATTGATTAACAGCTGAGAGGAATGAGCTGGATGAAGTATTCAGATACTTTACTGCAGTAAAAGTAGAAATACTGTCACCTAAAAATACTGCAAAGGAAAAGCTAATTACCAGCGGCCCCTAAACGCCTCACATGTAAACTGGTGATAGAAGCTGCACTTATGACACGTTTTATCTTTATAAATTCATATTTAATGAATCACCCAAGAATCCTGAGAGAGAATATTTATTCCTAATGAAGTCATTTTAATCATATTTATTCCTAATTAAGTCATTTTAATCATATTTATTCCTATTTACATCATATTAAATCGTCATGTTTAAGGAGTCCATGATTTAACTTGTATGACAGTCTCTTAGTGTTTAGACGGTTTTAGACTCGTAGTGTAAATGAGGACGTGACCCCCCCCCCCCCCCCCCCCCCCCCCCCCCCCCCCATGTAGTCCAGCAGTCATTAGTTCAGCTCCAGCAGCTCCTGCTGCCACCAGCTGTTGTTGGTATTTACAGATCAGGGGTTCGTTCTATAGACCTGATCCCTGATGGACTAGGACCAGTAGTAAACAACACAACAACTACACAACAACAACACAACAACAACACAACAACAACACAACAACAACACAACAACAACTACACAACAACAACACAACTACACAACAACAACACAACAACTACACAACAACTACACAACAACATCTACACAACAACTACACAACAACTACACAACAACTACACAACAACTACACAACAACATCTACACAACAACTACACAACAACTACACAACAACTACACAACAACTACACAACAACAACTACACAACAACTACACAACAACTACACAACAACTACACAACAACAACTACACAACAACAACACAACAACTACACAACAACAAATCCATAGACCTGCTCCCTGATGCCTCTACATCGACGAGGTCCAGTACAAAATAACATGACAACTACACAACAACCAAATACAAAAAAACAACAAGTAAATGATTTAATATGAGTATGTAAGTCATATGTAATCATATTTATGTTACATATAAGTCTTTAATATTTAGCATATTTGAGTCATATTTACACCATATTTAACACAACAACAACATTTATTATTTTTATAAGTTATCTGTCATATTCTATGTGGCTGTTTACTGTTTATAGATGATGTTTGTGTTGTTTAGCAACTATTAAGCTAATGTGGCTAACAATAGCTAACAGTGGCCACTAGTGGAGTGGCTATAATGGCTAAGAGTAGCTAACAGTAGACTGGCTAACCAGATTAATAATAATCATCTGTCATATTCTATGTGGCTGTTTACAAACAGTGTTTATAAAAAAGCCAACTATAAAGCTAACGTGGCTAACTTTAGCTCTGACACTTATTAAAGTGAAGTGTCTTGTTTTATCTGAGCTGCAGATGATTTTCTTGCTGATTTTTGTGGTTATTTTGTCTCTGTCCCAGTAAAATAAATCTAAATAAATAAAATAAATCTTTCTGTTTGCTAACTCCCAGACAGAAACGAGCACATTTGTCGCCTGAAAAAGCATCTTCATGTTCTCTGGGATTCGAGCCAGAAGTCAGAGTCACTTCAGTTCACCGACAGACAGAAACTTCTGTGGAAAAAAGGCTTCTGCTTCTGCTTATGTCCAAAAAATCCTCTGTTGTTTTCCAGCGAAAAGCCCAGAACAAACAGCGATTTTGAGTTTCTGCCGCTCCTCTTTTGTCAAATAGTTTCCACGGCGTCTCACCGCCAACAATCCGCCCTTTGTGGCTCCGAGACGACGCCGTTCAACCATCAATGTTCACTTTCTTCTTCTTCTGTGGTGGCGGGAGCCGAGTCCTGAACCCTGGAACCCTGACTCACCGGGTCCGCGTCAGACCTCCGACTCCTTTTGTCTGAGGAATGGACTCGAAACACAGCTTCATTTTTATGTACTTCAAGTTCAAGTTGCACTTGAGAGATGTTTATAATATTCTTGATCTTATTTTTTATTTGAACCCCTGGATGTCTGAATATATTTACAATTATATGAAAATCATATTATTTGTGGTTTTGCTTTTAATCTGATGCTAAATTAAGTAGATATTGTTAGTTTGTCTATAGCACATAAAATAGGTTTGATGCTAATTAGTGACAATAGACATTAATGGAAACCAATGATACATTATTATTATAGAAGCCACAAAATTATTTACAATGATTTACACTATAAGTAAGTTACTATATACTAACTAGTTACTATAACTAGTAACTATAACTATATACTAACTACTATACTATAACTAGTTACTATAACTATATACTAACTACTATACTATAACTACTAACTATAACTATATACTAACTACTATACTATAACTAGTAACTATAACTATATACTAACTACTATACTATAACTAGTTACTATAACTATATACTAACTACTATACTATAACTAGTTACTATAACTATATACTAACTACTATACTATAACTACTAACTATAACTATATACTAACTACTATACTATAACTAGTAACTACAACTATATACTAACTACTATACTATAACTACTAACTATAACTATATACTAACTACTATACTATAACTAGTTACTATAACTATATACTAACTACTATACTATAACTAGTAACTATAACTATATACTAACTACTATACTATAACTAGTAACTATAACTATATACTGACTATTATACTATAACTAGTAACTATAACTATATACTAACTACTATACTATAACTAGTTACTATAACTATATACTAACTACTATACTATAACTACTAACTATAACTATATACTAACTACTATACTATAACTAGTAACTATAACTATATACTAACTACTATACTATAACTAGTTACTATAACTATATACTAACTACTATACTATAACTAGTTACTATAACTATATACTAACTACTATACTATAACTACTAACTATAACTATATACTAACTACTATACTATAACTAGTAACTACAACTATATACTAACTACTATACTATAACTACTAACTATAACTATATACTAACTACTATACTATAACTAGTAACTATAACTATATACTAACTACTATACTATAACTAGTTACTATAACTATATACTAACTACTATACTATAACTACTAACTATAACTATATACTAACTACTATACTATAACTAGTAACTACAACTATATACTAACTACTATACTATAACTACTAACTATAACTATATACTAACTACTATACTATAACTAGTAACTATAACTATATACTAACTAGTTACTATAACTAGTTACTATAACTATATACTAACTACTATACTATAACTAGTAACTATATACTAACTACTATACTATAACTAGTAACTATAACTATATACTAACTACTATACTATAACTAGTTACTATAACTATATACTAACTACTATACTATAACTAGTTACTATAACTATATACTAACTACTATACTATAACTAGTTACTATAACTATATACTAACTACTATACTATAACTAGTAACTATAACTATTTACTAACTAGTCACTATAACTAGTTACTATAACTATATACTAACTACTATACTATAACTAGTAACTATAACTATATACTAACTACTATACTATAACTAGTTACTATAACTATATACTAACTACTATACTATAACTAGTAACTATAACTATATACTAACTAGTTACTATAACTAGTAACTATAACTATATACTAACTACTATACTATAACTAGTAACTATAATTATATACTAACTACTATACTATAACTAGTAACTATAACTATATACTAACTACTATACTATAACTAGTAACTATAACTATATACTAACTACTATACTATAACTAGTAACTATAACTATATACTAACTACTATACTATAACTAGTAACTATAACTATATACTAACTACTATACTATAACTAGTTAATATAACTATATACTAACTACTATACTATAACTAGTAACTATAACTATATACTAACTACTATACTATAACTAGTAACTATAACTATATACTGACTATTATACTATAACTAGTAACTATAACTATATACTAACTACTATACTATAACTAGTTACTATAACTATATACTAACTACTATACTATAACTAACTATAACTATATACTAACTACTATACTATAACTAACTATAACTATATACTAACTACTATACTATAACTAGTTACTATAACTATATACTAACTACTATACTATAACTAGTTACTATAACTATATACTAACTACTATACTATAACTAGTTACTATAACTATATACTAACTACTATACTATAACTAGTTACTATAACTATATACTAACTACTATACTATAACTACTAACTATAACTATATACTAACTACTATACTATAACTAGTTACTATAACTATATACTAACTACTATACTATAACTAGTAACTATAACTATTTACTAACTAGTCACTATAACTAGTTACTATAACTATATACTAACTACTATACTATAACTAGTAACTATAACTATATACTAACTACTATACTATAACTAGTTACTATAACTATATACTAACTACTATACTATAACTAGTAACTATAACTATATACTAACTAGTTACTATAACTAGTTACTATAACTATATACTAACTACTATACTATAACTAGTAACTATATACTAACTACTATACTATAACTAGTAACTATAACTATATACTAACTACTATACTATAACTAGTTACTATAACTATATACTAACTACTATACTATAACTAGTTACTATAACTATATACTAACTACTATACTATAACTAGTAACTATAACTATTTACTAACTAGTCACTATAACTAGTTACTATAACTATATACTAACTACTATACTATAACTAGTAACTATAACTATATACTAACTACTATACTATAACTAGTTACTATAACTATATACTAACTACTATACTATAACTAGTAACTATAACTATATACTAACTAGTTACTATAACTAGTTACTATAACTATATACTAACTACTATACTATAACTAGTAACTATATACTAACTACTATACTATAACTAGTAACTATAACTATATACTAACTACTATACTATAACTAGTAACTATAATTATATACTAACTACTATACTATAACTAGTAACTATAACTATATACTAACTACTATACTATAACTAGTAACTATAACTATATACTAACTACTATACTATAACTAGTAACTATAACTATATACTAACTACTATACTATAACTAGTAACTATAACTATATACTAACTACTATACTATAACTAGTTACTATAACTATATACTAACTACTATACTATAACTAGTAACTATAACTATATACTAACTACTATACTATAACTAGTAACTATAACTATATACTAACTACTATACTATAACTAGTAACTATAACTATATACTAACTACTATACTATAACTAGTTACTATAACTATATACTAACTACTATACTATAACTAGTAACTATATACTAACTACTATACTATAACCAGTACTATAACTAGTAACTATAACCAGTAACTAGTAACTATAACTAGTAACTAACTACTAAACTATAACCAGTAACTATAACTAGCAACTATAACCAGTAACTATAACCAGTAACTACAACCAGTAACTAGTAACTATAACCAGTAACTAGTAACTCTATACTTGGACTCTTCCAGCCGTTGTGTGTCATGTTGCCTGTACATGGTCCATCTGAAGTGTTATATCTTGGTGTCCTGACAGAGAACCTGTGGGCCATCAGTGGATGTCTGGACCAAACAGCTGCTCCACAGCTGTAACAAGGCTGAGTGAGTTGAGTGTTTGTGACATTTCCTACACACATTATTATCTGTTACACTGATGAAATTACACGTGTCACAAAGACAACGAGGAACAAAAAACATCAAGACAAACGAGCGAATAATTCAGGAGCGAACGAGACGCCGCGAGTTAATCAAATGAAGTGAATAAACGAACAAAAGGGAGTAGTTCTATTTATTTATTTATTCATTTCTCCCTCACACACACACACACACACACACACACACACATGAATGTCAATGGATGAGCCTGTACAACAGATTTCTTACAAATTATTCAGTGACTACAATTTTGCAGTTGAAAAAGTCACCAGAAAAGCCATTATACCTGAGTCACAAATGAGTGTGTAATTGAGTCCTCGGGGAAAATAACTCAGCTTAACTACTGGAAATAATGTGAAATAATGTGTAAATTCAATACTCTTCCTAATGAGCTCATTTGAGTTTGTTGCCATTATATCGAAGGTGCAGATATCTGAGGTGAATGGAGCCGTGTATTCATTAAAATTAGCATATGGACCTGTCAACACTCCTCAGAGGAGCGTTGTAACGATGCCATTTAGCTGCATCAGGCTCTGCCAGTGGGATGAACACACACACACACACACACACACACACACACACACACACACACACACACACACAAAAGAAGCAGCTATTTAACGGCCAGGACCTGGACTCTGACCAGAGGCTGAAAACATCAGCACCGCTTAGACTCCACCGACCCCCCCAGCTGTGTGTGTGTGTGTGTGTGTGTGTGTGTGTGTGTGTGTGTGTGTGTGTGTGTGTGTGACAGAGAGACAGAATGCACAAACCAAAGAAGTAAAATCACTAAAACCTTCCTTTCCTTCTGTCTTTTGATCAAACTTTATTTATTTGTCATCTCTACATACAGCTGCATCTATAACGTCGGTGTCCAACCTGAGGTCCGGGGCCCAGATCTGGTCTCCAGCTCATTTCCTGTGGTCCCTCCAGAGCTTCACAGACTGGTGTGATTTATTTACAGTGAATAAATGTTGAAGTTAACGGAGACACGCTGGTCACGTTGTCTTTGTACGACTTCGTTAACTCCAACATCTTTTTCTCAATCGGCCACGAAGGTTGTTTAAAAACAGGAAAGTTTCTGTTTGTTCCTTCTTTTAATTCGTTGAAGTACATCTTCATATATGTACAGATTCATATATATGATCTTTATAATTGGTTATTTGAGGGAAACACTGATGTGACCCAGGAACAAACAGAGTTTAACTCCTCTGGTCTGATAATTAGAACATCATGTTCATATTCTATAGATGCATTACACGTTGAGTCAATCAACAAAAAACATAGAAATTTTCACAATATTCTAATTATTAGAGATTATTTGTGTGTATTTTTTATTTTATTTCTTTGCTAAATTACACATTTTTCTCTCTTTTAATATTGAGTAGAAACTGACCCACTGTTTAGAGTTTGAATTACTTGGATTTATTTATTCATTTACTCGTATTAATTTAATTTTAATTTAATTTATGTATTTTTAATTTCATTTAATTCCACTTATTTACTTTTTTAAAATTACTAATTTATTTTCTCTATTAATATTATTTTGCACAGTTAACCATTGATTTACTTTCAACCCACTGTTTAGAGTTTCTGTTTCTGAACTTACTATTCATTTATTTATGTATTTTTTATGTTTAAATCTTTTAGTTTTTATTACTTAATTCAATTTTAGTTTTTTATGACTTCTATTTTTCTAGTATTTTATTTTCTTGTGTTTTTTCCAACTGTTTTATATATTTTTTTTATTTTAATATCTTGTGTGTGTGATGGGAGGATTATTATTATTGAATTAGTCTTATTGTTGAACTTGTAACATTTTGTTGTATGAAAAGCAGCTGATTGACTGATTAATTGATTAATTGACTGATTGATCCAGTAAACCCTAGAAGCTGATCCTGCTGAATCCTCCCTGTAACAAGGCTAATGAACTTCTTTAATTCCTTATCGTTAGCAGCAGGTCTGTTGATTCCCTGGAGTCCAGCTGCTGTTTTGTTGTTTGTCGACAGCTGCCAACGCCGCCATTGTTGCTGCCGCCAGGAATTCAGCAGCTGAGTTATCAATAGGAGACAGACGGGTGGAGTCAGTGTTCTGTGTCTGATTCACTTCACAGCGTCAGCTGATACACAAAAAGCTGCTGCTGAACAACAGGCGGTAGCTAATGGAGCCACGCCGCCATCGCTGTAAGACCGCCATCACTTCACCACCGCCATCGCTGTAAGACCGCCATCGCTGTAAGACCGCCATCACTTCACCGCCGCCATCGCTGTAAGACCGCCATCACCTCACCGCCGCCATCGCTGTAAGACCGCCATCACCTCACCGCCGCCATCGCTGTAAGACCGCCATCACCTCACCGCCGCCATCGCTGTAAGACCGCCATCACCTCACCGCCGCCATCGCTGTAAGACCACCATCGCTGTAAGACCACCATCGCTGTAAGACCACCATCGCTGTAAGACCCCCATCGCTGTAAGACTGCCATCACTGTAAGACCGCCATCACTGTAAGACCACCATCGCTGTAAGACCGCCATCACTTCACTGCCGCCATCGCTGTAAGACCGCCATCGCTGTAAGACCACCATCGCTGTAAGACCACCATCGCTGTAAGACCACCATCGCTGTAAGACCGCCATCGCTGTAAGACCGCCATCACTTCACCACCGCCATCGCTGTAAGACCGTCATCGCTGTAAGACCGCCACTGTAACACCACCACTGTAACACCATCACTGTAACACCACCACTGTAACACCATCACTGTAACACCACCACTGTAACACCATCACTGTAACACCATCACTGTAACACCACCACTGTAACACCATCACTGTAACACCACCACTGTAACACCATCACTGTAACACCACCACTGTAACACCATCACTGTAACACCACCACTGTAACACCATCACTGTAACACCACCACCACTGTAACACCACCACTGTAACACCACCACTGTAACACCACCACTGTAACACCATCACTGTAACACCATCACTGTAACACCACCACTGTAACACCACCACTGTAACACCATCACTGTAACACCACCACTGTAACACCACCACCACTGTAACACCACCACTGTAACACCACCACTGTAACACCATCACTGTAACACCACCACTGTAACACCACCACCACTGTAACACCATCACTGTAACACCACCACTGTAACACCACCACCACTGTAACACCATCACTGTAACACCATCACTGTAACACCACCACTAACACCACCACTGTAACACCATCACTGTAACACCACCACCACTGTAACACCATCACTGTAACACCATCACTGTAACACCACCACTGTAACACCACCACTGTAACACCACCACCACTGTAACACCACCACTGTAACACCATCACTGTAACACCACCACCACTGTAACACCACCACTGTAACACCACCACTGTAACACCACCACTGTAACACCACCACCACTGTAACACCACCACCACTGTAACACCAGCAGCAGCAGGAGGAGGTGGAGCAGCAGCAGGAGCAGGAAGAGAAGATGAGGTCTCATCTGTTCTCTGATCTCCTGCAGCATTAAAACCAAATGTAAAAATGTAAAAGCCTCAGGCTGCAGATGATATTTCCATCGTTTGTTTGTCTGCTGAGAACAAGACTAACAAACCTGGACTGGAGGTCAGGAGGAGTCAGAGAGGAGGAGGAGAAGAGGAGGGGGAGGAGAGGAGAGGAGGAGGAGGAGGAGAGGAGGAGGAGAGGAGGAGAAGAGGAGGAGGAGGAGAGGAGGAGGAGAGGAGGAGGAGGAGAGGAGGAGGAGAGGATAAGAGGATTTTCTGCTGCTTTATGCTTTTTAACTATATTCACTCTTTAATTCTCATACATTTTGCTCATAATACTTCTGTACTTCTACTTCTAATGAAGTATTTTTAGATTTCACACACACACACACACACACACACACACACACACACACACACACACACACACAGCTGTTACCTGGGACCAGTTTTATTCTGTCTGGGCCTATTAAAGTTTAAAGATAGATTATATTCACACTTTCTGTTCACAGAGCTGAGTCTTAATGAGGAGAAGAAACTTTATCCTGTTACCTGCTGCTCTGGAAACTCAGTTCTCTGAAATAAAGACAGATATTTCAGATTATCGCTGCAGTTTAATACACCAGTACCATGGGATGCTCTTTATTAATACTACAAAGTTTGGTGGGTGTGGGGACTTTAGATCCAAAGTATCGATGAAAAACTATTGACCAATCAGCTTTCAGCCTGACAGAGAAATCAGCTCATCCACCAAGCTGTGGTGTTTCCATGGTGATGATGACATCACTGACACAGACCCACTGCTGCACTAACTAGTAGTTACTACTAGTTACTACTACTAACCCACCGAAACAGCGAATTGGTCTCTGTGGTGACGACCATGTGACTAAGGATGGTGCAGTGTGTCTGTTTTATCAATCTCAGAAAGTTTGGTGGGACTGTGAACTTTAGATCCAAAGTTATAAAGGGAAACCCATGAGCCAATCAGCTTTGAGGAGGCGGGGCTATAGAATTAGTTTACTATACTATATACTATACTATAGAATTAGTTTGATTGGTCTTCAACATGATCTCCACCAAGTTATATGGTTGTAGGAGCTTTAGATCCAAAGTTATTGATGAAAACCATTCAGCCAATCAGCTTTCAGCCTGATTATTTCTGTAACTGGAACAATGTGAGCACAGCAGCAGTTTAAAAAGGATAAAGAGGATTTTCAAATTTAAATTTAATATGGGACTGAATGGGAGAAAAATAGGGAATTAATTTAATTTAACTTTTTCAATAAATGTTCATTTAATTGGAAAAAATAAACTGTTATTTAATTTAAGTTGTATTCTTTTTATTTATTTAATTGATTTCCTTATTTTCTATTTCTATTTATTTTTTATTTTCTATTTTATTTTATCTTAGTGTCTATTCATATTACATTTTTTATTTTATCTTATTTCATTTTTATTTTTATTCAGGGCTCAGTCCATTTCCACTGATTAAAGTGCTCATCCTTTGGCCCCGCCCCCACTCACCTGCCATGAAGTCAGGTGAGTGTTTTCCAGCCAATCAGGAGCTGAGATTAACTCTTTGTCTTTTAAAACACTTTCAGTTTTCATTTCTTCATTTATTTTGTTCAGTCGTTAAATTTTCATCACATCTTTATCTGAAAAGTGTCTTTGAGAACCTGGAAAAGCTCGATAAAAAAACCATGTGTTATTAATTAATTACCTTTATATAATTATTAGTATTGGCATTATTATTAGCATTTCACTGCTGTAATGAACCTGCTGTGTGTTCATATAAAAGTGTTTTTATTCCATTTATAGAGCTGCAACTAACCACTATTCTGATGTTGATTAATCTATTGATTATTGATTACTGAGTAAAATAGGATTTAATATCACAATATTTAAATTAATATTTGTTTGTCAGAATCAATGCACCACGTTCCAGAAACACGATGCTGTTGTGCTGAATATGAGGTTTATATCTTTCTATCATCAAGACTTATCTATATACAGTTAACATTTATATAGAAATACTGTTGTAAATGTCCTGAATTGAACATGTTGCTTCAATTTAATTAGATAAAATAATATTGTGATATTTCCATATATCAGAAATCAGACAGAACCTGGTAAAATAAATCAAATCTTCATCTGAAAAGCTGTGAAATAAATGTAGAGTAGTAATTTATAGTAGTAAAGTACAAACCTCAAATATGTTGTTGGTAAAATACTGGAATAAATCTACTGCAACGATTAATTGATTAGTTCTCAACTATCTCATTAATCACCAGTTGTTTTAATAATCAGTTAGTGAATATGTGTAAATCACAAAAAAGTCAAATTTCAGTCTTTTTGTTTGGTTTCAGTCCAGATTGATTTTTACTGATTTATACTAGAGCTGTGATTAGTTGATTAATCAATTAGTTTCCATCCATCCTGGTTTCTTCATTCGTTTCTGAACAGATTCGGATCTAAAATAGTCCACATGTGTTTCGCTGTTTCCAGACCAGAAGTAAAACCTCTCCAGTTGAATTAGCAGCATCCTGCTGTGATCCTCCAGCTGCTCTGAACATCTCTCTATAGAAGTTATAGAGTGGATATTCCAGCCGTTCTATGGACTCCTTCCCTCTCAGGATCGTTTAGACCTAACTTTCATTGCTGGAAACTTCTCTCTCTCTGCCAGGAGCAGCTTTTTTATTTATTTTGTGTATATCTTTGTGTTGGGCCGACATGCTTCCATCCCAGTGGTCCCCGGTGGACCGCTGGCCTCGGCTGATATTAGCCGAGCAGGGCGATACAGCTTCTTAATTCTCCGCTTCCCCCCCTCCACCTGCCAAGTCCATGCGTTGGCTGCCAGCTGGAAGGCTTTTCATGAGGGTATTAACAGAGGAGAGCAGGACAAACACCAGTGTCTCTAGACCTTGAAGGTGCTGCTGAAGTGGTTTTTTATTTTGTATTCCACGTCTCCACCCCCGGGCCCTCGGTGTTTAGCGGTGACGCGGCTCCATTACCTTTAAGTACGAGTACTTATGTTTGGTCGCCTGTTTTTACAGCTTAAAAGGAATCTACCCGGGGTGACCCGAATCTATTTATTGACGCCTCCTGAGTTTCCAGCAGCCGGTAATAGACTGGAGAAACCTACAGATAATGTGTTTGATCGATCAACGTGAACAAATTTCATTTGTCGGGATCAATAACAGTTTACGGCCGACGGAGCTCAAAGAACCTGCTTTTATTTCAGCTTTTTTTTTGATTGAAGCTGTCTCGGCTCTGGTTGTGTGTGTGTGTGTGTGTGTGTGTGTGTGTGTGTGTGTGTGTTGGACACTTCTGTTCTGTTATTGCCAGCAATCTGTATTTAAAACTAATATCAGTGTGTTGCTGCATCGCTCGGGGCCAAACGCACCAAAAACCAATCTGATATACGGCCGTGTGTTCCTTTTCCTCCTGATGTGAATTAGAATGTGAAAAATAACAATTCCCTTACATTTTTCCGTGCACTGGTGTCCATTTTTTCATTGGAGGCTGTAATGATTAGATTTTTCTCCCCCAGCAGCAGCAGCACTGTGATTTGTATTTTTCACTGTTTCCCAGAAACATAATAGAAAAGTGACGTGGAACCAAAAGGGAGAAAAAGAGGAAATTAACTGACGTCGCTGGAGAAAGAAAAGACGTTTTCCACGGCTCAACCTTTAGCATTTTTCCTTTTTTCTTTTTTTCCAGCTGGTGTCGGCCCTGCAGACATCACTGCTCCGTGTCACGGCTCCAGGCCGAGGCCACTTCCTGCTGCACAAACACTATAAACCACATGAGAAGGCAAGTCCACACGGATCAATGTTCACCTGCTCAGGTGATGCTGCAGGCCACTGCTGGTCAACAGGGATTTACTGAAGACAGGAACGAGTCCGGAGTTTAGGTTAAGAGTCTAGAGTATAAAGAGTCTAGAGTAAAAAGAGTGTAGAGTATAAAGAGTGTAGAGTAAAAAGAGTGTAGAGTATAAAGAGTGTAGAGTAAAAAGAGTGTAGAGTATAAAGAGTGTAGAGTATAAAGAGTGTAGAGTAAAAAGAGTGTAGAGTATAAAGAGTGTAGAGTATAAAGAGTGTAGAGTAAAAAGAGTGTAGAGTATAAAGAGTGTAGAGTATAAAGAGTGTAGAGTATAAAGAGTGTAGAGTATAAAGAGTGTAGAGTAAAAAGAGTGTAGAGTATAAAGAGTGTAGAGTATAAAGAGTGTAGAGTATAAAGAGTGTAGAGTATAAAGAGTGTAGAGTAAAAAGAGTGTAGAGTATAAAGAGTGTAGAGTATAAAGAGTGTAGAGTATAAAGAGTGTAGAGTATAAAGAGTGTAGAGTAAAAAGAGTGTAGAGTATAAAGAGTGTAGAGTATAAAGAGTGTAGAGTATAAAGAGTCTAGAGTATAAAGAGTCTAGAGTCTATAGGATAGAGTTTGGAGTCTATAGAATAGAGTTTAGAGTCTATAGAATAGAGTTTAGAGTCTATAGAATAGAGTTTAGAGTCTATAGAATAGAGTTTAGAGTCTATAGAATAGAGTTTAGAGTCTATAGAATAGAGTTTAGAGTCTATAGGATAGAGTTTAGAGTCTATAGGATAGAGTCTATAGGATAGAGTTTAGAGTCTATAGGATAGAGTCTATAGGATAGAGTTTAGAGTCTATAGGATAGAGTCTATAGGATAGAGTTTAGAGTCTATAGGATAGAGTCTATAGGATAGAGTTTAGAGTCTATAGGATAGAGTTTAGAGTCTATAGGATAGAGTTTAGAGTCTATAGGATAGAGTTTAGAGTCTATAGGATAGATGTTTAGATGTAGATGTTGTGTAGATGTTGTGTAGATGTTTAGATGTAGATGTTGTGTAGATGTTGTGTAGATGTTGTGTAGATGTTTAGATGTAGATGTTGTGTAGATAGATAGATAGAGTAGATAGATAGATAGAGTCTATAGAATAGAGTTTAGAGTCTATAGGATAGAGTCTATAGGATAGAGTTTAGAGTCTATAGGATAGAGTTTAGAGTCTATAGGATAGAGTCTATAGAATAGAGTTTAGAGTCTATAGAATAGAGTTTAGAGTCTATAGGATAGAGTTTAGAGTCTATAGAATAGAGTTTAGAGTCTATAGAATAGAGTTTAGAGTCTATAGAATAGAGTTTAGAGTCTATAGGATAGAGTTTAGAGTCTATAGAATAGAGTTTAGAGTCTATAGGATAGAGTTTAGAGTCTATAGGATAGAGTCTATAGGATAGAGTTTAGAGTCTATAGGATAGAGTCTATAGGATAGAGTTTAGAGTCTATAGGATAGAGTTTAGAGTCTATAGGATAGAGTTTAGAGTCTATAGGATAGAGTTTAGAGTCTATAGGATAGAGTTTAGAGTCTATAGGATAGATGTTTAGATGTAGATGTTGTGTAGATGTTTAGATGTAGATGTTGTGTAGATGTTGTGTAGATGTTGTGTAGATGTTTAGATGTAGATGTTGTGTAGATAGATAGATAGAGTAGATAGATAGATAGAGTCTATAGAATAGAGTTTAGAGTCTATAGGATAGAGTCTATAGGATAGAGTTTAGAGTCTATAGGATAGAGTTTAGAGTCTATAGGATAGAGTCTATAGAATAGAGTTTAGAGTCTATAGGATAGAGTTTAGAGTCTATAGGATAGAGTTTAGAGTCTATAGGATAGAGTTTAGAGTCTATAGGATAGAGTTTAGAGTCTATAGGATAGAGTCTATAGGATAGAGTTTAGAGTCTATAGGATAGAGTTTAGAGTCTATAGGATAGAGTTTAGAGTCTATAGGATAGAGTCTATAGAATAGAGTTTAGAGTCTATAGAATAGAGTTTAGAGTCTATAGGATAGAGTCTATAGGATAGAGTTTAGAGTCTATAGGATAGAGTTTAGAGTCTATAGGATAGAGTCTATAGAATAGAGTTTAGAGTCTATAGGATAGAGTCTATAGAATAGAGTTTAGAGTCTATAGGATAGAGTCTATAGAATAGAGTTTAGAGTCTATAGGATAGAGTTTAGAGTCTATAGGATAGAGTCTATAGGATAGAGTTTAGAGTCTATAGGATAGAGTCTATAGAATAGAGTTTAGAGTCTATAGGATAGAGTTTAGAGTCTATAGGATAGAGTCTATAGAATAGAGTTTAGAGTCTATAGAATAGAGTTTAGAGTCTATAGGATAGAGTCTATAGGATAGAGTTTAGAGTCTATAGGATAGAGTTTAGAGTCTATAGGATAGAGTCTATAGAATAGAGTTTAGAGTCTATAGGATAGAGTCTATAGAATAGAGTTTAGAGTCTATAGGATAGAGTCTATAGAATAGAGTTTAGAGTCTATAGGATAGAGTTTAGAGTCTATAGGATAGAGTCTATAGAATAGAGTTTAGAGTCTATAGGATAGAGTTTAGAGTCTATAGGATAGAGTTTAGAGTCTATAGGATAGAGTCTATAGGATAGAGTTTAGAGTCTATAGGATAGAGTCTATAGAATAGAGTTTAGAGTCTATAGGATAGAGTTTAGAGTCTATAGGATAGAGTCTATAGAATAGAGTTTAGAGTCTATAGGATAGAGTTTAGAGTCTATAGGATAGAGTCTATAGAATAGAGTTTAGAGTCTATAGGATAGAGTCTATAGGATAGAGTTTAGAGTCTATAGGATAGAGTCTATAGAATAGAGTTTAGAGTCTATAGGATAGAGTTTAGAGTCTATAGGATAGAGTCTATAGAATAGAGTTTAGAGTCTATAGGATAGAGTCTATAGGATAGAGTTTAGAGTCTATAGGATAGAGTCTATAGAATAGAGTTTAGAGTCTATAGGATAGAGTTTAGAGTCTATAGGATAGAGTCTATAGAATAGAGTTTAGAGTCTATAGGATAGAGTTTAGAGTCTATAGGATAGAGTTTAGAGTCTATAGGATAGAGTCTATAGGATAGAGTTTAGAGTCTATAGGATAGAGTCTATAGAATAGAGTTTAGAGTCTATAGGATAGAGTTTAGAGTCTATAGGATAGAGTCTATAGAATAGAGTTTAGAGTCTATAGGATAGAGTTTAGAGTCTATAGGATAGAGTCTATAGAATAGAGTTTAGAGTCTATAGGATAGAGTTTAGAGTCTATAGGATAGAGTTTAGAGTCTATAGGATAGAGTCTATAGGATAGAGTTTAGAGTCTATAGGATAGAGTCTATAGAATAGAGTTTAGAGTCTATAGGATAGAGTTTAGAGTCTATAGGATAGAGTCTATAGAATAGAGTTTAGAGTCTATAGGATAGAGTTTAGACTCTAGAGCTGCAACTTCCTGCTTCTTCTTCTTTATTTGTTTCCTGAGATGGAAGAAAAAAACAGGATAAATAAAGAACAAGAAGAGAAGAAGATATTTATCCTGTTTGTCCTGCTTCCTGTTCTCCTAGTTCTTCCTCCTCCTCCTCCTCCTCCTCCTCCTCCTCCTGCTCCTTCTCCTCCTCTTCCTCCTCTTCCTCCTCCTCCTCCTGCTCCTCCTCCTCCTCCTGCTCCTTCTCCTCCTCTTCCTCCTCCTCCTCCTCCTCCTCCTCCTGCTCCTCCTCCTCTGGCTCAGGTTGAGCTGCATATTGTTGTTGTAGATTTGAATAAAGATAAATGTCATATTTCCATGTCTGGGGGGTCGAGATGTTTATTCATGTGTAGATGTTGTTTAGATGTTTAGATGTAGATGTTGTGTAGATGTTGTGTAGATGTTTAGATGTAGATGTTGTGTAGATGTTGTGTAGATGTTGTGTAGATGTTTAGATGTAGATGTTGTGTAGATGTTGTGTAGATGTTGTGTAGATGTTTAGATGTAGATGTTGTGTAGATGTTGTGTAGATGTTTAGATGTAGATGTTGTGTAGATGTTGTGTAGATGTTGTGTAGATGTTTAGATGTAGATGTTGTGTAGATGTTGTGTAGATGTTGTGTAGATGTTGTGTAGATGTTTAGATGTAGATGTTGTGTAGATGTTGTGTAGATGTTGTGTAGATGTTTAGATGTAGATGTTGTGTAGATGTTGTGTAGATGTTTAGATGTAGATGTTGTGTAGATGTTGTGTAGATGTTGTGTAGATGTTTAGATGTAGATGTTGTGTAGATGTTTAGATGTAGATGTTGTGTAGATGTTTAGATGTAGATGTTGTGTAGATGTTTAGATGTAGATGTTGTGTAGATGTTGTGTAGATGTTGTGTAGATGTTGTGTAGATGTTGTGTAGATGTTTAGATGTAGATGTTGTGTAGATGTTGTGTAGATGTAGCCTCTGGTGGTGGTATCTTCAGTAGCAGCAGCTTCCAGGTTGTTGTTTAGATGTAGAGGTTGTTTACATGTTGTTTACATGTTGTTTACATGTTCTATATATGTTGTGTAGATGTAGATCAGCTGTTCATGCCTGTGGTGGTGGTGTCTCCAGCAGCAGCAGCAGCTTCCAGGTCAACGTCCCTGCTGGTGGATCCAGGCCATGTTTGACCTTTGGACAGACGAAGGGAGACAGTCGTCCTCTGAGGGCTCGAATAATCACTTCACATTTACTGAGGCTGCACTAATTAATGTTTCATCTGGGGTTTAACAACTCATTCACCATCATTTTAATGAATGTTTCATCTGAGCTTTAACAACTCATTCACCATCATTTTATTCTGTTTTTACATTTAAAATAATCAACAAAGACATAAAGATTTATTATTATCTCACGTCCTGGATCCAGAGGACGCTTTGTGTGTTTTAAGTTCATCACTTTTATTCCTCCACTCATTTCATTAGAATCAGGATGATTCATGGTTTGAGTTTTTCTAATAAAACCACAGATAAGTCTCATGTAGAATTATAATTTGACTTAGCTCAAGTTTTTCAGTTTGAGATAAAAAGTCATAAATATGAGATAAAAAGACAACATTGAGATAAAAAGTCAAATAATTCAAATTTTATGAAAAGACATTGACTCACTGATCAGAATTTATTATTTTAATCAGCAGGTGAACTTTTCTCCTGTTTTATAACTGATCTAAACTCAAAGGTTCTCACTGACTCACCTTTCATATCGTTTTCATCCAGTGGACCGGATCGGACCCTTTAGTGGGCCGGTTCTGGTCCCCGGGCCACATGTTTGACCCCTTCTCTAAATATTCTTCTTTGTAACATCGGACTCTCTTCACTCTCTCAGGATAAAAACCTCAGTTTCTTATTATGAATCAAACGTTGGATCGTGCTGAAAAACGCTTCCAGCGTCTTTTCTGGGATGTTGAGAGTATTTACAGGAAAAACTAAAGAAATAAATGAGTGAAGCAGCAGGAGCAGCGCCAGCGGCCGGCTGTAGAGCGGGTATTATGTTATTAATTAAAATAAGTCGGGGTGTAGCCCATGGGTCCAAACTCTGATGGAATCAGGCTTCTCTGTGTTTTGTGCTTGAAGGGATCAGAGATTGGAGCTGGACTCGTATTATTCTCCACAAACAGGCTGAAAACGCTGCTGAAAAGCTGCAGGAAGAGAACCCATCCATCACAAACACGGCAAAAACACGGCAAAAACATGGCAAAAACACTGCAAAAACACGGCAAAAACATGGCCAAAACATGGCAAAAACACAGCAAAAACATGGCAAAAACACAGCAAAAACACAGCAAAAACATGGCAAAAACACGCCACAAACATGGCAAAAACACAGCAAAAACACGGCAAAAACACGGCAAAAACATGGCAAAAACACAGCAAAAACACAGCAAAAACACTGCAAAAAAACAGCAAAAACACGGCAAAAACACGGCAAAAACACAGCAAAAACACGGCAAAAACACGGCAAAAACACGGCAAAAAAACAGCAAAAACATGGCAAAAACACGGCAAAAAAACAGCAAAAACATGGCAAAAACACAGCAAAAACACGGCAAAAACATGGCAAAAACACGGCAAAAACATGGCAAAAAGACGTCCCAAACATGGCAAAAACACGGCAAAAACATGGCAAAAACATGGCAAAAACACAGCAAAAACATCGCAAAAACACGGCAAAAACACAGCAAAAACACTGCAAAAACACGGCAAAAACACGCCACAAACATGGCAAAAATACGGCAAAAACACAGCAAAAACACGCCACAAACATGGCAAAAACACAGCAAAAACAGAGACATATGAGACTGTATGAGTTTATATGAGTTTATATTAATTTATATGAGTTTATATTAGTTTATATTAATTTATATTAGTTTATATTAATTTATATTAGTTTATATTAATTTATATTAGTTTATATTAATTTATATTAATTTATATTAGTTTATATTAATTTATATCAGTTTATATGAGTTTATATTAATTTATATCAGTTTATATTAGTTTATATTAATTTATATTAGTTTATATTAATTTATATTAGTTTATATTAGTTTATATTAATTTATATTAGTTTATATTAGTTTATATTAGTTTATATTAGTTTATATTAATTTATATTAGTTTATATTAGTTTATATTAATTTATATTAGTTTATATTAGTTTATATTAGTTTATATTAGTTTATATTAATTTATATTAGTTTATATTAATTTATATTAGTTTATATTAGTTTATATTAATTTATATTAGTTTATATTAGTTTATATTAGTTTATATTAGTTTATATTAATTTATATTAGTTTATATTAGTTTATATTAATTTATATTAGTTTATATTAGTTTATATTAATTTATATTAGTTTATATTCGTTTATATTAGTTTATATTAATTTATATTAGTTTATATTAGTTTATATTAATTTATATTAGTTTATATTAGTTTATATTAATTTATTTCACTTTATATTAATTTATATTAGTTTATATTTGTCTCAGCTAAAACCCTGATATAAAGTCATAAACTATAATATTTAAATAAAACAGATTAAATGATGTTAATTGTGACAAGGATTTAATTGAGTTGTAATTATTTATTAGACTATTACAATAAGTTGTTTAATATAATCAGAGATTTGATAATTTAATATGAACTAGTGAAAATGCAGCTTCTTCTCATTCATTAGGATTGAAAGTGATTTTATTCCATTAGAGACAAACACTGCAGCTATAACTAAGCTGTAAAGAGTTAAATGAAGGTTGATGTTGGATGATTCATGAGTCGTCGTTGATTTAAAGTGTTGGTTGCAGCTCAAACAGCAGATTTATTCATGTCGGTGTTGTAAACGCAGCAGAAACAGCAGCAACTTGACTCTTTTGTTCCGTTTATTATCTGACTGAGGAGGAACCTTCTATCTAAATTAACTTCTATTTCCTGCTGAATGAACCAGTTCCTTCCTTTATGTTACTTCTCTTCTGCCTTTTGTCTTGTTGCTGAATCTTTTCTCTTTCTCTCATTCATCTGTTTTGCCCTTTCCTTGATCTGATAGCATTAAACATATAATTAAGTCATAAAGGAGGGACTGATGAGTGTAGCAGATGGTAATTGCGTCCTACATTTGAATGAAATGATATGCATTGCCACAATTTACAGCCGTCGCCTCATATTTTATTCAGCAACCTTTTATCTCTTTTCCTGCAGAATTATTCTGCAATAAATTTAGACATCTTATCAACAGCTGAGTGATAGTGGCAGCAACACGGAGAAACAGCCTCAGCTCCGTTTTACGCTGTTTAAAATAATTTTCCATAATAAAGAAGCTGAGTTTAACGCTGCAGGAGGAGAAAGATGCAAAAAGTAAAGACGACGCCGTCAAATCCTCCGGATGAAGTCAGAGCTGCAACCAACACTTTAAATCAACGACGACTCATGAATCATCCAACATCAACCTTCATTTAACTCTTTACAGCTTAGTTATAGCTGCAGTGTTTGTCTCTAATGGAATAAAATCACTTTCAATCCTAATGAATGAGAAGAAGCTGCATTTTCACTAGTTCATATTAAATTATCAAATCTCTGATTATATTAAACAACTTATTGTAATAGTTAATTAATAATAAATAATTACAACTCAATTAAATCCTCAGAATAAATTCTGTGAAACAGGATTTATTTTAGCAGCAGAGCTGCAGCCAAACACTGATACAGGATCAATCTGATGATTATTGGAGCCATTATTGATCAGTAGTTTACTTCATTAAACGCTTTAAAACATGAAGATTCAACATAAAATGTCTTTTTCTGTCCAAAGATCATCAGTTTATTATTATAGAGACTAAAGAAACCAGGAAATAATCAGAGAAGAGAAGCTGGAACCAGAGAATTTACACATTTACTGATTAATCAATGATTCTGATCAATGAAACCTAACCCAACTAATCAATGAATCAACTAATCAATGAATCAACTAATCGATGAATCAACTAATCGATGAATCAACTAATCGATGAATCAACTAATCAATGAATCAACTAATCAATGAATCAACTAATGTCAGCTCTAATTTAAAGTCTCATCTCCAACTTAAACTAAAAGTGTGAACTGTCCCTTTAAACCATCATTTTCCTCCTGAATCTTTATAAACTTCAAACGCTGGAACTTTTCCTTTGGATTCATCCCGCGTCGCCGCGGCAACAAAGGATGCAGAGGTCGGTCCAAACGGCCGCGGGGCGAGGTCCTCGCCAGCGGGCGTCCCCGGAGCCGGTCGCCATGACGACCAGAACTCATTACTGACTGACATTTAACTCAGCCAGATCAGCCTGATGGAGACTTATTATGGGATGTGGTGGACATTAAGTCCAGAGGAGACAAATTAGGACCAGATTCACCTGGAGGAGGAAGGAGGAGGAGGAGGAAGGAGGAGGAGGAAGGAGGAGGAGGAGGAGGAAGGAGGAGGAAGGAGGAGGAGGAGGAGGAAGGAGGAGGAGGAGGAAGGAGGAGGAGGAGGAGGAAGGAGGAGGAGGAGGAGGAGGAGGAGGAGGAGGAGGAAGGAGGAGGAGGAAGGAGGAGGAGGAGGAGGAAGGAGGAGGAGGAGGAGGAGGAAGGAGGAGGAGGAGGAGGAAGGAGGAGGAGGAGGAGGAAGGAGGAGGAAGGAGGAGGAAGGAGGAGGAGGAGGAGGAGGAAGGAGGAGAAGCTGAGGAGGAGATGTGAACCTGCATCAGATGCTGATCACCTGAATCATAGATTCACATTTTAACTGATGCTGAAAAATAATCATATAAATATAAAGGTTTATATTGATTAATGTGACCAGATCAATGATCAATAAGATGGAGTTAATGATTCAATAAAAATAAATAAACATTTATGAAACCAAAAAACAAAACAAACAGAATTAATCATAAAAAATAATAAGAAATAAAATAATAATTTAAATAATAAATTATAAACAAACAAACAGCTGATTTTATTCAGGAATAAAATGAGAGTATTTTTTAATATTTGACACAATCTGGAATAAAAACTGATCATAAACATAGTTTTGTTGTATTTTTATAAACTTTTCTTCTTCTAAAGTGATTTTTCTGCATCAGAATGAGAAGTTGAACAGAACTACAGCTCCACCTGCTGGACGAACAGCAGAACTACAGCAGAACTACAGCTCCACCTGCTGGACGAACAGGGGAACTACAGCAGAACTACAGCTCCACCTGCTGGACGAACAGGGGAACTACAGCAGAACTACAGCTCCACCTGCTGGACGAACAGCGGAACTACAGCTGAACTACAGCTCCATCTGCTGGACGAACAGCGGAACTACAGCTGAACTACAGCTCCATCTGCTGGACGAACAGCGGAACTACAGCTGAACTACAGCTCCATCTGCTGGACGAACAGCAGAACTACAGCTGAACTACAGCTCCACCTGCTGGACGAACAGCGGAACTACAGCTTCCAGCTTCACTGCAGTTCTGGAAATGATGAAAAATCACAGTAAATCAGATGAAAAACAATTAAACACGTTGGATTAAATGTTGTTGTTAATAATGTGAAATAAAAAGTAGAAATCGCTGCAGTTTCATCTCAGCCTGAATGAATCTGAGCTGTTTCTCAGGTAAATTACAGATAATTTGCTCATTTGTCGTATTGTGAGTGAGTTTGATGAATCAACTCTGGATATTTTCCAGCGACTCTTCAACAAACAGGAATAAAATGTGTAATAGATTCTGAGTTGATGCTGTTAATGATGCAAACATCTGTCACAGCCACTGATTCTGCTGCCGATGAATTAAATCACCGCAGGAAATGCTCCCAAACAATGAAAGACGATGACATCACATAACTAAATATTACCGTCGTTTCCGCCAGACATATTCCTTAATGCATTCTCTAATTAATTTAATTCACACAATGTGCATAATTAGCAGCTGAAATGTCAGTGGGTCACACTTGAACCAGATTGTTGCCTGTTTTTAAAGCAGAGACATGAGAACAACATGACCTCTGACCTCTGCTGTCCCTTTAATTCCTGGCTTCATTTCCATCAACACCACCTGCATTTGATGAGAGAAAAAGTCTACATTTAACAGCATTTACTAAATAAATTACTGATTATTGATTATATATCAACAAACATTAAATCACAGTCACAGGAAGTGACATTTAAAATAAATAGAACAATTAATCAATTAGTTGTCAGCCATTATTAATCAATCGATCAATTACATTCATTCATAGAGAACATTTCATTGATCTTCACATGTTCAAATAAAACTAAGAGATAATAATTATTACAATTAAAATAATTATAGATGTTTTATATCAGAAAATACCGTCAACAGTCTGTTATAAATAAAGTTGTTTGAATGTTAAGAATCATATAAAATGTTGGATAAATCAAATATGATCAAACCTTCAGAAAATAATTAATAGAATATAATTCAATAATTAGTTGATTAATCGATTAGTTTCCAACTATTGAGTCATTTTTACAAAGTTTTACAGATTGTAGAAATATTCTGATCAGAAATATTAAAACCTTCATCTGAGAATTAACTCATGAAATAAATGTAATAAAATACCTCAAACATTCTACTTTATATCTATAAATACTTTAGAGCTGCAACAATTAGTCAATTAATTGATTAATCAGCAACTATTCTGATAATTAATAGATTAGACTCATTGATTAATTAGTAAATGTGTAAATTCTCTGGTTCCAGCTTCTCTTCTCTGATTATTTCCTGGTTTCTTTAGTCTCTATAATAATAAACTGATGATCTTTGGACAAAAAAAGACATTTTAGGTTGAATCTTCATGTTTTAAAGCATTTAATGAAGTAAATCAATGATCAATAATGGTTCCAATAATAATCAGATTGATCCTGTATCAGTGTTTGGCTGCATAAATAAAAATAAAATAAATCCTGTTTCACAGAATTTATTCTGAGGATTTAATTTATTTCTATTCTATTAAACTTTCCTCATTGATTCTGTAGATGTTTAGTTTATTCACTGAGTTTGTTACTGACTTCATACTTAAAATAATTAGTTTACACAGTTGATGATTAATCAACTAATCAATGAATGAATCAACGAATCATTGCAGCTTCAGGTAACATCACTGTGAATTAAATCCTGTCCTCTCGTAATTAATTTCTTCTAAATCGCTTCATTTCAGGGTAAAAACCATTGAAAAGCAGCAAATGTTACTGAGAGTTGGAATAAATGAATAAATGTTGGTATAAAGCAGCACATGCTAGCAGCCTGGGGCTAGCCTGAGGCTAATCACTTAGCTAACACGCTAATGAAAGCATGTGGAGCGCGGCTAAGGGCAGCCGCCATGGGACCCCTCACACACACACACACACACACACACACACACACTTCATGCTAATAGGCCGGATGGAGCCAATCAGATCCCAGGAGACATTGAGTTGATGAAGAGCTTCACTAATCACTGAGGAGCAGGAACACGCCTCCACACGCGTGTTACACACAACTACACACACAACTACACACACAACTACACACACAACTACACACAACTACACACACAACTACACACACACTCCTGGAACATGTTGGAAAAACTTTGGGAATTCATTGATTTTCTGTTATTGGATGTTTCTGCTAATAAAGTTTAGTTAAACTGAATAAATATTTGATATAAAACTGATTATTAAAACAAAAACAGCTGCTGACACTGTTTAAATCAATCAATCAATACATTGAAATTTATTAGTAGAGAATCTTTCATACAACATACAACAATAGGTGCTTTTCAGAATAAAAGCATGATATAGACAATAATAATAATAAAAAAATAATAGAACCATAAATACAAGAGAAACAGACATGGATACACACCCAAACACACACACCCAAACACACACACACACACACACACACACACACACATACACACACACACACACCCAAACACACACACACATACACACACACACACACACACACATACACACACACACACACACACACACACACCCAAACACACACACACACCCAAACACACACACATACACACCCAAACACACACACACATACACACACACACACATACACACATACACACACACACGCCCAAACACACACACACACCACATGTTGAATAACCTGCTTTACTGGTGTGTGTGTGTTTGGGTGTGTGTGTGTGTTTGGGTGTGTGTGTGTTTGAGTGTGTGTGTGAGTGTGTGTGTGTGTGTGTGTGTGTGTGTGTGTGTGTGTTTGGGTGTGTGTGTGTGTGTGTGTGTGTGTGTTTGGGTGTGTGTGTGTGTGTGTGTGTGTGTGTGTGTGTGTGTGTGTGTTTGGGTGTGTGTGTGTGGGTGTGTGTGTTTGGGTGTGTGTGTGTGTGTGTGTTTGGGTGTGTGTGTGTGTGTGTGTGTGTGTGTGTGTGTGTGTGTGGTTTCAGTCCATTGTTTCTATGTCCATCAACAAGATGAATCAGAGAAACTTTACTTCACAGAGAATCATTATTCCACCAAAAAACAAAAATACAGCAGTTGTTTTGTGTTACACCCTAAAACCAAAAGACTAAAACTATAATTACACCAAAAGACTAAAATAATGTTACACAAAAAGCTTTTTAAATTCTTGGATGATGTGATTGTGTTAGAATATTGTTCAAATCGTATTTTAAATACTTTGTTTAAAGAAAATAGGAATAAAATAAAGTAAAACTTTGGGGCAATATTATATTTAATTGTGACGTTAGGAATTTTATTTTGAAGGTGAAACACCAGCGTGCTGTTACCTGGCTGTATATAAAACTAAACAATGTAATAAAAACAAAACATTTAACATAGAATCGACGCGTTAGGCGCTTTATTTTGAAGGTGAAACACCACACTTCCTGTGTTGTTCCCGCCAACTTGCAGGAGGGCGGAGTCTTGGCTCCGACCAATCAGCGCGCAGCATCAAAGTCGGCAGCTACGTCATCAAACAGAGCTGTCAGTCAAAGTTGAAGCAAATTCAGCGAAGAAAGTGAAGTTTAGCAGCAACTTTGCGGGAGTTCTGCGGGAGTTCTGTCGGTTCTGCGGGAAACGACGCGGCCGTTTCCGTCCCGCGGCGGCTCGAGCGGACCGGAAACAGCATGGAGAAAGTTTAAGAGCCGCTGGACGTCTGTGAGTGACACATGAAGCGGTAGCTGCCACGCAGGCAGCATGAACCCCGCACCGCTTCCGGTCCGCTAGACCCGCACCGCACCATGAAGGTCCGCAGGTACCTGCGGGGCAGCGGGCGCGTGCTCGCCTTCGTGTTCGTGGCGTCCGTCGTCTGGCTCCTGTTCGACATGGCCGCGCTGCGCATCTCCATCAACGACGTGAACAGCCAGCTGCTGAAGGAGCGCGTGATCCAGGAGCGGGGCGCGCTCACGCAGCAGATGCGGGTCACGCAGCTGGTGAAGCGGCGATTCAGGCACCCGGTGCAGCGCGTGGAGCCGCCGCACGCTACACGTGCGGGTGCAGGACCGCGGAGTTCCGGGGTCAGACTGGCTCAGGTGTACCGGCGGGGCGGGAAGGACCCGGATCAGAAGAAGGACCCGGATGTGGACCGGGTCCAGCATCAGCTGAGCAGCAGCGCCGCCAAACAGGCGGTTCACCTGGACGTGAACGGACCTGCGTCAGAGCGAAGTGACTCTGTGACGTCACATAACCTCACACAGGTGTCACCAGGTGATCAGGAACCAATAAAACATGAGAAAAAAGATTTAAAGACAAATGCAAAAGATAAAGTTGATCCAAAGACTCTAAGGACTAAACCAGAACCTCAGGACAAAGACCTGAAGGACGGGGACCAGGTCAAACTGGACCAGGTCAGATCAGACCAGGTGGTCCAGGTGAAACTAGTGGACCAGGTCAAACCAGACCAGGTAAACCTGTTGAAACTGGACCATGTGGACCAGGTGAAACCGGTGGACCATGTGAAAAAGGAAAAGCAGCTGGACCAGGTGAAACTGAACCAGGTGGACAAGGTAAACCAGGTGAAACCGGTGGACCAGCTGGACCAGGTGAAGGACCCCAACAGGAACCCGTCCAGCATCAGGACAGCAGGGGTCCACCGGGTCCTGTCCCTGGACCTGACCCAGTCCCCCAGAGACCCGGATGCGGTGGGTCAGTTCGGTCAGGCCGTGGTGGTCAGCAGCGACGAAGATGCTGAGGTGAAGAGGAGGTGGAACGAAGGTCACTTCAACGTCCACCTGAGCGACAAAATCCCTGTGGACCGAGGTCTACCTGATACCAGACCTGACACGTGAGTCTGATCAATCAATCAATCAATACAATCAATCAATCAATCAATACAATCAATCATTATAAAATATAAAGGAAAACATCAAACTGTCACTTAAAAACAATAAATTATGATGTAAATTACGTCATAAATGATGTTAAAGAGTCAAATGTTATAAATTATTTCTAATGTAAAAAAATATAATTTATAACAAAAAGTCAAATTTCTGACAAATTGAATTAAAACAAAATTAATGTTTAATGATGTGAAAAATATAAAAGTGATAAATTTGTTGCTGAGCTGCAGCGACTGAGGTTCTGGTCCTGGTCCTGACCTAGTCCTGGTCCTGATCCTTTATCCTGGTCCTGGTCCTTTCTTCTTTACCTCCTTTATCCTGGTCCTGATCTTGGTTCTGGTCCTGACCTAGTCCTGGTCCTGATCCTTTATCCTGGTCCTGGTCTCCAGGTGCAGCCAGAACCTGGTCCATGACTCCCTGCCTTCCACCAGTGTGATCTTCTGCTTTGTGGACGAGGTCTGGTCCACGTTGGTCCGGTCTGTCCACAGCGTCATCAACAGGTCTCCACCTCACCTGCTGACGGAGATCATCCTGGTGGACGACTTCAGCTCCAAAGGTACTGACCCCCCCCCCCCCCCCCCCTGGTATTGATTGGTTATCGATCGGTTCTGATCCTCCTGTCCTGCAGACTACCTGAAGACCCAGCTGGACGTCTACATGGCCCGGTTCCCCAAGGTCCGGATCATCCGTCTGAAGGAGCGTCAGGGTCTGATCCGGGCCCGGCTAGCTGGAGCCGCCGCGGCTAAAGGTGAAAGCTGCACTTATTGATTAATCTATTGGTTATTGATACCGATCACTTCAGTCCCAAAGATCAATCTATTGATCAGTCGTTTGGTTCATTAAATGTTTATATATATATATATATATATATATATATATATATTATTTCAGTAACAGCTGTTTTCTCCTGGAGCTAAAATAAGTCTTGATTTCAAAATAAAAGCATGCTCCTCAGCCCCTCCCCTACCTCACAAACACTTTGATTTCCATTTTTCTGTGTTGAAATCTAAATGTCTTTTATTTATTAGTCTTTTATTTATTAGTCTTTTATGTATTAGTATTTAATTAAGTCTTTTAATTATTAGTATTTAATTAAGTCTTTTATTTCTTAGTATTTAATTAAGTCTTTTATTTCTTAGTATTTAATTAAGTCTTTTATGTATTAGTATTTAATTAGTTAAGTCTTTTAATTATTAGTATTTAAGTCTTTTAATTATTAGTATTTAATTAAGTCTTTTATGTATTAGTATTTAATTAGTTAAGTCTTTTATGTGTTAGTATTAAGTCTTTTATTTTTTAGTAGTAGTCAGTACTTCCTGTGTGTTTCAGGTGAGGTCCTGACCTTCCTGGACTCCCATGTGGAGTGTAACGTGGGCTGGTTGGAGCCGCTGCTGGAGCGGATCTACCAGGACCGTAAGAAGGTTCCGTGTCCGGTCATCGAGGTCATCAGCGACAAGGACATGAGGTCATTACATAGATGAATTTATTAGATTATTAATCCCTGTTCTAATTAATAATCCAGCTGTTGCTACCTCTGTGCTTCAGTTACATGCTGGTCGACAACTTCCAGAGAGGAATCTTCAAATGGCCGCTGGTGTTTGGGTGGAGCGCTTTACCAGAGGAGTTCATCAAGAAGAACAACCTGAGCATCGCTGACCCCATCAGGTACCGGGTTATACCGGAATATACCAGAATATACCAGAATATACCGGGTTATACTAGATTATACTGGATTATACCGGAATATACCAGATTATACCAGAATATACCGGGTTATACTAGATTATACTGGATTATACCGGAATATACCAGAATATACCAGAATATACCGGGTTATACCTAATGTACCTCATCAGGTACCAGATTACAACTCTACTGTTGCTACATATTTTACATATATAAATATAAATGTTGTCCTGTTTGCTGCTGATTATTTATGTATATTTTATTTTTTTATTATATATAATATAATAATATAATATATTATTTGTATTTATTTTCTTCTTCTTTTGTCCAGATGTCCAGTCATGGCTGGAGGCCTCTTCTCCATCGATAAGAGCTACTTCTATGAGCTGGGGGCCTATGACCCGGGTCTGGACGTGTGGGGCGGAGAGAACATGGAGATTTCCTTTAAGGTAACCCTAACCCTACTGGGGTCATGCTGGAGACCTCTGACCCCTGACCCCCGTGTCCTCCTCTGCAGATCTGGATGTGTGGAGGGGAGATCGAGATCATCCCCTGCTCCAGGGTGGGTCACATCTTCCGAGGCCAGAACCCCTACAAGTTCCCCAAAGACCGGCAGAAGACGGTGGAGCGGAACCTGGCCCGGGTGGCCGAGGTGTGGCTGGACGAGTACAAGGACCTGTTCTACGGCCACGGCTACCACCACCTGCTGGACCCCAACCTCATCGACATCGGCAACCTCACCGACCAGATCCAGCTCCGCAAGAGGCTCCGCTGCAAGAGCTTCAAATGGTACCTGGACACGGTCTATCCAGACATGGAGGCTCCGCTGGTCAAAGCCCAGGGGCTGGTGAGTGGACACACGGACACACACACGGAGACGGACACACACACGGACACACACACGGACACACACACGGACACACACACGGACACACACACGGAGACACGGACACACACGGACACACACACGGACACACACACGGAGACACGGACACACACACGGACACACACACGGACACACACACGGACACACACACGGACACACACACACACACACACAGAGACACGAACGCACACACAGAGACACGGAGACACAGGGACACGGAGAGATGGACACACACACGGACACACACACGGACACACACACGGAGACGGACACACACACGGAGACGGACACACACACGGAGACGGACACGGAGACACGGACACACACACGGAGACACGGACACACACACGGAGACACACACGGAGACACGGACACACACACGGAGACGGACACGGAGACACGGACACACACACGGAGACGGACACGGAGACACGGACACACACACAGAGACACACACGGAGACTGACACACACACGGACACACACACGGAGACACGGACACACACACGGAGACGGACACGGAGACTGACACACACACGGAGACGGACACGGAGACATGGACACACACATGGACACACACACGGACACACGCACGGAGACACACACACACACGGAGACACACACACACACACACGGAGACACACACACACACACGGAGACTGACACACACACGGAGACAGACACACACACAGAGACAGACACGGAGACATGGACACACACATGGACACACACACGGACACACGCACGGAGACACACACACACACACGGAGACACACACACACACACACACGGAGACACACACACACACACACGGAGAGTGAATCTGATCTCAGAGGAAACAGTTTTATATGAATATTTATAGATTTATACTTCAGTCTGTTTTGTACTTTAATATATTTTAATAAGTAGTTTTATAGTTTAACGTATTGAACAGGATGATGTTTAATTACTAGAAAAGCTGCTTTATTTGTTTTTCTGTTTAGTTTGTTTTAATTTTTCACTGTAACTCAGAATAAAACTCTAATTTAATCTAAACCTTGTTTCCTGCAGGTCTTTAATCGCGGTTTAAGGAAATGTCTGATTCTGCAGAAAGATTCTCTGTCCTTTGAGACCTGTGACCTCAGTAAACAGGTAAATACCTGTTATACAGGTAAATTCACCGTGTCATACAGGTAAATTCACCGTGTCATACAGGTAAATTCACTGTGTCATACAGGTAAATTCACTGTGTCATACAGGTAAATTCACCGTGTCATACGGGTAAATTCACCGTGTCATACGGGTAAATTCACCATGTCATACAGGTAAATTCACCATGTCATACAGGTAAATTCACCGTGTCATACAGTCCATTCCGGTTGTCAGGGTTCCAGGTGTTGGGGTTCCAGGTGTTGGGGTTCCAGTGTTATGATGGAGGTGGACCAGACTCTCCAGGAATTAGACCAGGACGGGTGCAGCCAGATGTTTGGGTTCCATCAGTTTCAGACCCTGTAACGACTGAACTTCCTGTTTCTTTGTGACATCACAGAGTCAGCACTTCAACTACACCTGGATGAGACACGTCCGTCAGCAGGACGTCTGCATCGCTCCTCGAACCAAAGACCAGAACTCTGTGGTTCTACAGACCTGTGACAACACCAGGACCCAGCTCCGCTGGTTCCACAAGTCCTCCAAGTCTGCTCTGGTGGGTCCAGACTAGATTAGACCAGACCTGATCAGACCAGACTAGATTAGACCAGACTAGACCAGATCAGTCCAGACTAGATTAGACCAGACCAGACCTGATCAGACCAGACTAGATTAGACCAGACTAGACCAGATCAGTCCAGGCTAGATCAGATCAGACCAGACTAGATTAGATTAGACCAGACCAGATCAGACCAGACCAGACCATTTTTTTCCCCCTGCATCAGTCTATATATTAACCCTAGTATTATATATTATATATTATATTATATATTCTACTAACTAACCCTTTACTCTGCATCAGTCTATATATTAACCCTAGTATTATATATTATATTATATATTCTAACTCACCCTTTACTCTGTGTGTTCCAGGCTGAACACCTCATGGCCGAGTACGTTTCCCGTCACATGTGTCTGGAGGCGGAGCCTCAGGGCGACGGCGTCCGCCTCAGCTCATGTGAACCCAGCAACAACTTCCAGAAGTGGGAGTTCACCCAGTACCACAGCCAGACTAGAGGCTGAAGACCTGGACCAGGACCAGACCAGGACCAGACCTGGACCAGGATCAGACCTGGACTAGGACAAGACCCAGACCAGGACCAGATCAGGAGGTTTAACCAGAGGAACAGAACCACCTGGTGATAAGGAGTGTGTGTGCGTGTGCGTGTGTTATTTTCCTACCTTATTATTATAATATCAACCTCATCAGACCATGAACTCAAACACTCCTTTTGGTCTGAAAGGTGTTGATCTTATGATGATGATGATGATGTCATATCTTATATTATAATAATGGTGATGATGTCATATCTTATATTATAATAATGGTGATGATGTCATATCTTATATTATAATGATGATGATGATGTCATATCTTATATTACGATGATGATGTCATATCTTATAATGATGATGATGTCATATCTTATATTATAATAATAATGATGATGATGTCATATCTTATAATAATAATGATGATGTCATCTAATAATGATAATGATGATGTCGTTGTATTACTATATTCGGGGATAAACCACCTGTTGCCTTCACATCCAGATTCAGGTTTCATCAGAACTTCCTGTGAGTTCTGGACTAAAGTCAGAACCAAAGATGAACATCAGTCGATCATTGAACTCAATCATGGAACAAGAACAATTTACTCTTTTTTTTTTTCCACATATTTTCAGTGACACATCATTTTCTTCTTCTACTTGATGTTTGTTTTAATGACGCTGCAGTTTTCAGGTGGAGGTTTTTATTTTCTGTCACTAGAGGGAAGTGTTGGTCTGAACCAGCCAATAAAACCTGTGATTTATGATGTCACACACACACGGAGAAATAAAATGATTTATGAGACTTTATAGAAGTTTTATCTTTATTTGACACAATAATAAAACCTCAGGAAAATAAAAGAATATAATCAACACCAGTTTATTTAGAAATAGATTTAAAATAAATGAGTCAAATATTTTCACATCAAAGAACAAACAGCTGATATTTTTATTTAATGGTTTTATTCTTGAAGCTTTTTATTCTGTTAAGAAATAAAACATTTAGTCTTTTCAGTTGAAACAGAAACTGGTTTATTACTGGTTTTAATGAAACTTCACACCGAGTTTCACTGCTGCTGTTAAACTGTAGGATTATTGATTAGGGTTATTGATCAGGGTTATTGATCAGGGTTATTTTATCAGGATTATTTTATCAGGATTATTGATCAGGGTTATTTGATCAGGATTATTGATCAGGGTTATTTTATCAGGATTATTGATCAGGATTATTGATCAGGGTTATTTTATCAGGATTATTGATCAGGATTATTGATCAGGGTTATTTTATCAGGATTATTGATCAGGATTATTGATCAGGGTTATTTTATCAGGGTTATTGATCAGGATTATTGATCTAACATTTAACACGTTTTAATCTAAAACAGAAACCTGATGAGACGTCTGATATTATAAACGGGTATAAATGAATCATCCTCTCAGGATAATATCACTTATATTTAAATGATTTAAATGTAATGTTGTTACAGCGCCACCATCTGTCTGAGTTTATAGTTAATTCAGTTTATAGATGAGGGACTGAGTTTAATGTTGTACAGAGCTTCATGTTTCTGTTTAAATCATCAGGTTTACAACAACAAAAAAAAGATTTTAGAGCAAAAATATCAAAAACATGTTGAATTATAATTAAAATATTGATTCAAATGCAAATCTGAAAGTTTTATTTGTAAAACCATATTTTCTGCTTCATTCAGATAATTTTGTCTTCATTTAATAAATAATAAAATAATAATTCAGTTTTTATATTTTTTCCTCTAAAATCTTTTTTTTAATGCAAACTTCTTTTAGTTTGATTCGATAATGTAGAAACACAGATCAACAGTTTCCTTTACATCATTTCTTCCTGTCCAGCAGCTTTTATTCTGAAAATCCGTCTCACATCCTGGTCATGACCTCAAAGTGTTTGATCTTCTGCCGCGTGTTTCCTCTGCGGATCCGTCGGTACGACAGCGTTCTGTAGGACGACACCAGGTTGAAGGGGTCGGTCTGGTCCGGACCCGGGTCTGGCAGCTGGTCTGAGGAGTCCGGATCAGCCGGGTCCTGGTCCGGATCCGCCGGGTCCTGGTCCTGACCTCTGATACCTGACGTCAGCTGATCAGCAGGTTCACTCCTACTGAGACAGGGGTCGTCTTTGGAATCAACAGAGGGGGCAAAGGTCACCGGCTGAGTCTCTGACACATCACCTGAAAAAATCAATGTTTGTTTCCTGAACGTCTCATAGGTGTAAATATATGAGTAATAATATAATAATTAATAATAAATCCTTGTGAATATTAATGAAATGTTTTTAAATTCTAACCCCCCCTCCTCCTCTAAGTGGTTTGGTCCAGATGCTGTTGTCCAGTGGGCGGAGCCAGTGGCTAACGGCTAATTATGATAAAAAGTGTTAATAACTGTTAATAACTGTTATAACTGTTAATGCCATTATTACTGTTAATACTGTTAATACTGTTAATGCTGTTAATACTGTTAATACTGTTAATGCCATTATTACTGTTAATACTGTTAATGCCATTATTACTGTTAATACTGTTAATGCCATTATTACTGTTAATACTGTTAATGCTGTTATTACTGTTATTACTGTTAATACTGTTAATGCCATTATTACTGTTAATACTGTTAATACTGTTAATGCCATTATTACTGTTAATACTGTTAATACTGTTAATACTGTTAATGCTGTTATTACTGTTATTACTGTTAATACTGTTAATGCTGTTAATACTGTTAATGCTGTTATTACTGTTATTACTGTTAATACTGTTATTACTGTTAATACTGTTAATACTGTTATTACTGTTAATACTGTTAATACTGTTATTACTGTTAATACTGTTAATACTGTTAATGCCGTTATTACTGTTAATACTGTTAATACTGTTATTACTGTTAATACTGTTAATGCCGTTATTACTGTTAATACTGTTAATACTGTTATTACTGTTAATACTGTTAATGCCATTATTACTGTTAATACTGTTAATACTGTTATTACTGTTAATACTGTTAATACTGTTATTACTGTTAATACTGTTAATACTGTTATTACTGTTAATACTGTTAATACTGTTAATGCCGTTATTACTGTTAATACTGTTATTACTGTTAATGCCATTATTACTGTTAATACTGTTAATACTGTTAATGCTGTTAATACTGTTAATACTGTTAATGCTGTTAATACTGTTAATGCTGTTAATACTGAGGAGGAGACATATATTATAGTATTATATTATAGTTATTATAGTATTATATTATAGTATTATAGTTATTATATTATAGTTATATTATAGTATATTATATTATTATAATATAGCATTATAGTATATTATATTATAGTTATTATAGTATTATAGTTATTATATTATAGTATACTATATTATAATATAGCATTATATTATAGTACGTTAGCATTTATTTCTCATGTCCCTGTGAGTAAATACTGGGACGTTCATCTGTTAATTCCGTTTCATCATCATCATTAGTTTCTCAGAATGTTGCAGGTGAATCTAATTCTGCAGCTCTGTCTCATATGTTTATATATTTACATGTGGGTCAGTGATAAATCATGTTTAAAATGCAGTTTTAAGACTCATTCATCATGTGTTTGTACCTTTTTAGGAGAGTTAAAGCATCTGTTTAGGTTTTAATGAGCAGCTTCATCACTGACCCGTTAATAAACAGATATTAGATGTTTGTTTTCTCACCTGCTGGTAGCTTCTGTGGTTTATTACAGCTCATCTGCACAGCTTCTCTCCAGCTGTTTCCTGATGTTTCTGGGGTCAGAGGTGACGTGTGAAGGTGAGTCCAGACACCTGCTGCTGGCTCCGCCCCCTTCTGTGGTTCAGGTGCATCAGACCCTTCACTGTTAACGAGGTGCCGGCTCCCGTTAACGTCCAGAAGAGGCTGGTCCTCATCGCTGTAGAACACAGAGTCGTCTCCGTCCTCCAGCGTCCACACGTCCCTGTAGTCAGGTGTCTTCATGTCTTTATCTCTAGTCTCCTCCAGTGTCTTCATGTCTTTATCTCTAGTCTCCTCCAGTGTCTCCATGTCTTTATCTCTAGTCTCCTCCAGTGTCTTCATGTCTTTATCTCTAGTCTCCTCCAGTGTCTTCGTGTCTTTACCTCTAGTCTCCTCCAGTGTCTCCATGTCTTTATCTCTAGTCTCCTCCAGTGTCTTCATGTCTTTATCTCTAGTCTCCTCCAGTGTCTTCGTGTCTTTATCTCTAGTCTCCTCCAGTGTCTTCATGTCTTTATCTCTAGTCTCCTCCAGTGTCTTCGTGTCTTTACCTCTAGTCTCCTCCAGTGTGTCCATGTCTTTATCTCTAGTCTCCTCCAGTGTGTCCATGTCTTTATCTCTAGTCTCCTCCAGTGTCTTCATGTCTTTATCTCTAGTCTCCTCCAGTGTCTCCATGTCTTTATCTCTAGTCTCCTCCAGTGTCTCCATGTCTTTATCTCTAGTCTCCTCCAGTGTCTTCGTGTCTTTATTCTCAGGTTCCTCCAGCATCTCCAGACCCTGAGGACATCCAGTCCTTCTCTGCTGCTGGTTCAGTGTCTTCCAGCTCGTAGACCAGAGGAATCAGAACCAGAATCAGTCGCTGCCTGTTGTGGATCATTCTGAGTGATGGTGAGTCACTGGAGAACAGAGTTTAGTTGTGGACGCAACAAAGAGTCTTTGTGTGTGTGTCTGCATGTGGAGAACTGCTGCTGCTGCTACTGCTGCTGCTAATGTTACTGCTGCTGCTACTGCTGCTACTGCTGCTGCTACTGTTACTGCTGCTGCTGCTGCTGCTGCTGCTACTGCTGCTGCTGCTGCTACTGCTGCTGCTGCTGCTACTGCTGCTACTGCTGCTACTGTTACTGCTGCTGCTGTTACTGCTGCTACTGCTGCTGCTGCTACTGCTGCTGCTGCTACTGCTGCTACTGCTGCTACTGTTACTGCTGCTGCTGTTACTGCTGCTACTGCTGCTGCTGCTACTGCTGTTACTGCTGCTGTTACTGCTGCTGCTGCTGTTACTGTTACTGCTGCTGCTACTACTGCTGCTGCTGCTGCTGCTGCTGCTACTGTTACTGCTGCTGCTGCTGCTACTGTTACTGCTGCTGCTGCTACTGCTGCTGCTGCTACTGCTGCTGCTACTGCTGCTGCTACTGCTACTGTTACTGCTGCTGCTGCTGCTGATGCTGTGAATTAATTCCTGTTTCTCAGATTATTCAAGCAACTTCAGATTCTGTTTTTACCAAAGTTACGAAGTAGAACCACGATTAATCTGATGATTGATGATGTTTACTAATTAATCAATGAGTCTGATCTATTAATTGATCAGAATAGTTGTTGATTAATGTGATGAAGCTAATTGATTAATTACCTAACTCTAACTCTTTAATTCCACCAGTGTTTATTTCAGTAAATTAAATTAAAATCTCTCTTTAATACTTTAGACTTTTCCTTTTCTACACAGTTAATTATACATTAGAATAAAACCCAGTGGTGTAGAAGCTTTATTCCATGAATTATTCAGCCAGATCATTAAACAGCAATAAAACAACAAATGAAACATGAAAGTCAATATTAAAACACGTTTCATACATTCACAACATGTGAAACAGCTTTTTCTGCTCATCAACGAGTAGAAGCTGAAGTGAAACCAGAGAGTTTCCTCTGCACCACTTCCTGTTTTCAGCTGTTTCTGCTGAACTCCTGGTTCCTGAAGGTGACACAGGTTCAGTCTAAAAGCTGCAGAGATTAATGCTGCTCACATCAGGAGCAAATGTAGAAAAAGCATTTTACAAAATAAACATTTGACATTTTCATTATAATGCTCAAAGTTTCACAGTCCACATATACATACTGCAGCTCCATGTGAGGAACCGGAGGAACGTTCTGGATCAATCAGTTATTAATAATTACCTCTAATTAATTAACTCCATCAGATCAAAGTGATTAACACAGAAAAAACAACAGAATAAAATAAACGATGACGTCATTAAAACTAAATCTGGTCTTTGATGCGTCATTTTTTCATCTTTGAGCTGACGAATTAATTAGAGCTGCAACTAACGACTATTTTTATAGCTGATTAATTTATCAATTATGGAAATAATTAATTGATCAATGTTTCATCAAAGCTGAAGATTCAACCTAAAATGTCTTTTTGTCCAAAGATCATCAGTTTATTATTATAGAGACTAAAGAAACCAGGAAATAATCAGAGAAGAAGAGAATTTACACATTTACTAATTAATTAAAGACTCTAATCCATTAATTGATTATCAGAATAGTTGCTGATTAATGTAAAAGATAATTGATTGAGTTAATTGATAACATGAATTATAAAACGTTTGATGTAAAAAGTCAAATTTGAGATAAAAAGTGAAAATGTGTAAATAACTAATCAGTTATTGCTGGTTTTATTAATTCACTTTTTCTGATATAAATAAAAGAATTAGGACAAAACAAGTAATTGATTATTAAATAGTTGGTGATTAATGTGACGGTTGATTACTAATCGATTAATCAACTAATCGTTGCAGATATAAAATATAGATTTATTTGTTTTTTACTCCTTTATATTTCTACTCTACATTTATTTCTTTATGCTTCTCTATAGTAAATTTACATATTTATTTTAGTAGAATTTGAACATTTTCTTCCTAAACTTGACTCAAAACAAATAATTGATAATCAGAATATGTATTGATTAGTTGACTGATAGCTGCAGCTGGTGTGTAATTATTAAAGTGCTGGTTGATCATCAGGAGAACCTGAACCTCAGTCACAACAGTTTATTGCTGAATCTTCTTCCTCCACCGACCTCTGGAGTCCAGGGATCAGCTTGAAGATGTGTTTCCTGACGCTGGTCCTGGTCCTGGTCTTGGGTCTGGGCAGGGTCCCGAACAGCGAGGAGATCCTGGTGTCGTCCCTCCTGGACGACTCCGGTGACCCCAGCGACCCCAGCGACCTCAGCGACCCCAGCGAGCCCCCGCTGCCGGCCGGGCCGGAGCTGGCGGAGCGCCCCAGGGCTCGATGCTGGGCCCGGAACTCTCTGGAGAAGAAGCAGCGGTCGTCGGCGGCGCTGAGCGGCGAGCCCGCGTCGCCGAACACGCTGGCCTGGTCGCTGTCGTCCGTCATGTTGCTACGGCAACTGCTGTCGCTGGAGAAACGCCGGCCGAGTCGGGTCCTCGGAGAACTCAGCGGTCCCGGAGAGTCCAGAGAAAGACGGAGGCTGCTGTCATTCAGGTTCCCTGGAAACAAGGAGGGAGGAGTCAGCAGGCAACGCCAGGAGAGGTCAAAGGGCACATGAAACGTCTTCATCACTGAAGACAGCACTTTAGCTTTAGCTCGCGTTTTGGATCCTGGAGGGAACTTTATGGGAGTACTCCTCTCTTCATCAGAAACAGCAGCAGTAACTTGTAGCAGCAGTAACTTGTAGCAGCAGTAACTTGTAGCAGCAGTATCTATATGTAGCAGCAGTAACTTGTAGCAGCAGTAACTTGTAGCAGCAGTATCTTGTAGCAGCAGTAACTTGTAGCAGCAGTATCTATATGGAGCAGCAGTAACTATATGTAGCAGCAGTATCTATATGGAGCAGCAGTAACTATATGGAGCAGCAGTAACTTGTAGCAGCAGTAACTTGTAGCAGCAGTAACTATATGGAGCAGCAGTAACTTGTAGCAGCAGTAACTATATGGAGCAGCAGTAACTTGTAGCAGCAGTAACTTGTAGCAGCAGTATCTATATGGAGCAGCAGTAACTTGTAGCAGCAGTATCTTGTAGCAGCAGTAACTTGTAGCAGCAGTAACTTGTAGCAGCAGTAACTTGTAGCAGCAGTATCTTGTAGCAGCAGTAACTTGTAGCAGCAGTATCTATATGGAGCAGCAGTAACTTGTAGCAGCAGTAACTTGTAGCAGCAGTATCTATATGGAGCAGCAGTAACTTGTAGCTTCCTGTCAGGCAGGAAGTGGTTCAGCTGATGAATTCTCACCTCCAGTCAGACGTTGTTCCTGTAGCATCAGAGTCTGCAGCTCCAGCAGTTTCTCACGAAGAGATCGCTGCAAAAAACACAGCAGTTATACTACAGGTTATACTACAGGTTATACTACAGGTTATACTACAGGTTATATTACAGGTTATACTACAGGTTATACTACAGGTTATATTACAGGTTATACTACAGGTTATACTACAGGTTATACTACAGGTTATATTACAGGTTATATTACAGGTTATATTACAGGTTATACTACAGGTTATACTACAGGTTATATTACAGGTTATATTACAGGTTATACTACAGGTTATACTACAGGTTATACTACAGGTTATATTACAGGTTATACTACAGGTTATACTACAGGTTATACTACAGGTTATATTACAGGTTATATTACAGGTTATACTACAGGTTATACTACAGGTTATATTACAGGTTATACTACAGGTTATACTACAGGTTATACTACAGGTTATACTACAGGTTATATTACAGGTTATACTACAGGTTATACTACAGGTTATATTACAGGTTATACTACAGGTTATACTACAGGTTATACTACAGGTTATATTACAGGTTATATTACAGGTTATATTACAGGTTATACTACAGGTTATACTACAGGTTATATTACAGGTTATATTACAGGTTATACTACAGGTTATACTACAGGTTATACTACAGGTTATATTACAGGTTATACTACAGGTTATACTACAGGTTATACTACAGGTTACATTACAGGTTATATTACAGGTTATATTACAGGTTATACTACAGGTTATACTACAGGTTATATTACAGGTTATATTACAGGTTATACTACAGGTTATACTACAGGTTATATTACAGGTTATATTACAGGTTATACTACAGGTTATACTACAGGTTATACTACAGGTTATACTACAGGTTATATTACAGGTTATATTACAGGTTATACTACAGGTTATACTACAGGTTATATTACAGGTTATATTACAGGTTATACTACAGGTTATACTACAGGTTATATTACAGGTTATACTACAGGTTATATTACAGGTTATACTACAGGTTATACTACAGGTTATATTACAGGTTATACTACAGGTTATATTACAGGTTATACTACAGGTTATACTACAGGTTATACTACAGGTTATACTACAGGTTATATTACAGGTTATATTACAGGTTATACTACAGGTTATATTACAGGTTATACTACAGGTTATATTACAGGTTATACTACAGGTTATACTACAGGTTATATTACAGGTTATACTACAGGTTATACTACAGGTTATATTACAGGTTATATTACAGGTTATATTACAGGTTATACTACAGGTTATATTACAGGTTATACTACAGGTTATACTACAGGTTATATTACAGGTTATACTACAGGTTATATTACAGGTTATACTACAGGTTATACTACAGGTTATACTACAGGTTATATTACAGGTTATACTACAGGTTATACTACAGGTTATATTACAGGTTATACTACAGGTTATATTACAGGTTATATTACAGGTTATACTACAGGTTATATTACAGGTTATACTACAGGTTATACTACAGGTTATATTACAGGTTATACTACAGGTTATATTACAGGTTATACTACAGGTTATACTACAGGTTATATTACAGGTTATACTACAGGTTATACTACAGGTTATATTACAGGTTATATTACAGGTTATATTACAGGTTATACTACAGGTTATATTACAGGTTATATTACAGGTTATACTACAGGTTATATTACAGGTTATACTACAGGTTATATTACAGGTTATATTACAGGTTATACTACAGGTTATATTACAGGTTATACTACAGGTTATATTACAGGTTATACTACAGGTTATACTACAGGTTATACTACAGGTTATACTACAGGTTATACTACAGGTTATATTACAGGTTATACTACAGGTTATACTACAGGTTATATTACAGGTTATACTACAGGTTATACTACAGGTTATACTACAGGTTATATTACAGGTTATACTACAGGTTATACTACAGGTTATATTACAGGTTATACTACAGGTTATACTACAGGTTATACTACAGGTTATATTACAGGTTATATTACAGGTTATACTACAGGTTATATTACAGGTTATACTACAGGTTATATTACAGGTTATATTACAGGTTATATTACAGGTTATATTACAGGTTATACTACAGGTTATACTACAGGTTATATTACAGGTTATACTACAGGTTATACTACAGGTTATACTACAGGTTATACTACAGGTTATATTACAGGTTATACTACAGGTTATACTACAGGTTATATTACAGGTTATATTACAGGTTATACTACAGGTTATATTACAGGTTATACTACAGGTTATACTACAGGTTATACTACAGGTTATATTACAGGTTATATTACAGGTTATATTACAGGTTATACTACAGGTTATACTACAGGTTATATTACAGGTTATACTACAGGTTATACTACAGGTTATACTACAGGTTATATTACAGGTTATACTACAGGTTATACTACAGGTTATACTACAGGTTATATTACAGGTTATATTACAGGTTATATTACAGGTTATACTACAGGTTATATATAATGTATATATAATGTATATATAGTATATAATGTATATATCATGTATATATAGTATATAATTTATATATCATGTATATATAATGTGTATATATAGTATATAATCTATATATAATCTATATATAAAGTATATATAATGTATATATAGTATATAATGTATATATAGTATATCATGTATATATAATGTATATATCATGTATATATAATGTATATATAGTATATCATGTATATATAATGTATATATAGTATATCATGTATATATAATGTATATATCATGTATATATAATGTATATATAGTATATCATGTATATATAATGTATATATCATGTATATATAATGTATATATAGTATATCATGTATATATAATGTATATATCATGTATATATAATGTATATATAGTATATCATGTATATATAATGTATATATAGTATATCATGTATATATAATGTATATATCATGTATATATAATGTATATATAGTATATCATGTATATATAATGTATATATCATGTATATATAATGTATATATAGTATATCATGTATATATAATGTATATATCATGTATATATAATGTATATATCATGTATATATAATGTATATATAGTATATCATGTATATATAATGTATATATAGTATATCATGTATATATAATGTATATATCATGTATATATCATGTATATATAATGTATATATAGTATATCATGTATATATAATGTATATATAGTATATAATGTATATATCATGTATATATAATGTATATATCATGTATATATAATGTATATATAGTATATCATGTATATATAATGTATATATAGTATATCATGTATATATAATGTATATATCATGTATATATAATGTATATATATAAACTGACCTTGAGCAGATTCATCTTCTTCTCCAGTTCAATGAGTTTTACTACGCTGCCACAAACCGTCTCCATCCTGCAGTAAAACACGTAGTAAAACGCGTTTATTTCATATTTATATTATAGTAAAACTTCTTACCTTACCTTTATATATATATATATATATATATATATATATATATATATATATATATATATATAAAATCTATCTACCTGAGGTTATTAGTGGACTCTCATGTTATATTTTATATATATAAATATATATATAATATATAATCTATCTATCTACCTGAGGTTATTAGTGGACTCTCATGTTATATTTTATATATATAAATATATATATAATATATAATCTATCTATCTACCTGAGGTTATTAGTGGACTCTCTGATCAGCTCCAGAACTCTCTGGTGTGAGGATCCTTCGATGCTGACTCTGTTGATGCTGATGATGACGTCTCCTACAATTAAAGAACAAGAAACTCATTACACACACACATACACACTGTAACACACACACATACACACTGTAACACACACTATAACACACACACACACACACTATAACACACATACACACTATAACACACACACACACACACACTATAACACACACATACACACAGCAGCCTTCCTCTGACAGGAAAATTGCTGTGTGTGTGGGTGGGTGTGTGTGTGTGTGTGTGTGTGTGTGTGTGTGTGTGTGTGTGTGTGTGTGTGTGTGTGTGTGTGTGTGTGTGTGTGTGTGTGTGTGTGTGTGTGTGTGTGTGTGTGTGTGTGTGTGTGTGTGCGCGCGCAGCAGGAAGACATTTACACTTGTGGTGAGTTTTGTACGTCAGCTATAGCAGAAAATAACATAAGGTCCAGGTGTGTGTGTGTTTAAAGCTGTGTGTGTGTGTATATAGTGTGTGTATATATAATGTGTGGTGTGTGTGTAGTGTGTGTGTGTATAGTGTGTGTGTATATAGTGTGTGTGTGTATAATGTATGTGTATATATAATGTGTGGTGTGTGTGTATAGTGTGTGTGTATATAGTGTGTATATATAATGTGTGTGTGTGTGTGTATAGTGTGTGTGTATATAGTGTGTGTGTGTGTATAGTATGTGTGTGTATATAGTGTGTGTATAATGTATGTGTATATATAATGTGTGGTGTGTGTGTATAGTGTGTGTGTATAGTGTGTGTGTGTATAATGTATGTGTATATATAATGTGTGGTGTGTGTGTATAGTGTGTGTGTATACAGTGTGTGTGTGTGTGTGTATAGTGTGTGTATATATAATGTGTGGTGTGTGTGTATACAGTGTGTGTGTGTGTGTGTGTATAGTGTGTGTGTATACAGTGTGTGTGTGTGTGTGTGTATAGTGTGTGTGTATACAGTGTGTGTGTATAGTGTGTGTGTGTTACCTGCGGTGAGTCCAGCAGCCTCAGCAACACTTTCCGTCTGCACCGTGCACACGAACGTGCACATC
>CM060470.1:190000-302500 GCA_030544235.1 Lepturacanthus savala | reverse complement strand
GGAACAATCGTTTTTTTTGGTGCAATGATAATTTAGTTTTTTGGTGTGTTTTGATTTAACAATAGTTTTTTTTTATTAATTATTGTTATATTAAAAATGTGTTTTTACACCATTGATCTATCATTGATCTATCATTGATCTATCATTGATCTATCATTGATCCATCATTGATCCATCATTGATCTATTATTGATCTATCATTGATCTATCATTTATCTATCATTGATCCATCATTGATCCATCATTGATCCATCATTGATCTATCATTGATCTATTATTGATCCATCATTGATCTATCATTGATCCATCATTGATCTATCGTTGATCCATCATTGATCTATTATTGATCCATCATTGATCTATCATTGATCCATCATTGATCTATTATTGATCCATCATTGATCCATCATTGGTCTATTATTGATCTATCATTGATCCATCATTGATCCATCATTGATCCATCATTGATCCATCATTGATCTATTATTGATCCATCATTGATCTATCATTGATCCATCATTGATCTATTATTGATCCATCATTGATCTATCATTGATCCATCATTGATCTATCATTGATCCATCATTGATCCATCATTGATCCATCATTGATCCATCATTGATCTATTATTGATCCATCATTGATCCATCATTGATCTATTATTGATCTATCATTGATCTATCATTTATCTATCATTGATCCATCATTGATCCATCATTGATCCATCATTGATCTATCATTGATCCATCATTGATCCATCATTGATCCATCATTGATCCATCATTGATCTATTATTGATCCATCATTGATCCATCATTGATCCATCATTGATCTATTATTGATCCATCATTGATCCATCATTGATCTATCATTGATCCATCATTGATCCATCATTGATCTATCATTGATCCATCATTGATCCATCATTGATCTATCATTGATCCATCATTGATCCATCATTGATCCATCATTGATCCATCATTGATCCATCATTGATCCATCATTGATCTATTATTGATCCATCATTGATCCATCATTGATATATCATTGATCCATCATTGATCTATTATTGATCCATCATTGATCCTCCATTGATCTATCATTGATCCATCATTGATCTATCATTGATCCATCATTGATCCATCATTGATCTATCATTGATCCATCATTGATCCATCAGTGATCCATCATTGATCTATCATTGATCCATCATTGATCTATTATTGATCTATCATTGATCTATCATTGATCTATCATTGATCCATCATTGATCCATCATTGATCTATCATTGATCCATCATTGATCCATCATTGATCTATCATTGATCCATTATTGATCCATCATTGATCCATCATTGATCCATCATTGATCTATTATTGATCTATCATTGATCTATCATTGATCTATTATTGATCCATCATTGATCCATCATTGATCCATCATTGATCCATCATTGATCCATCATTGATCTATCATTGATCCATCATTGATCCATCATTGATCCATCATTGATCTATCATTGATCCATCATTGATCTATTATTGATCCATCATTGATCCATCATTGATCCATCATTGATCTATTATTGATCTATCATTGATCTATCATTGATCTATCATTGATCCATCATTGATCCATCATTGATCCATCATTGATCCATCATTGATCTATCATTGATCTATCATTGATCCATCATTGATCCATCATTGATCCATCATTGATCTATCATTGATCCATCATTGATCTATTATTGATCCATCATTGATCTATTATTGATCTATCATTGATCCATCATTGATCCATCATTGATCCATCATTGATCCATCATTGATCTATTATTGATCTATCATTGATCCATCATTGATCCATCATTGGTCTATTATTGATCTATCATTGATCCATCATTGATCCATCATTGGTCTATTATTGATCTATCATTGATCCATCATTGATCCTTCATTGATCTATCATTGATCCATCATTGGTATATTATTGATCCATCATTGATCCATCATTGATCCATCATTGATCTATTATTGATCTATCATTGATCCATCATTGATCCATCATTGGTCTATTATTGATCTATCATTGATCCATCATTGATCCATCATTGATCTATTATTGATCCATCATTGATCTATTATTGATCTATCATTGATCCATCATTGATCCATCATTGATCCATCATTGATCCATCATTGATCTATTATTGATCTATCATTGATCCATCATTGATCCATCATTGGTCTATTATTGATCTATCATTGATCCATCATTGATCCTTCATTGATCTATCATTGATCCATCATTGGTCTATTATTGATCTATCATTGATCTATCATTGATCCATCATTGATCCATCATTGATCTATTATTGATCTATCATTGATCCATCATTGATCTATCATTGATCCATCATTGATCCATCATTGATCTATCATTGATCTATCATTGATCCATCATTGATCTATTATTGATCTATCATTGATCCATCATTGATCTATCATTGATCCATCATTGATCCATCATTGATCTATCATTGATCCATCATTGATCTATCATTGATCCATCATTGATCCATCATTGATCTATTATTGATCTATTATTGATCACCTCACAGCTTTGCCACTGGTTGGGAACGTTCGGTCTGAGTTTTTGTTCACAAACGACTTTCTTCATGTCGTCCAGTGACGGGTCTGAAGGAACCAGGTCGTAAAACGGCATCTGATATTCTTCATGAAGGCCTGAAACACACGGCAGCAGAATTAATGAGGGGAGAGAAACAGCTGATGGAAACAACAAGTCCTGATGTTCCTGGTAAAGAATCCATTAGAGATGATGAGGCGGCAGCGAGGACAGGCTGGATGACCTGAATATTTCCAGAAACATCAATAAAGGTCGTTACCTCTAATCGAGCATCTTCGAGCCAGTTCCCAGAAAACCAGACCCAGCGAGTAGATGTCCGCTCGCTTAAACGACTCGAAGCTGCTCACGTTCATGGACTCGTCCAGGATTTCTGGGGCCATGTACCTGCAGGAGATAAAAACATCTGCTCATCTACAGATGTTTACAACTAGAAGCTGAATGTTAACGTACAGCAACGGTTTCATTTTAGATAAATCACAGTTTGTTGACGTAACCAGGTGATAAAACAGGAGATGATGAAGAGTTTTGTTTTTTAAATTAACTCATTTATCTTGTTTTAGATCACAACTTCAGATAAAACACTAGAAAAAAGATGATGTGGAAGCTTTAATAAGAAAAACTGCTGTAAAAGCAGCAGTGAAAGCATTTAATGATGAGTTAAGCTGTAATTTACAATATCATTTCATTTAAGATATAATTTGCATGTAAAGAGTTTGAATTGTGAGTTTTATAGATGTTAAAGAATAAGATGCTGCATCAACAAAACAGTTCATGACTTTTGTCATTGAAGTGAAACCATTAAATGTAGAAGAATAGTCTAAAAGTCACGTTACGTCATTTATGGATCCAATGAATCTGAATTAAACTCAATAACTTTTATATTTTAAAGGTTCAAATAAACTGTCATCAAGTTTAAATCTGAGTTTAAATTCAGAATAAAAGATAAAATAATCCAATCTGAGACAGAATTAATTATTTGTCTTTTATCCAAAGTTTTCCAACATAAACTTTAATTTGAGAAACATTAAAGTAAAAGTAAAACTAAAATCAGAAGCATAATTTACCCTGTTCTCCTCTGAATGACTGAATGCAGTTTATCTGTACACCTGATCCTGGTTTAATGAAGTTAACACCTGTCAGGTAGTTGCATCAGTGACTGAATCTATTTATAATGAACATCCAGGTAGAATAAAGTAAAGAAGAAACAATTAGGAGCAAACTCCGTCTATTTAAGTGTAAACCAGCTGTAAATCATGTGTTAGCAGCTGAATCTATAGATCAGTGAAGTCTGATCAGTGATTACAGCAAATGTCAGAATAACAAGGTGAACCAGACCAGTTTAAACAGGTTTTAGTTCATTTCATTAATATTATCACACAAACACAGAAATCTACAGATGTTTCTCTATATTCTCATGTTATTGGTTGTTAGTTCATGTCATAATGTTGATATAAAGCTTCATGTTGATGCTACTGAACAAGGATAAATTATCTAGAGATGAAACCTGGAACAGGTGAAATCTGCTAAACTTCTAAACGTTGATGAATCATCTAAAGGTTTGAAGTCGTCTTTTTATCAGACCTCTTGGTTCCGACTCTGTGATTGGTCGGGATGTCGATGGAGTTTGTGGCCGAGTCGTTTTTTACAGCTAATCCCAGATCAGAGATGACGGCGGAGCCGCTGCTCTTCACCAGGACGTTTTTAGACTTCAGGTCTCTGTGGGCGATGGCTGGTTTACCTGAAGCACAGAAACACACAGGAAACACAGAAAACACACAGAAAACACACAGGAAACACACAGGAAACACACAGGAAACACACAGGAAACACAGAAAAACACAGAAAAACACACAGAAAACACAGAAAAAACATTTTAGGTTGAATCTTCATCTTTTTGATCCACATTTAATGAAGCAAACAACTAATTAATGAATTAATACTCAATAGATGAATCAGAATACTCATTAGCTGCAGCTCTAGTGTGTTTTATGTTTTATTACAGGAAATAAATCTAAATATCTGAGGTTCCTCATGAAGACCTTCACCCTGAGTTCCTATGATCTCCATGTGGAGGTGGGCCAGTCCACTGGAGATGGACAGAGCCAGAACCAACATGTCCTCCAGAGACACCGTGAACCGGTTCAGGTAGTCGAACAGGGATCCGTGTTCATGGAACTCAGAGACCAGCCACAGCTGAGTCCACGACCCGTTATCTGGAACAGAACCAGGAATTAAACACGACCCGTTATCTGGAACAGAACCAGGAATTAAACACGACCCGTTATCTGGAACACAACCAGCAATTAAACACGAGCCGTTATCTGGAACAGAACCAGGAATTAAACACGACCCGTTATCTGGAACAGAACCAGGAATTAAACACGACCCGTTATCTGGAACACAACCAGGAATTAAACACGACCCATTATCTGGAACAGAACCAGGAATTAAACACGACCCGTTATCTGGAACAGAACCAGGAATTAAACACGACCCATCTTGCAGGATCGTGTTAATTTTGTGGCGTCTAGAGGGTTAAAAGTTAAGTAAATTAAGTAATAAAAATAAAGTAAATTCATGAATTCAGGCCTGACCCTAACCCTGACCCTGACCCTGACCCGGACCCTGACCTGGACCCTGACCCTGACCCGGACCCTGACCCTGACCCTGACCCGGACCCGGACCCTGACCCTGACCCTGACCTGGACCCTGACCCTGACCCGGACCCTGACCCTGACCCTGACACCTTTGTTATCAGCAGCGATGAAGCCCAGGATGTTCTCATGTCTCAACATGATGGTCTGGTAGATCTCTGCCTCTCGGAACCAGGACCTCTCGTCTCTTGAGGAGAAGATCTTCACGGCCACGTCTTCTCCCTGCCACCTCCCCCTCCACACCTCCCCGAACCGGCCTTTACCGATCACCTCCTGCAGGACGATGGTCCGGGCGATGGTCCGCTGGACCAGCAGCGGCAGCCCTGTAATGATTATTAAAATAAATGAGGATAATAAACCAGAGACACGTGGAGAAGCTGTGGTTCATTAAATGTGGATCAGATTCAACCTAAAATGTCTTTTTCTGTCCAAAGATCATCAGTTTATTATTATAGAGACTAAAGAAACCAGGAAATAATCAGAGAAGAGAAGCTGGAACCAGAGAAACTGGAAACGACTCAAATCAAATATGAAAAAGTTGCTGATTGATGTAAATTCAGCAACTAATTGATTAATGGACTAATTTTTGCATCTCTACAGTCTAGAATACAACAACAAACCTGGGAGCTCCTGGTTATTGATTCTGGTTTAAGAAGTGGTCTGACCTGATCCGGATCCTGAGGTGCTGAGGTCGTAGATCAGGTCTCGGAGACTCTTGTCAGGGTTTAGCAGCATCTGATCCTCCAGCGGTTCTTCTGGGTCCTGATGGTGGGTTCTGATGTAGTTGCAGAACTGGCCCTGGACCACCAAAACCCCCAGAACCAGAACCCCCACACACAGCAGGCAGGATGGGACCAGGACCAGCACCGAAACCTGCAGCCGGTTCCAGCCCGGATCCACCAAAGGCCTTTCTGTTATTAGACAGCACCGATAGACTCTGTTAATAGAGACTCTGTTAATAGACAGCATCGATAGAGACTCTGTTAATAGAGACTCTGTTAATAGAGACTCTGTTAATAGAGACCCTGTTAATAGACAGCATCGATAGAGACTCTGTTAATAGAGACTCTGTTAATAGAGACTCTGTTAATAGAGACTCTGTTAATAGACAGCACCGATAGAGACTCTGTTAATAGAGACTCTGTTAATAGACAGCATCGATAGAGACTCTGTTAATAGAGACTCTGTTAATAGAGACCCTGTTAATAGACAGCATCGATAGAGACTCTGTTAATAGAGACTCTGTTAATAGACAGCACCGATAGAGACTCTGTTAATAGAGACTCTGTTAATAGAGACTCTGTTAATAGAGACCCTGTTAATAGAGACCCTGTTAATAGACAGCACCAATAGAGACTCTGTTAATAGAGACCCTGTTAATAGAGACCCTGTTAATAGACAGCACCAATAGAGACTCTGTTAATAGAGACTCTGTTAATAGAGACTCTGTTAATAGACAGCACCGATAGAGACTCTGTTAATAGAGACTCTGTTAATAGAGACTCTGTTGTTCTGTTTGTGATGTTGTAAACGCAGATGAACGATTGAGACTCACTCTGATGAGGTTTTATTTTATCTCTCACACACACACACACACACACACACACACACACACACACACACACACACACACACACACACACACACACACACACACACACACACACACACACACACACAGTAAACAGAGTGAACAAAGCGCCTCCTGGTGGTTGAACATGGTGATGGACTGAAATCATCTAAAGTGGACGACATGTTTCTGTTGTTGTGTTGTTATATTTATATAGTTAAAGTATATTTATATAGTTATAGTATAATTATATAGTTATAGTATAATTATATAGTTATAGTATATTTATATAGTTATAGTATAATTATATAGTTATAGTATATTTATATAGTTATAGTATATTTATATAGTTATAGTATATTTATATTGTTATAGTATATTTATATTGTTATAGTATAATTATATATAGTATATTTATATTATTATAGTATATTTATATAGTTATAGTATAATTATATAGTTATAGTATATTTATATAGTTATAGTATATTTATATAGTTATAGTATAATTATATAGTTATAGTATATTTATATTGTTATAGTATAATTATATAGTTATAGTATATTTATATTATTATAGTATATTTATATAGTTATAGTATAACCCTATATAACCCTATATAACCCTATATACCCCTAACCCTATAAAACCCTATATAACCCTAACCCTATATAACCCTATATACCCCTAACCCTATATAACCCTATATAACCCTAACCCTATATAACCCTATATAACACTATATAACACTATATAACCCTAACCCTATATAACCCTATATACCCCTAACCCTATAAAACCCTATATAACCCTAACCCTATATAACCCTATATAACCCTATATACCCCTAACCATATATAACCCTATATAACCCTATATAACACTATATAACCCTATATACCCCTAACCCTATATAACCCTATATACCCCTAACCATATATAACCCTATATAACACTATATAACCCTAACCCTATATAACCCTATATAACCCTATATACCCCTAACCCTATATAACCCTATATAACCCTATATACCCCTAACCATATATAACCCTATATAACCCTATATACCCCTAACCATATATAACCCTATATAACCCTATATAACCCTAACCCTATATAACCCTTTATAACCCTATATAACCCTATATAACCCTATATAACCCTATATAACCCTATATAACCCTAACCCTATATACCCCTAACCCTATAACTGATATTATACATTAATAGTGATTATTGATAATCTATAACTGATATTATACATTCATATTGATTATTGATCATCTATAACTGATATTATACATTAATAGTGATTATTGATAATCTATAACTGATATTATTGATCAATAATCTGGGTGAGAGGAGGTTTGAGCTGATGAAGTCAAACAGTTTTTCACAATCCTTGTTTTTCATTGTTTTTTGACCTTTGACCTCACCAACATCTGCAGATGTCTCAACATTTATCCCGACCTCCGTCACAGTTTCCTCACACATCTTTTAGTCCAGTTATTTTATAAAAAAAAAGGTTCAACAAAAACAAACTCAACAGAATTTATTTCTTCAGTGATGGAAAAAAAATCCCCAAAGAATCCGTGAAGAGGAGAAAGTTTAGTAAAAGACCAAAATATGTTCCATTCATACACTGATGAATCCGGTGAGATTTAACTTAGGTCACAAGATAGGGTACTAGTTAGGGTACTAGTTAGGGTACTAGTTAGGACACTAGTTAGGACACTAGTTAGAGTACTAGTTATGATACTATGTAGGATACTAGTTAGGACACTAGTTAGGACACTAGTTAGAGTACTAGTTATGATACTATGTAGGATACTAGTTAGGACACCTGTTAGGACACTAGTTAGAGTACTAGTTATGATACTATGTAGGATACTAGTTAGGACACTAGTTAGGATACTAGTTAGAGTACTAGTTATGATACTATGTAGGATACTAGTTATGATACTATGTAGGATACTAGTTAGGATACTATGTAGGATACTAGTTAGAGTACTAGTTATGATACTATGTAGGATACTAGTTAGGGTACTAGTTAGGACACTAGTTAGAGTACTAGTTATGATACTATGTAGGATACTAGTTAGAGTACTAGTTATGATACTATGTAGGATACTAGTTAGGACACTAGTTAGGACACTAGTTAGAGTACTAGTTATGATACTATGTAGGATACTAGTTAGGACACCTGTTAGGACAATAGTTAGAGTACTAGTTATGATACTATGTAGGATACTAGTTATGATACTATGTAGGATACTAGTTAGGATACTATGTAGGATACTAGTTAGAGTACTAGTTATGATACTATGTAGGATACTAGTTAGGATACTATGTAGGATACTAGTTAGGATACTAGTTAGAGTACTAGTTATGATACTATGTAGGATACTAGTTAGGACACTAGTTAGGGTACTAGTTAGAGTACTAGTTATGATACTATGTAGGATACTAGTTAGGACACTAGTTAGGGTACTAGTTATGATACTATGTAGGATACTAGTTAGGGTACTAGTTAGGGTACTAGTTAGGGTACTAGTTATGATACTATGTAGGATACTAGTTAGGACACTAGTTAGGGTACTAGTTAGAGTACTAGTTATGATACTATGTAGGATACTAGTTAGGGTACTAGTTAGAGTACTAGTTATGATACTATGTAGGATACTAGTTAGGACACTAGTTAGGGTACTAGTTAGAGTACTAGTTATGATACTATGTAGGATACTAGTTAGGATACTATGTAGGATACTAGTTAGGACAATAGTTAGGGTACTAGTTATGATACTATGTAGGATACTAGTTAGGACACTAGTTAGGGTACTAGTTATGATACTATGTAGGATACTAGTTAGGACACTAGTTAGGGTACTAGTTATGATACTATGTAGGATACTAGTTAGGGTACTAGTTAGGATACTAGTTATGATACTATGTAGGATACTAGTTAGGGTACTAGTTAGGATACTAGTTATGATACTATGTAGGATACTAGTTAGGACACTAGATAGGGTACTAGTTAGGACACTAGTTAGGGTACTAGTTAGAAGTTAAAAGTTCATCATTTGATCCTTTTCATGTGAGAAAACTCATCTGTATGAATATGTGACATATTTTGGTCTTTTTCTAAACTGGGATTCTTTGACTTTTACATCATTTGAACATGTTGAGGAAACTAAATCAGTTGAGTTTCCTTCTGTTTTTGATTTATTTATTTATTTATTTATATATTTTTTTTTAAGTTGACTCCCCATTTCCCTTAAAATTACAGCAGTGTTTCACCTTTGACCTAAATCCATCAGCAGATATGATGCAAACAGGATCCTCTGCTCCAGTTACTAAGACTGAAAAAACATGTTGGAAATGAGTTTTTAGATGAAAACAGCATCAGACCAAATAATACAGACTAATAGTCAATTAGAGTCATTGATTAATCAGTAAATGTGTAAATTCTCTGGTTCCAGCTTCTCTTCTCTGATTATTTCCTGGTTCCTTTAGTCTCTATAATAATAAACTGATGAACTTTGGGTCTAGGTGTAGGGTACCTGGGTCTAGGTGTAGGGTACCTGGGTCTAGGTGTATGGTACCTGGGTCTAGGTGTATGGTACCTGGGTCTAGGTGCATGGTACCTGGGTCTAGGTGCATGGTACCTGGGTCTAGGTGTAGGGTACCTGGGTCTAGGTGCATGGTACCTGGGTCTAGGTGTAGGGTACCTGGGTCTAGGTGTAGGGTACCTGGGTCTAGGTGAGGGGTACCTGGGTCTAGGTGTATGGTACCTGGGTCTAGGTGAGGGGTACCTGGGTCTAGGTGTATGGTACCTGGGTCTAGGTGTAGGGTGCCTGGGTCTAGGTGTATGGTACCTGGGTCTAGGTGTAGGGTACCTGGGTCTAGGTGAGGGGTACCTGGGTCTAGATGTAGGGTACCTGGGTCTAGGTGTAGGGTACCTGGGTCTAGGTGTAGGGTACCTGGGTCTAGGTGAGGGGTACCTGGGTCTAGGTGAGGGGTACCTGGGTCTAGGTGTAGGGTACCTGGGTCTAGGTGAGGGGTTCCTGGGTCTAGGTTTAGGGTACCTGGGTCCAGGTGTAGGGTCTTGTTGTTGCAGAAGTCGGTGGAGCAGCAGGTCCTCTTGGAGACATTGGGGGAGCTGTAGCAGTAGACCTGGACCTTCATCTGGGACGGGGACAGGCAGGACTTCACCGTCTTCTCCTTCCCGTCCACCAGCATCACCGACGTCCAGCAGGCGCCGTCCGCCGCCGTCTCACAGGTGTGGTTGATGCACAGCTGGCAGATGCACCTCAGACCTGGAACACCAGGAAAACCAGGAACATCAGGAACATCAAGAACATCAGGAACATCAGGAACATCAGGAGGAACATCAGGAACATCAAGAACATCAGGAGGAACATCAGGCACATCAAGAACATCAAGAACATCAAGAACATCAGGAGGAACATCAGGAACATCAGGAACATCAAGAACATCAAGAACATCAAGAACATCAGGAACATCAAGAACATCAAGAACATCAGGAACATCAGGAACATCAAGAACATCAGGAGGAACATCAAGAACATCAGGAGGAACATCAAGAACATCAGGAACATCAGGAACATCAAGAACATCAGGAGGAACATCAAGAACATCAAGAACATCAGGAACATCAGGAGGAACATCAAGAACATCAGGAACATCAGGAGGAACATCAAGAACATCAGGAGGAACATCAGGAGGAACATCAAGAACATCAAGAACATCAGGAGGAACATCAAGAACATCAAGAACATCAGGAGGAACATCAGGAACATCAGGAGGAACATCAAGAACATCAAGAACATCAAGAACATCAGGAGGAACATCAGGAACATCAGGAACATCAAGAACATCAGGAACATCAGGAACATCAGGAACATCAGGAGGAACATCAAGAACATCAGGAACATCAGGAACATCAAGAACATCAGGAGGAACATCAAGAACATCAAGAACATCAGGAGGAACATCAAGAACATCAAGAACATCAGGAGGAACATCAGGAACATCAGGAGGAACATCAGGAACATCAGGAACATCAGGAACATCAGGAACATCAGGAGGAACATCAAGAACATCAAGAACATCAGGAGGAACATCAGGAACATCAGGAACATCAGGAACATCAGGAACATCAGGAGGAACATCAAGAACATCAGGAACATCAGGAGGAACATCAGGAACATCAGGAACATCAGGAGGAACATCAGGAACATCAGGAACATCAGGAGGAACATCAAGAACATCAGGAACATCAGGAATGTTTATTATCGATTAACACATGAACAAATTACATCAGACACGAAAATAGAATAAAAATAATAAAATAGAATTCTGCATAGAAATGAACATTTAATATGTTTTATATTCTGCTGCTTATTCTGTTTTCTGACTTTTATTAAATTAAAGTTGTTGCTGTGACTTTTATTCACATCTTTTATTTTAAACGACTGTTTTAACTGTTTTAAATGTGAAGAGTTTCATGTTTTTACTGATGTTGTTAATGTTGAAAAACATGAAACTGTCTGAGCTGAAACGTGCTATAATAATAATAATAATAATAATAATAATAATAATAATAATAAGCAACAAATCAGTGTTTCATAACATGTTTAAATCCAGGTTAAATCTCATTTCATGTGCTGATGTTTAATCTTTTTTAATTTTAATTATATTATATTTTAATCTTTCTTTTGCACTTTGTCCTTTTAATGACTTCAAACACATTTTAGTGTCTGTTCTATAATATTTGTATAATTGTTGGCTTTTATTCAGGTTTGTATGTTTATTACTGTTAAATATTTGTATTTTTATATAAAACAGAGGATGAAACATACAGAAATAAAACTGTTCCATTAAATATAGAAGAAGGTTTAAAGTCAATCTGCTGTTCATCTTAAATCATCAAGTCAAGTAAAAGATTTAATCGGAATAAATGGCAGCGAGACGAGATCAGTAATAAATAACTAGAATAAACGAGAATAAACGAGAATAAACGAGAATAAATGAGAATAAATGAGAATAAAGTGATGAACCTGCAGCCAGATGCGCCATCAACAGGACGATCAGCGCCGCCTGGACTCTCTGCTTCCACGGGTCCAACATCAGGAAACGGTGCGGGGTCTGCTGCGGGGTCTGCTGCGGGGTCTGCTGCGGGGTCTGCTGCGGGGTCTGCGGGGTCTGCTGCGGGGTCTGCTGCGGGGTCTACTGCGGGGTCTGCTGCGGGGTCTGCGGGGTCCGGGACGCTTCTCCATACTGACAAGCGCGTGCGCACACACGCGCGCACGCACACACGCCTCATTCACGCAGCGAATGAGCGGGAGAAGAAGAGAGAAACGCACCGAACAGAAAAAGCCTCCGCCTCCTGATTAGAGTTATAAAAAAAAAAAAAAAAAAAAAAAAAAAAAAAAAAAGGATTAAAACGCTGCGGGACAGGAGGCGGGACCAGAACCCGCACTAATAATAATAATTATTATTATAATAATAACAATAATAATATAAATACTATAACACAAATGCTGTACAGCCAGGGAGGAGGAATAATAATAATAAATATATATGATAATAAAATACACTAAAATGTAATTAGATAATATATAATAAGAATATACAGTATATATATATATATATATATATATATATATATATATATATATATATATATATATATATATATATATATATATATATATAGGGAGATATAGATATTGAAATTGTTCATGTTCTCAGACTAAAAATCAGTCATAACTTCCTCCTGAGAACATGGACAAGACAAACAGAAGATCATTAGTAATGATGAACCCTGAACCTGCTCTGGAAGGTCAGTTCTCAGGAAATATCATCATTTTGTCTCCATCTTTTACACTTTTCTAATTATGAGCATTTGTTCGGCGTGTTCCAACCAGAGGGAGCCTTTCTGCTGGAGCCACATTTAGTCCATTAGTGATGTCATCAAGTGTAGCAGAGCAGTTAGTCACCATGGTAACGGTGCAACTGGTCAGCATATGTCAGGCTGAAAGCTGATTGGCTCGTGATGTCAGTCTTAAAGCTGATTGGCTGAATGGTTTTCATCAATAACTTTGGATATAAAGCTCCTACAACCATATAACTTGGTGGAGATCATGTTGAAGACCAATCAAACTGATTCCATAGTATTGGGACCCCGCCTCCTCAAAGCTGATTGGGTTTCCCTTAATAACTTTGGATTTAAAGTTCGTAGACTCTCCAAACTGAGATTAATAAAACCAACACCCAGCACCATCCTTAACCATGTGGTGGTTACCACGGCGACGTCATTTCGGTGCAATTGATTCCCATGCACCGACCCCCAATTGCCTCAGACCCAACTCTCTAGTTTTATTCAGATTATTCTGGTTTTAACCAGAAATGTTTATATCTATTTAATCATTCGAGTCTATAGAATAATGTACATGTGATGAAGAGGTTTTAGTTTTTGATCAGATTTGTGCAACAAAATGGAAAAAAGTATAAATAACAATGACTGTTAGTGACTCATCTAATAATATGGGTTTAGATGAGTTAATCAATAAAAACTGAACTTTTACTTTTCTTAAATTTAACATGTTATAGAAAAAAACATCAGAATCATCAACATTTCTACGTTTGACCTTTTTCTGTTTCTGAACAAGAAAACATCAACGAGAAAAACGACACGTGAACCCAGTTGTTTTTCTTCTATTTTAATCAATAGAAATCACTAGTTGATATAAAATGTTAAAGGAATTAAAAAAAGGCTGAAGTTTGACTTCATTTTCAGGCGTTAGACGGGTCCTGGAGCAGCTTTCAGCTTCAGATAAAACAGGTTTTATTGGTTCTTTAGTCTCTGTGAAGCTGACGAAACAAAACAAGCAACAAGAATAAAAATCAGGTTTAAACCTTCAGCTGGAAATAAAAAGTGATGTAGAACAGAAATAAAGAAATGAATAAATGAAGAAGTGAATAAATGAATAAATGAATAAATGAATCTTCAGAAGCTGCTGAAATAGTTTTCCAGCTGGTTAAAGAGAAAACAGGACGTGATGAAACGCGTTCAGATTAAAAGACGTTTTTCTTCCTGGAAGAACTTCGATAAACAGGTTTCCCCATTGCCATGACAACCGCCTGTTTCCACCATCTTTGGACGCCAAAAAACGTTTCCCTCCAAGTGTTTTTTTAAAAAAATAAATATGGGTCAACCAGCGGGGGTCAACCAGCAGGGGTCAACCAGCGGGGGTCAACCAGCGGGGGTCAACCAGCAGGGGTCAACCAGCGGGGGTCAACCGGCGGGGGTCAACCGGCGGGGGTCAACCAGCGGGGGTCAACCTGCTGTCGCCGTCCTCTCAGACGTCAGTTTTGGTTTTGTCCAGCGAGTTGTGGATCTTGGTCAGAGTCTTTTTGATGCGTAGCGCCGTTAACCGGGCCGACGGGTTCTGGTACCAACACTCCTTCATCAGTTTACACATGGACGTCAGCGTCTGGACACAAACATCATTATTACAAATATACACAGTAACCGGGGTTAGGGTTAGGCTTATTATTCAGTTAGATTTTATTATTAGAAAATTAAATTAACAAAACTCTATTCTGAAAAACTCTAAAACTAATTCTAAATGTTTTTAGTTTAATAAACAGTCTGGAAACTTCTGTAATTAAGTGGTATTATATATTATATTATGTTATATTTTATTAGAATATTATATAATCTATTATGAGCAAAACTGTAGAATTCATTACAATATTATTTTATTATTATAATATTACTGGAACTATGACTGAATGTTTTTAGTTTTATAAACTATCTAGTCTATTATATTATACAATCCTATATTATATAGTAATGTATTATGGTATATTATATTGTGGTATATTACAGTATATTATATTATATTGTGCAGTGACTCACGGGGTCTGAGAACCATCTGTTGGGGATGTTGGGTCTCTGCTGGTCTACACAGACCACCTTCTTCATGTCCTCGAAGCTGGGATCAGTAGGAACCACGTCATGGAACGGAGGTTTGTAGTCCTCTACGATTCCTGAGGAGGAAAAATGGCCGATCAGTAACAACCAACAGTGTTTAACACAGGATTTAACACTGTTAACCCAGGATTAAACACTGTTAACCCAGGATTAAACAGCATTAAACCAGAGTTAACCCAGGATTAAACAGCGATAAACCAGAGTTAACCCAGGATTAAACAGCGTTAAACCAGAGTTAACCCAGGATTAAACAGCGTTAAACCAGAGTTAACCCAGGATTAAACAGCGTTAAACCAGAGTTAACCCAGGATTAAACAGCATTAAACCAGAGTTAACCCAGGGTTAAACAGCGTTAAACCAGAGTTAGCCCAGGATTAAACAGCGTTAAACCAGAGTTAACCCAGGATTAAACAGCGTTAAACCAGAGTTAACCCAGGATTAAACAGCATTAAACCAGAGTTAACCCAGGGTTAAACAGCGTTAAACCAGAGTTAGCCCAGGATTAAACAGCGTTAAACCAGAGTTAACCCAGAATTAAACAGTATTAAACCAGAGTTAACCCAGGGTTAAACAGCGTTAAACCAGAGTTAGCCCAGGATTAAACAGCATTAAACCAGAGTTAACCCAGGATTAAACAGCATTAAACCAGAGTTAACCCAGGATTAAACAGCATTAAACCAGAGTTAACCCAGGATTAAACCGTATTAAACCAGAGTTAACCCAGGATTAAACAGTATTAAACCAGATTTAACCCAGGATTAAACATTATTAAACCAGAGTTAACCCAGGATTAAACAGTATTAAACCAGAGTTAACCCAGGATTATATTTTCAGATCTGAACTTCATCACTGATTCATCAGTTTATATAAAAACTATCAACTCAACATATTTTAATCTGATAAATAACTTGATTTCATATCAACTGTTCAATCTATAGTATTGATATTATTGATCAGTGATCAGGTTTAGTCTATAGTATTGATCAGTGCTCAGGTTTAGTCTATAGTATTGATCAGTGATCAGGTTTAGTCTATATAATCTATAGTATTGATCAGTGATCAGGTTTAGTCTATATAATCTATAGTATTGATCAGTGATCAGGTTTAGTCTATATAATCTATAGTATTGATATTATTGATCAGTGGTCAGGTTTAGTCTATAGTATTGATCAGTGATCAGGTTTAGTCTATATAATCTATAGTATTGATCAGTGATCAGGTTTAGTCTATATAATCTATAGTATTGATCAGTGATCAGGTTTAGTCTATATAATCTATAGTATTGATCAGTGATCAGGTTTAGTCTATATAATCTATAGTATTGATCAGTGATCAGGTTTAGTCTATATAATCTATAGTATTGATTGGTACCGTTGCTGAGGGTCCTCCTGGCCACCTCCCACAGCACCAGGCCCAGGGCCCAGATGTCCACCCTCTTGTAGGACTCGAAGCAGTCCATCTGGATGGAGTCATCCAGAACCTCAGGAGCCATGTACCGCTTGGTGCCCACTTTAGGGTTGTTACCCACATCCAACTCATTGGTGTCCTGGAAATGCATCACAGCCAGACCTGAGAGAAGACACCAAATGATATCAGTTATAGATTATCAATAATCAATATTAATGTATAATATCAGTTATAGATGATCAATAATCACTATTAATGTATAATATCAATTATAGATGATCAATAATCACTATTAATGTATAATATCAGTTATAGATGATCAATAATCACTATTAATGTATAATATCAGTTATAGATGATCAATAATCACTATTAATGTATAATATCAGTTATAGATGATCAATAATCACTATTAATGTATAATATCAGTTATAGATGATCAATAATCACTATTAATGTATAATATCAGTTATAGATGATCAATAATCACTATGAATGTATAATATCAGTTATAGATTATCAATAATCACTATTAATGTATAATATCAGTTATAGATGATCAATAATCACTATTAATGTATAATATCAGTTATAGATGATCAATAATCACTATTAATGTATAATATCAGTTATAGATGATCAATAATCACTATTAATGTATAATATCAGTTATAGATGATCAATAATCACTATTAATGTATAATATCAGTTATAGATTATCAATAATCACTATTAATGTATAATATCAGTTATAGATTATCAATAATCACTATTAATGTATAATATCAGTTATAGATTATCAATAATCACTATTAATGTATAATATCAGTTATAGATTATCAATAATCAATATGAATGACTTTACTTAATCTTTCATTGTTTTTTATTTATTCTTTATGCCTTTAAATGTGCCCTTTAAGAGGATAACCTCTAACGTTAAATATTAGCCTCTAACGTTAAATATTATCCCTCTAACGTTAAATATTAGCCTCTAACGTTAAATATTAGCCTCTAACGTTAAATATTATCCCTCTAACGTTAAATATTAGCCTCTAACGTTAAATATTAGCCTCTAACGTTAAATATTATCCCTTTAACGTTAAATATTAGCCTCTAACGTTAAATATTATCCCTTTAACGTTAAATATTAGCCTCTAACGTTAAATATTAGCCTCTAACGTTAAATATTAGCCCTTTAACGTTAAATATTAGCCTCTAACGTTAAATATTAGCCCTCTAACGTTAAATATTAGCCTCTAACGTTAAATTTTATCCCTCGACCCCTGTCCAACCCACCGAGGTCGGCGATGCAGCACTGGCCGTTCTTCTTCACCAGGATGTTCTTGCTCTTCAGGTCCCGGTGGGCGATGGCCGGTTTTCCTTGGGTTCCGAAGATCTCGACGTGGAGGTGGGCCAGACCGCTGGCGATGGACAGCGCCATCCGGAGGCAGCCGGCGGCGTCCAGCGTGCTGAGCTGCAGGAAGTCGTACAACGAACCCATCTCATGGAAATGGGTGATCAGCCACAGCTGAGTACTGGAGTTCCTGGAAGTCATGTCTGATGCTATGAAGCCTGCAGGAAGCACAGGAAGAAGAGGTATGATACCAAAACCAGCACGGAAACACATGGAAACACACGGAAACACACGCAAACACACGCAAACACACGGAAACACACGGAAACACACGGAAACACATAGAGAAACACACGGAAACACATGGAAACACATGGAAATACAGAGAAACACATAGAGAAACACACGGAAACACAGGGAAACACAGGGAAACACACGGAAACACATGGAAACACATGGAAACACATGGAAACACATGGAAACACATGGAAATACAGAGAAACATATAGAGAAACACACGGAAACACACGGAAACACATGGAAACACATAGAGAAACACACGGAAACACATGGAAACATAGAGAAACACATGGAAACACATGGAAACACATGGAAACACATGGAAACACACGGAAACACATGGAAACACACGGAAACACATGGAAACACATGGAGAAACACACGGAAACACACGGAAACACATGGAAACACATAGAGAAACACACGGAAACACATGGAAACACACGGAAACACACGGAAACACATGGAAACACATAGAGAAACACACGGAAACACATGGAAACACACGGAAACACACGGAAACACATGGAAACACATAGAGAAACACACGGAAACACACGGAAACACACGGAAACACATGGAAACACATAGAGAAACACACGGAAACACACGGAAACACACGGAAACACAGAGATGAATGTGTTTCATTACCCAGGATGTTCTCGTGTCTCAGCAGCACTGTGTTGTAGATTTCTGTTTCTCTGAACCACGACTTCTCGTCTCTGGACGAAAAAATTTTAACAGCGACGCTCTCCCCCTGCCACTGTCCTCGCCACACCTCCCCATACCTGCCTTTACCTGGGGAGAAGGAGAATACACACCTTTAACCAGGTAGAACTATAGAAAATACCTGCCTTTACCTGGAGAAACACTAAATACACACCTTTAACCAGGTAGAACTATAGAAAATACCTGCCTTTACCTGGAGCAAAAACAAATACAGAGAAACATAGAGACACACGGAGAAACAGAACAAACAGAAAAATACAGAGAAACAGAAAAAGATGTAAAACTAGAAAGACAAAGACAGATGAACAAGAACAACAGAAACAAAAAGATGGAAAAACACAGAAATATAGAAAAACACAGAAAAAGAAATGAAGCATAAAGCAGCAAATAACAGCAGGTTTAAATTAAGCTTTAAACTGGATATTTAGATAAATAAACTGAGTTTAATTTATTGATAATAATCAATCACTGATGACATCATCAACTTTGTCTGAATTTATCCTCAAAGCATCAGAACAACAACAACAAACTCCTGAAGTGAATGAGGAAGATGTTTCACACTGAAGTAAAACAACAACAACAACAACAACAAACAACAAATAAACAAACAACAACACTCACCCACACACTCGTTGAGGGTGATCTGTCGGGCCACGGTTCTCTGGACCAGGAACGGAAGTCCTGACCCACTTCCTGAAGTACAGGAGTGATCCAGCAGATCCTGGAGAAACATGAGAGTTACAGGCTGGATATACGTGTGTGTGTGTGTGTGTGTGTGTGTGTGTGTGTGTGTGTGCGTCACATGTATTCATTAACTCTTTATAGATAAGACTAAAATAGCCAAAGTGAGTGTAAAACCTGGTTTAAACTCTGTGTTTTAACTGTTTCCATCAAACCTTCAACATGATCAAAGGATCAAATCCTTCATTTCCTGAGTTCTGCTGAATTATTCTGTAATAATTTATGTTTTAATGGTTTTAAATGTTTTATATGATTGTTATTTAAAAGAAGAACAAACTAAAAGTCAGAAAACACCAACAGTTTAAGAGAAACACAAGGGTTAAAGGCTTGTATATAGAAGTGTGTGTGTGTGTGTGTGTGTGTGTGTGTGTGTGTGTGTGTGTTTTTCCAGAGCCAGTAATCTTGTGGTTGGAGCCTGAAAATGATGAAATACTCAGCATCTGGGATTCAGATGGAAGAAGAGAAGCTTTGATGTGGCAGCCACAAAGATGTGTGTGTGTGTGTGTGTGGTGTGTGTGTGTGTGTGTGTGTGTGTGTGTGTGTGTATGTACGTGTATGTGTGTGTGTGTGTGTGTGTGTGTGTCTCCTCTCAGACCAGACGTTAAAGTCTTTATTTTTATGTGGTGCAGTGACACAGCTTCTCCACCAGGAGGCGACGAGCAGCAGCCGAGAAAAACAACAAAATAAAACAAAACGTTTTTAATTGAATGTTTTATTTTTAATCTTATTAAATTTATTATTTTTTCTTGTTTTTTTTAATTTTACATTTTTCCCTATAAATCAACTGTTTATAAATTGTTTGATTTTGTTCTGTTTTTAATTTTTTATCTTATTTAATTTAATTTGTTTTCCTCTTTCAGTCTTGATGTTTAGATGTTTAGAACTCTGAGTTCCCTTGTTGTTGAAATGTTTTATAAAATAATAAAACATGATAGAAACTGTTGTTTGTTGTCCTGTGAAACTCTAACACACGTTTCTGTGTGTAGCTAGTGTGTGTGTGTGTGTGTGTCAAGTGTGTGTGTGTGTTTAATGTGTGTGTATCTAGTGTGTGTGTGTGTATCTAGTGTGTGTGTGTTTAATGTGTGTGTATCTAGTGTGTGTGTGTTTAATGTGTGTGTATCTAGTGTGTGTGTGTGTCAAGTGTGTGTGTGTTTAATGTGTGTGTATCTAGTGTGTGTGTGTGTGTATCTAGTGTGTGTGTGTTTAATGTGTGTGTATCTAGTGTGTGTGTGTTTAATGTGTGTGTATCTAGTGTGTGTGTGTGTCAAGTGTGTGTGTGTTTAATGTGTGTGTATCTAGTGTGTGTGTGTGTGTATCTAGTGTGTGTGTGTTTAATGTGTGTGTATCTAGTGTGTGTGTGTGTGTCAAGTGTGTGTGTGTTTAATGTGTGTGTATCTGGTGTGTGTGTGTGTATCTAGTGTGTGTGTGTCTAGTGTGTGTGTGTTTAATGTGTGTGTATCTAGTGTGTGTGTGTGTGTGTCAAGTGTGTGTGTGTTTAATGTGTGTGTATCTAGTGTGTGTGTGTGTGTGTCAAGTGTGTGTGTGTTTAATGTGTGTGTATCTAGTGTGTGTGTGTGTGTGTGTGTGTGTGTGTGTATACAGCAGACTGTGAGTCTGAGACTCTGGACCACAGGACTCCACCCAGACTGGATCAGACTCTGGATCAGACTCTGGATCAGACTCTGGATCAGACTCTGGATCAGACTCTGCAGAGGACTGCTAGAGGGTCCAGTCTGGTCCACTGGAGGAGGACTGTCCAAGAGGATTCAAGTAATAATAATAATAATAATAATAATAATAATAATAATAGTAATAAACGGTCCAGCTGCTGTTTATTCACAGAAATGTGAATCATATTAAAGTATTATATTTATCTCTAATCATATTAAATATATTTATCTCTAATCATTTAAAGTATTATATTTATCTCTAATCATATTAAAGTATTATATTTATGTCTAATCATATTAAAGTATTATATTTATGTCTAATCATATTAAAGTATTATATTTATGTCTAATCATTTAAAGTATTATATTTATGTCTAATCATTTAAAGTATTATATTTATCTCTAATCATATTAAAGTATTATATTTATGTCTAATCATTTAAAGTATTATATTTATGTCTAATCATATTAAAGTATTATATTTATCTCTAATCATATTAAAGTATATATAATATTTATATATTTACAGCGTGTCCCTCACCGCCAGCGTGCTCTCTCCTACGTTGGAGGCGATGAGTCCATCGATGGTCCCGTACTCGGCGTCTCTGGTCGTCAGACGCTCCATCTGGGTCCGGTGGATCCTCCTGAAGACCAGGACCGCCACGGCCGACAGGACCGACAGGACGATGATGGGCGCCATGACGACGATGACCAGGGTGGTGACGCTGTAGCTGGATATGTCCTCAGCTGGAGGGACACAACGGACAGGTGAGGACTCTGATTGGACAGGTGAGGACTCTGATTGGACAGGTGAGGACAGGTGAGGACTCTGATTGGACAGGTGAGGACTCTGATTGGACAGGTGAGGACAGGTGAGGACTCTGATTGGACAGGTGAGGACAGGTGAGGACTCTGATTGGACAGGACAGGTAGAGACATGTCCTCAGGTATAAAACCTTCAGAGACATAATTACATTATTTCTTGAATCTGAATCTAAATCCAAGTGTAAAACTCTGATATTTACTGGCAGTTAGTTAATTACCTTTCAGATGAAGACTTAAATATTTAGATAAATATATTGATGTTTTTATTCTTATTTTTTATTAACTATTTCTGATACATGAACATATCACCATCATCTTATCATTGTAAGAACATTTATTTCTATATGTTTTATATTTTATTTTACATGTGAAAGGGTTAGGGAAATAAAAAAAACAGCTGGAAATAAAAAAAAACAGCTGGAAATAAAAAAAAACAGCTGGAAATAAAAACACAGCTGGAAATAAAAAAAAAAACAGCTGGAAATAAAAACACAGCTGGAAATAAAAAAAAACAGCTGGAAATAAAAACACAGCTGGAAATAAAAAAAACCAGCTGGAAATAAAAAAAACCAGCTGGAACTAAAAAAAAAAACAGCTGGAAATAAAAAAAAAACAGCTGGAAAAAAAAAAAAAACAGCTGGAAATAAAAACACAGCTGGAAATAAAAAAACAGCTGGAAATAAAAAAAACAGCTGGAAATAAAAAAAACAGCTGGAAATAAAAAAAACAGCTGGAAATAAAAAAAAACAGCTGGAAATAAAAAACAGCTGGAAATAAAAAAACACAGCTGGAAATAAAAAAAACAGCTGGAAAATCAACTTTTATTCAATGAAAGACGACAATAAACCAGAATTAAACAGAGTTTGACTGTGACTGGAAACATGGAGGCTGCAACACACACACACACACACACACTACACACACACTACACACACATACAACACATACAACACACTACACACACACTACACACACACTACACACTACACACTACACACTACACACTACACACACACTACACACACACACTCTCCATCCAGACTGTCCAAACATTCCAGGTTCAGACAACGTTTCTTTTCTCAGCAGCTTCAACCTCAAACCACCAGAAACATGAGTTCAACTGGAAAAATTAGAAATGAAACGTGTCTGTGAGTAAAACTGATATTAACACATCAACACCACTCCTATATATATATATATATATATATATATAAAATAATAATATATTATATAATTAGTAGGAGATTCAGGCAGGAAGAGATTTAACAATCAGGAGAATTAATTTATGTTGGTGTGTATTTACTGTTTATTTCTCTGTTTATTTCTCTGTTTATTTCTCTGTTTATTTCTCTGTTTATTTCTCTGTTTATTTCTCTGTTTATTTCTCTGTTTATTTCCTCTGTTTATTTCTCTGTTTATTTCTCTGTTTATTTCTCTGTTTATTTCTCTGTTTATTTCTCTGTTTATTTCTCTGTTTATTTCTCTGTTTATTTCTCTTTATTTACTCTGTTTATTTCTCTGTTTATTTCTCTGTTTATTTCCTCTGTTTATTTCTCTGTTTATTTCTCTGTTTATTTCTCTGTTTATTTCTCTGTTTATTTCTCTGTTTATTTCTCTTTATTTACTCTGTTTATTTCTCTGTTTATTTCTCTGTTTATTTCTCTGTTTATTTCTCTTTATTTACTCTGTTTATTTCTCTGTTTATTTCTCTGTTTATTTACTCTGTTTATTTACTCTGTTTATTTCTCTGTTTATTTACTCTGTTTATTTACTCTGTTTATTTACTCTGTTTATTTACTCTGTTTATTTACTCTGTTTATTTTCTCTGTTTATTTCTCTGTTTATTTCTCTGTTTATTTCTCTGTTTATTTCTCTGTTTATTTCTCTGTTTATTTCTCTTTATTTACTCTGTTTATTTCTCTGTTTATTTCTCTGTTTATTTACTCTGTTTATTTACTCTGTTTATTTCTCTGTTTATTTCTCTGTTTATTTCTCTGTTTATTTCTCTGTTTATTTACTCTGTTTATTTCTGTTTATTTCTCTGTTTATTTACTCTGTTTATTTCTGTTTATTTCTCTGTTTATTTCTCTGTTTATTTCTCTGTTTATTTACTCTGTTTATTTCTCTGTTTATTTACTCTGTTTATTTCTGTTTATTTCTCTGTTTATTTACTCTGTTTATTTCTGTTTATTTCTCTGTTTATTTCTCTGTTTATTTCTCTGTTTATTTCTCTTTATTTACTGTTTATTATCTAGTCTCTGTCAATTTGTTTGATGTAAATCACTGAATTAAAGTTAATAATGAATCAAAGATTAAAATCAAAGCTGAAGACAAAAGAACTGACGAAGAATAAAAATAAACAATATTAAACAATAATAAACAGTTATATTGTTGTGATTTAAACATAAACTAACAAAATGACTCAGATCCATTAATCAATTATCAGAATAGTCGAATAAAGTTCACAATTGTGTGTGTGTGTGTTAGTGTATTAGTGTGTGTTAGTGTGTGTTAGTGTGTATTACTGTATATTAGTGTGTATTAGTGTGTATTAGTGTGTATTAGTGTGTATTACTGTGTATTACTGTGTATTAGTGTGTATTAGTGTGTATTAGTGTGTATTAGTGTGTATTAGTGTGTGTTAGTGTGTATTAGTGTATTAGTGTGTATTAGTGTGTATTAGTGTGTATTACTGTGTATTAGTGTGTATTAGTGTGTGTTAGTGTGTGTTAGTGTGTGTTAGTGTGTGTTAGTGTGTGTTAGTGTGTGTTAGTGTGTGTTAGTGTGTGTTAGTGTGTATTAGTGTGTATTAGTGTATATTAGTGTATATTAGTGTGTATTAGTGTATATTAGTGTATATTAGTGTATATTAGTGTGTATTATCTACCTGTAACAGGTAACTCTACGCTGCTGTTCATGTTACAGAGTGTGTGTGTGTGTGTGTATTATAGTGTACTAGTGTGTACTAGTGTGTACTAGTGTGTACTAGTGTATATTAGTGTGTATTAGTGTGTATTAGTGTGTATTAGTGTGTATTAGTGTGTATTAGTGTGTATTAGTGTGTATTAGTGTGTATTAGTGTGTATTAGTGTATATTAGTGTGTATTAGTGTATATTAGTGTATATTAGTGTATATTAGTGTATATTAGTGTGTATTATCTACCTGTAACAGGTAACTCTACGCTGCTGTTCATGTTACAGAGTGTGTGTGTGTGTGTGTATTATAGTGTATTAGTGTGTATTAGTGTGTATTAGTGTGTATTAGTGTGTATTAGTGTGTATTAGTGTGTATTAATGTGTATTAGTGTGTATTAGTGTGTATTAATGTGTATTAATGTGTATTAGTGTGTATTAGTGTGTATTAGTGTGTATTAATGTGTATTAGTGTGTATTAGTGTGTATTAGTGTGTATTAGTGTGTATTAGTGTGTATTAATGTGTATTAATGTGTATTAGTGTGTATTAGTGTGTATTAGTGTGTATTAGTGTGTATTAGTGTGTATTAGTGTGTATTAGTGTGTATTAGTGTGTATTAGTGTGTATTAATGTGTATTAATGTGTATTAGTGTGTATTAGTGTGTATTAGTGTGTATTAGTGTGTATTAATGTGTATTAATGTGTATTAGTGTGTATTAGTGTGTATTAGTGTGTATTAATGTGTATTAATGTGTATTAGTGTGTATTAGTGTGTATTAGTGTGTATTAGTGTGTATTAATGTGTATTAATGTGTATTAGTGTGTATTAGTGTGTATTAGTGTGTATTAGTGTATATTAGTGTGTATTAGTGTGTATTAATGTGTATTAATGTGTATTAGTGTGTATTAGTGTGTATTAGTGTATATTAGTGTATATTAGTGTATATTAGTGTATATTAGTGTGTATTAGTGTGTATTAGTGTGTATTAGTGTGTATTAGTGTGTATTAGTGTGTATTACTGTGTATTAGTGTGTATTAGTGTATATTAGTGTATATTAGTGTGTATTATCTACCTGTAACAGGTAACTCTACGCTGCTGTTCATGTTACAGAGTGTGTGTGTGTGTGTGTATTATAGTGTATTAGTGTGTATTAGTGTGTATTACTGTGTATTACTGTGTATTACTGTGTATTAGTGTGTATTAGTGTGTATTACTGTGTATTACTGTGTATTACTGTGTATTACTGTGTATTACTGTGTATTAGTGTGTATTAGTGTGTATTAGTGTGTATTAGTGTGTATTAGTGTATATTAGTGTGTATTAGTGTGTATTAATGTGTATTAATGTGTATTAGTGTGTATTAGTGTGTATTAGTGTATATTAGTGTATATTAGTGTATATTAGTGTATATTAGTGTGTATTAGTGTGTATTAGTGTGTATTACTGTGTATTAGTGTGTATTAGTGTGTATTAGTGTGTATTAGTGTGTATTACTGTGTATTAGTGTATATTAGTGTATATTAGTGTATATTAGTGTATATTAGTGTATATTAGTGTGTATTAGTGTGTATTAGTGTGTATTAATGTGTATTAATGTGTATTAGTGTGTATTAGTGTGTATTAGTGTGTATTAGTGTATATTAGTGTGTATTAGTGTGTATTAGTGTGTATTAGTGTGTATTAGTGTGTATTAGTGTATATTAGTGTATATTAGTGTATATTAGTGTGTATTAGTGTGTATTACTGTGTATTACTGTGTATTACTGTGTATTACTGTGTATTACTGTGTATTACTGTGTATTACTGTGTATTAGTGTGTATTAGTGTATATTAGTGTGTATTAGTGTATATTAGTGTATATTAGTGTGTATTATCTACCTGTAACAGGTAACTCTACGCTGCTGTTCATGTTACAGAGTGTGTGTGTGTGTATTATAGTGTATTAGTGTGTATTAGTGTGTATTAGTGTGTATTACTGTGTATTACTGTGTATTAGTGTGTATTAGTGTGTATTAGTGTGTATTAGTGTGTATTAGTGTGTATTAGTGTGTATTAGTGTGTATTAGTGTGTATTAGTGTGTATTACTGTGTATTAGTGTGTATTAGTGTGTATTAGTGTGTATTAGTGTATATTACTGTGTATTAGTGTGTATTAGTGTGTATTAGTGTGTATTAGTGTGTATTAGTGTGTATTAGTGTGTATTACTGTGTATTACTGTGTATTAGTGTGTATTAGTGTGTATTAGTGTATATTAGTGTGTATTAGTGTATATTAGTGTATATTAGTGTATATTGGTGTATATTAGTGTATATTAGTGTATATTAGTGTATATTAGTGTATATTAGTGTATATTAGTGTGTATTATCTACCTGTAACAGGTAACTCCACGCTGCTGTTCATGTTACAGAGTGTGTGTGTGTGTGTGTGTATTATAGTGTATTAGTGTGTATTAGTGTGTATTAGTGTGTATTAGTGTGTATTACTGTGTATTACTGTGTATTAGTGTATATTAGTGTATATTAGTGTATATTAGTGTGTATTATCTACCTGTAACAGGTAACTCCACGCTGCTGTTCATGTTACAGAGGCGTCCATGGCAGCATTCTACTATCTGGTCCCTGGAGGGCGGAGTCTTACAGGTGAGCGTGCTCTGTTCGTACACCTTGAAGCAGCCTTTCTGTTGAAGCAGCACGCCACCGCTCAGCGTCACCGAAGAAAAACACTGATGACCCAGACAACGACTTCCTGTCACACACGAGCTGCCCTCACACACACACTCATGCTGCTCCCTCAGCGGGGGGCGCACCTCCTCCTCTGGAATAAATAAACAAACAAGGAGTAAACAACAGAGAGGAAACAACAGGGAGTAAACAACAGGGAGTAAACAACAGGGAGGAAACAACAGGGAGTAAACAACAGGGAGGAAACAACAGGGAGGAAACAACAGGGAGTAAACAACAGGGAGGAAACAACGAGTAAACAACAGGGAGGAAGCATAAATAAATAAAGGAGTAAAACAAAGTAGACAGTTAGATTAGTTACTCTTATATATATATATATATATATATATATATATATTATGGCCGTGGGCACTGACCTTTCCCAGGAGCGTGCACGGTGGCGTTGGCGTTGCAGAGGTGTCCCTGGCAGCATCTCACCGTCATGGCCGCCGACGGCGTGGAGGAGCAGGTGTCTCGGCCCTGCCGGTCGTCATGGAGACAGCCCTTCACCCGCACGGCCACGCCCCCCACTGTCCGCAGGGAGGAGAAGCAGTGTTGCCCCCAGCAACGAGCCCCGTCCTCACAGGCCACGCCCACAACGCCACCGCCGGCCACACCCACCACGCCGCCGCCATCACAGAAACACTCCTGGTCCCTCAGGGCTGGTCTGACTGGAGATAAATCCACCTCTGATGGAGAGATGGAGACAATGAGGTCTACTGATGATGGAGAGACAACAGAGAGAGAAGTAGAGATAGAGATATAGAGATAGAGAGAGGTAGAGATAGAGATAGAGAGAGATAGAGAGAGGTAGAGATAGAGATAGAGAGAGCCCACATCTGGAACAGCTGCCAGAGGACTTCATATATCGTCATATATTTTCATATTTTTAAGAGATTTGATCATCTTTTGATTGATTTATTCAGGTATTTCAATTATTCATTTAATGTATTTATTAATTGTTTTTACATGTATTTTTGTTGTTTATCTTTTAGTCCTTTTGTTGTCCTGTGTTTTTATTTATTTATGTGTTTATTCTGGTTCCAGTGTTTCCTCCTGATCTGGATCCTCAGGGTCTGGTCCTGTGTGTGTGTGTGTGTGTGTGTGTGTGTGTGTATAAAGGGTGTGGGGAATTAAAAGTGGTATATAAATAAAGATTGATTGATTGATTTAGAGGGAGAGAGTGTGAGTGAACAAGTTTGTGTATTATTAATTATTAATAGTATAATTATTATTAAAGGTCCCATAATTGACATATTTCTTGGGTTTTATGTGTAGTAGTGATGTAGTGATGAAGTCCTGATGGTAACAGTAACCATGACTACAGTTAAACCTCCAGATATGAACCTTTATCCCTCTAAATATAATCAGCCTTGTGGTTTTCCCACGGTCCCTGAACACCTCACCTGTCACCTGCGGCTGCAGCGTTGCGTTCAGGTTACACAGGTTGCCATGGCAACACTCCATCGCCAGCCGGCCGGCCGCCAGGCTCTGGCAGCCTCCGTTACCCACGATGCATCCCTTCTCCAGGACGGACGACCCGTTAACGGACGACAGGGACGTGAAGCAGAGACGTCCCACACACCGCTGTCTGTCACATGCCCCGCCCCCCTCACACACACACTCACTGCTGGCCACGCCTACACCGCTGGCCACACCCACCGCTGCAGGACGGGGGGGGGGGTGTAAAAGAATGAATGAGTGATTAAATAAATGAGTGATTAAATGAATAAATGATTAACTTTAATCAGACTCGTCTCCTTTTCTCACCTTCTAAACTGGAACAGGGAAGAATCAGCAGCAGAAAAACCAGCAGCAACATGTCAGCAGGAGTCATTTAGAGCTGCAAATAAAACACAAAAACACCTGGTGAACAGGTAGATGACGACTGAGTAATATATAAAGAGCAGGTGACACTAATAAACTAGTGAGAAGTTATATTATCATCATCATATGAACAATAAAACATCATCAAACACTGGCTGAAACACTTCATGTTAAACCACTGCATGAGGCGTTTAGGGAACATCAGTAAATTATAATAACTACTGATAGTCTGCATGAGGCGTTTAAGGAACATCAGTAAATTATAATAACTACTGATAGTCTGCATGAGGCGTTTAAGGAACACTGGTAAATTGCAGATAAAGTAAATAGTTCCATGTACGTTATAGGATGTGAAAATAAACTCTGAGTTTCTTCATCTTCATATCAACATCAACCGTTGAGTTTCATCACGTTTTAACGTTTTCAGTTTTTCTTCCTGCAGTTTCAACCGAGTTTCCGAGGCTCCTGTGAAGTGGTCTCATGCTTCCTGTCGTCCTGGCAACAAGAACAGAGCAACGGGGAGAATGCTGCTCTGCTATTGGCTGCTGCTGACGTGCATGCACAAGAGCGTGCGAGAGCGTGCATGTGGATGTCTGTGCATCAAGGGGAGAGGAGCAGAAGGAGGTGAGGAGGAGGAGGAGAGCGGGGGGATGACTCCTCCTTCAATATTTAATAATTTCTGTGTAGAAACTGTAAATACAAACATGTTGACAGAGTTTAATTTACTGTAAATTCTGGGGGGGGGGTCCTCCTCCTCCCCCCTCCCCCTTCTCCTCCTCCTCCCCCTTCTCCTCCTCCTCCTGTTAAACTCCTGTTTTCTAAAGCTGATCTGGGTTCAGCTCCACAGTCGTTATCTTGGCAGCATGTGTGTGTTCGCCTGAATGCATCAGACTGCTGATAAATACCCACAACTCCCCTCACCTCCCCCCCCCAAACCCCCCCACCCCTCACCCACAATCCTTTGTGCCCAGACATAAATGATTAAGTACGTCATGTTAGCATTAGGCTAACAGCACAGAACTACAGGCTGCACGCACTGATAATCTGAGGTGTCTGGACCAGGGGGGCTTCAGGCTCCAGAGGGGACAGGAGAGACCAGGACCAGGACCAGGACCAGCCAGAGTCAGTCTGGAAACTCTGAGTATTGGTGGTCTGCATGAGGCGTTTAGGGAACATCAGTAAATTATAGTAACTACTAGTTAATAGTTCCTCTGCTGATATATGTATACGAGGCGTTCAGGTGTCTTGTTCTCTCCAGTAATTCAGAGTGTTTCTGTGTTGAACTCACTGAGGTTAAACATGAAGGAATCATCTCATCAGACACTAAATAAACAACTTTAACAGTTTATATGTTAAATAAAACTCAGCTGTTCCAAACTCATGAAGTTTCCTTCTGCGTCATAGAGAATCAAAGAGTCGCAGCACACATGGAAATAATTCATGGAAATAATTCATGGAAATAATTCATGGAAATAATTCATGGAAATAATTCATGGAAATAATTCATGGAAATAATTCATGGAAATAATTCATGGAAATAATTCACATGTAGAATCATGTGTTTTTGAAGTGTTTTACAGCTTCAGAATAAAACATTAAAAGAAATAAAGGTTTAAAATAAAGGAGTGTTTTAACGTTAAATACCGTTATTAATGGTTTCACGCTGCGGTCGCCATGGCAACCGGAGCTTGGTGTTAGAAACAGCAGTTTAAACAGCGTGTTTCAGGCTGTGGAATGAACAAACACTAAAAACAAAGTTCACTCACACAAAAAAAGACTTTAACAGGAGAAAAGGTCTGATGCTACAGGAAGAAACAGGAGCTGCAACCAGTCAACAAACAATAAACAATAAACAACAAACAGGTAAACAGCCACTTCCTGCCATCTTCATCTTCATCAGGTCTTCATCAGGTCTTCATTAAACCTTCATCAGACCTTCATCAGGTCTTCATCAGACCTTCATCAGGTCTTCATTAGACCTTCATTAAACCTTCATCAGACCTTCCTCAGACCTTCATCAGGTGTTCATTAGACCTTCCTCAGACCTTCATCAGACCTCCATCAGGTCTTCATCAGACCTCCATCAGGTCTTCATCAGACCTTCATCAGGTCTTCATCAGACCTTCATCAGGTCTTCATCAGACCTTCATCAGGTCTTCATTAGACCTTCATCAGGTCTTCATTAGACCTTCCTCAGACCTTCATCAGGTCTTCATTAGACATTCCTCAGACCTTCATCAGGTCTTCATCAGACCTTCATCAGGTCTTCATTAGACCTTCCTCAGACCTTCCTCGGGTCTTCCTCAGACCTTCATCAGACCTCCATCAGGGCTTCACAGGAACTAATAGAAGAGACACATCAGCCCCATACTCCAAGCCTTTCATTGGCTTCCTTTTGAGTTCAGAATTAAATTTAAAATCCTACTCCTCACTTATAAAACCATTAATGGTATGGGCCCCTCTTATCTTAAAGATGCTCTGGTCCTGTACCATCCAATCAGAACACTTCTCTGTCAGAATGCAGGTCTACTGGTAGTTCCACGGGTCCATAAAAGTCCAGTAGGAGCCTTTAGTTACCAAGCCCCTGTTTCATGGAACCAACTCCCAACTGATATTAAAGAGGCCGACACAGTCTGTGCATTTAAGGTTAGACTGAAAACATTCCTGTTCCAAAAGGCCAAAGGTCAGGGTAGTTAAAGGTAGACTTCAACGCACAGTTCAGTCTAAGCTGCCCTAGGAGTGAGAATGGAAGTACAGTCACTGACTCTATCATCTCTGTCTGGTACCATGAACCACTGTCATTAATAAACAGGATCTACTTTATACTTGGTCTTTACATCACTATTCACCCAGAGTCCTTCTCCCTGATACTGGTTCAGTTCAACCACACGAGGCCCAATGATGACGACTCCTGATGGGGGGTCGGGGTCAGGGTCAGGCTAACCCTGACCCTGATGACCCTACTCCTTCACCTGCCTGGTTGGACCCACCTGCAGCATCTCTACAGACTGAAACATGTTTCCAGACTAATCATCATCATCAGACGTCTGTCAGTCCTGGTTCATCTAGAGTCTGTCCTCCATGGACTGGATCTCTCCTTCACTGTGCTTCTCCTCCACGTTTCTGATTCTCTGGGTTTTGGAGTTTTTCCTGTAGAGGAGGGTCTAAGGACGGAGGAGGTCTGAGTCACTATGGACTGAATTTACTGACAAGGAGACAACTGGGTTGTTGTACTGGGGTAAATAAATAAAATAAAATACAATACAACAATGACAAGAAAAAACATGCTTTCGGTTTTTGTTTTTAATTTAAATTTTTAGATTAATCTTTTTATTTTTAATTAGGTTTGAACTTATAACTGCTCTTATTTTTATTATAAATGTGTAATTTTTCCCCTTTTAATAAACATTTTAAATTGTATCTTGATGCTTTTAATGTTTTGTGTAAAACACTTTGAATTAACCTGTTATTGAGATGACTGACACACACACACACACACACACACACACGCATGCACACACACACATGCACGCACACACACACACACACGCATATACACACACACACACACACACACACACACACACACACACACACGAAGCGTCTTACTGTCATAACTTAAACTTCAGTTAATGACAGACTGTAACATGATACCACACACACGTATGTATATACATACGTGTATACACACACACACACACACACACACACACACACACACACACACACACACACACACACACACACACACACACACACACACACACACAGCAGATTAGAGCTGTAATTAACTACTATTCTGATTAATCTGTCCATTAATGAATGTGGGTAAAATCCCATAAATTGATTAGTTTCCATCTATCACATTAATCACCATCTATTCAGTTCATTGATTATTGATTAGAGTCATTGATTAATAGTAAATGTGTAAATTCTCTGGTTCCAGCTTCTCTTCTCTGATTATTTCCTGGTTTCTTTAGTCTCTATAATAATAAACTGATGATCTTTGGACAGAAAAAGACATTTTATGTTGAAACTTCAGGTTTGATCCACATTTTCTATCATTTAATGAATTTCTAATAGTTCATTAATCTACAGACTGATCCACCATCCATTCCTGCAGAATAAAGCTGATAATTGAGTGTAAATGTGATTTGTGAGTCAGAAAGTTGATTGATGGACGGTGAGAGACGTCCCCGTTCACACGTCCTTCAACCGTTAACGTCTGAAAAGGCTGCGTTCACACCTTCTAGAAGGAGGCTGCAGGTCTGCTGCTGGACCTCAACACACTCAGCTTCCTGTTGGGACTGGACCAGAGAAACCTCAGCAATCACACACACACACACATTTAAAACACACACCTCTCTCACACACACACACAGGTTTAAAGGCCTCTCACACACCCTGATTGTGATGTAAAGGCTCAGCAGGAGTTCCAGCTGCTGCATGACAATAAACCTGAAGTCACAACTAGTCCTGACTCAGCTCAGTTGAAGTCATTTACATGTTAAACACAGACTCTACTCCACCTAAACACTCACAGCCAGAGATAAACCAGACTTCATTTAAATTAAAGAAACCATAACACATCAAATCAATTATCTTACTACATCCTTGGAATAAAAACCTCTTTTTAATAACATAGAATCTATAAATACATATGTAATAATAATCCAATACTAATATATAATAATACTGTGAGAAGCTGCTGAGTAAAAGTTAGATAATTTAGTCAATAATGTATATAAATAATCTGTTCTGTTGATTTTATTTCTGTCTTTACATTTAATACATTTAGTTTACTTTTGACTTTTATTTTAAGTATTTTATTCTGTAGCTTATCATCATAATTCAACAATCAGCTGATAATTAACTATAATAATATGCATAAACATAATTAAAATACTGCACTTCTTTAAAATTATAGTTAATTATCTGTAGTTTAATTTTACTCTCATGTTACAGTTGTCTTTTATTTCTGTCTTTACATTTAATACTTGTTTTCTACTTCACAGCTGCTTTAGGATCACTATATATATATATATATATATATATATATATATATATATATATATATATATATATATATAGTCCTTTCAAGTCTTTTAGTCTGTAGCTCATCATCACTAATCAATAATCAGCTAAACGCATTTAAGTTATTAATAATTAAGATAATTAAAGCCACTTAGTTTCATTAATTAATGTATTTTCTAATAATTAAACAGGCTTTTTGTTCTTTTACTAATTCTCGTGCGCAGCGAATCCTTCTATTACCGTAATAACTGTCGGCGACATCAAAGGCGCTTTAATTGTATTAAAGCGGTGAACTCACCTTCCGGTTTCTTCTTTAAAGTCTTTAACTCCAACTTTTATTCTTCTTCCATCTCCGCCACCGACTCAACCACAGCTGTGCTCCAAAGGGTGACCCGCGGACCGACTACATGACGCCGACATGACGCAACGGGACGAATTAAACGATAAAAGTGTTGAATTCACTCGCTTTTCTTCTTCGGAGGAGAAAATAAAAGCAGGAGATTCATGTTGAGTCGTTTCCTTCTTTTTCCGCCGCGGAGACGCCGTCTGCCCCGAAGAAAAGACGCAGGAAGTTAACGTCAAAACCCGCAATTAACCAGGGAGAAAAAACACGACCGCTTCCGGTCAGGCTTTTCAAAATAAAACCATGTATAGCCACTACTACAGTAAGTTAGAGATGTTATTTACATCAGTGTGTATTTACATCATGTGTGTGTGTTACACATGAAAACAGGTATTTTCTGCATAGTAAATAAAGAGTAAATCAATTTAAATAATTTTGTTAGTACTACATAAAATGTGTTTTGTTTAATCATCACTGCATCGTGTTATAAGATAATTGCAGGTTTAGTGTGAAAAATGTAGTGAATTTAAAAAGTTTATGCTCTTATACTGAAGGAAAAGTCTTCACTTCCTGTCTCAGTGATTAAAGGATCATTGCTGCTACTTTATTAAAGGAGCTTCAACTATTCCAGATTATATAATATAATATAATATAATATAATATAATATAATATAATATAATATAATATAATATAATATAATATAATATAATATAGCAATATGATCAGTAAACTGAATAATTACATCATTTCAAAACATGTCAAAACATTCTCATCTCAAGATATATATATATATATATATATATATATATATATATATATATATATATATATATATATATATATATATATATATATATATCATTTGTATCTCACCTTAAAGGGATAGTAGTGTATTATTGACATGAATCTGTATTTCTGACTGACGGGTCCAGTTCGGGTCCAGTTCTGGTCCAGTTCGGGTCCAGTTCTGGTCCAGTTCGGGTCCAGTTCTGGTTCAGTTCTGGTCCAAACCAAAGTAGTCCGGCAGGTTTCTGACACTAAAATAAAAGGTCTTTCTTCTCATACAGCATGTGTTCAATAGAGTGATATATGCATCATATCTATCATTTATATCCATGAAACAGCTCTGATCACTGGTTCTACTTTCTCTGCCTTCGTATCTGCAGCAACACGAGATCAAACCCATGAGTAGATGCAGGTTCATCTCTGTTGCTGCAGCCTGCTCACATTTACACCCCAGTTATACTGATATATGGTGGTTATAGCTGGGAGCATCAGAGGCTCCTGATGTTTTTATGGAACTAGTGATGTCTATAAACATGTTGGTCTACTTCTCTCCAACCAGCTGGTTAGTGATGAATAATGATAATAATAATTCATTATAATAATAAAGTAGTTGTAGTGCATCAGTCAGTAGAATGACAGCTCTGACAGGAACTGACAGGAAACAGGACGTATATAAATCACTGATGATAAATAGATTCATGTCAGAAATACACTACTGTCCCTTTAAATCTGCCTCCTTTCGCCTAGTGACCGTTTCCATGGCAACGCGGACGCATATGAAGCCCAATTTGCATATTTTACAATTAAATTCCAAAAATCCAGAACAGGTAAGGTTCAGGTGGTTGACACCTGTGTTAGTTAAACGTTTTATTTATTTATTTGATTTATTTTACCGTATTTACCTGCCGTGTTCCACTTTAAATCTGACGTCGCCCAATGACGTTCCCATGGCAACGAGGACGCGTCTCCAAACAGTCGCCGCGTCTCTCTCAGCTTCAGGTTGATGCTCTTCATCCGGACATGAGTTCAGAGTAAGTTATACTGGTTATACCTTTAATTACTGGGTCAGTTACTGGGTTAGTTACTGGTTATACCTTTAGTTACTGGTTTAGGTACTGGTTCAGTTACTGGTTTAGTTACTGGTTCAGTTACTGGTTTAGTTACTGGTTCAGTTACTGGTTTAGTTACTGGGTTAGTTACTGGTTTAGTTACTGGTTTAGTTACTGGTTATACCTTTAATTACTGGTTCAGTTACTGGTTTAGTTACTGGGTTAGTTACTGGTTCAGTTACTGGTTCAGTTACTGGTTCAGTTACTGGTTTAGTTACTGGTTATACCTTTAGTTACTGGTTCAGTTACTGGTTTAGTTACTGGTTCAGTTACTGGTTTAGTTACTGGTTTAGTTACTGGTTTAGTTACTGGTTATACCTTTAGTTACTGGTTCAGTTACTGGTTTAGTTACTGGTTCAGTTACTGGTTTAGTTACTGGGTTAGTTACTGGTTTAGTTACTGGTTCAGTTACTGGTTTAGTTACTGGTTATACCTTTAATTACTGGGTTAGTTACTGGTTATACCTTTAATTACTGGGTTAGTTACTGGTTCAGTTACTGGTTCAGTTACTGGGTTAGTTACTGGTTTAGTTACTGGTTCAGTTACTGGTTTAGTTACTGGTTTAGTTACTGGGTTAGTTACTGGTTTAGTTACTGGTTCAGTTACTGGTTCAGTTACTGGTTCAGTTACTGGTTTAGTTACTGGTTCAGTTACCGGTTCAGTTACCGGTTTAGTTACTGGTTTAGTTACTGGTTCAGTTACTGGTTCAGTTACTGGTTCAGTTACTGGTTTAGTTACTGGTTTAGTTACCGGTTTAGTTACTGGTTTAGTTACTGGTTCAGTTACTGGTTCAGTTACTGGTTTAGTTACTGGTTCAGTTACTGGTTCAGTTACTGGTTCAGTTACTGGTTTAGTTACTGGTTTAGTTACTGGTTTAGTTACTGGGTTAGTTACTGGTTTAGTTACTGGGTTAGTTACTGGTTTAGTTACTGGTTTAGTTACTGGTTTAGTTACTGACTCTAATCCCTGTTTTTACCTGTTGTACCGACTAGTGACATCACATAATCTACCTGAGCAGCAGCTAATTTAAAGTAACAGCTGGTGACATCACTCCTGCAGCTGAGTTATAACGTTGCTGCTTTTTTTTCTTCTTTCCATTTTCCGCCAGAAATTCAAGTATCGATCCACCACCTGCAAAAACTGGCAAGTATCAAATAAACCTGTAAAATATGAATAAAATCTGATCCTGTCTATTAATATATCAGCTTTACATCTGATAAGTGGCCCCACAGGTGACGTCACAGGTGTTTTATCACGTGACCAGTGATGTAACATGGGACGTAAAGTTACCTGAACGCAGATTTATCACCAAAACGTTATAAAATCACCTGTTGGATTATTAAAAAGTCTACTTTATATTTTACTACATTTATCTGGAGCTTTAGTTCCTTTCAGATTCAGATTTCACATCAAATATTAATATATTTTAATATTCTCACCGTTCAGATTATTATTTTATTATCCATTTAAAGTGTATAAAAGGCTGTATAAAGTGTATTAGTACTTTTAGATATAATATGAGATATAATATAATATTATCTATGATAAATTAATCATGTAACACATCTGCATACAGAGTACTTGATAATACTCATGTATGTATTAGAGTATTTTTAGATGTGTGTACTTTTACTCCAGTATCATAGGATCTGAGAACTAATCAGAAGTAATAATCACCATTTAACCAGTTGTAAATAATAATAAATGTTGAGTTTCTCTATAATCACAATAAATCATGATTAGAAGAGTCAGAATCTGTTGGTGTTGCTGTTATAGAGACAACATTAAATATAATTATATATCTAACATCGTGTTTTACTACAGATAAAATACTTTATTTATTGTTGGATCTGAGGTTTTTAATGTGATTAATGAATAAAACTCAGGACGTTTATAACAGGTTTAGTTATTTATACTTATTTATTTATTATTTTATTTTTTATATCATTTCATCTTGTGTGTGTGTTACCTGCCCAGGTGTGAGGACAGGTTACCTGCAGGTTAATGGTTATTGTGTGTGTGTGTGTGTGTTACCTGTCCAGGTGTGAGGACAGGTTACCTGCAGGTTAATGGTTATTGTGTGTGTGTGTGTGTGTGTGTTACCTGTCCAGGTGTGAGGACAGGTTACCTGCAGGTTAATGGTTATTGTGTGTGTGTGTTACCTGTCCAGGTGTGAGGACAGGTTACCTGCAGGTTAATGGTTATTGTGTGTGTGTGTGTGTTACCTGTCCAGGTGTGAGGACAGGTTACCTGCAGGTTAATGGTTATTGTGTGTGTGTGTTACCTGTCCAGGTGTGAGGACAGGTTACCTGCAGGTTAATGGTTATTGTGTGTGTGTTACCTGTCCAGGTGTGAGGACAGGTTACCTGCAGGTTAATGGTTATTGTGTGTGTGTGTGTGTTACCTGTCCAGGTGTGAGGACAGGTTACCTGCAGGTTAATGCTCTCTCTCAGATTCCCGGCCTGTCGACCCTCGGCTCTGAGACTCATCAGAAGGTCAGAGGTCGTAGGTCAGGGGTCCTGGACTCCGACTCGGACTACGTCAAACTGTCCAAACAAGGAGGACACAAAGGTGAGATGCACCTGGACGCACCTGGACACACCTGGACCAGGACTAGTTGTAATGTATTTGTGGTTTTGTGTCCATCAGACCTGCTCTGGCACCAGGACTCAGCTGCTGCTGCTCCTCATTCATACAAACCTCCAGACTGGTTCTGCTGCTCTGATGAACTCACCTGTAAAACCAGGTGAGTCGCATGATGATATATATATATATATATATATATATATATATGTATGTGTTTTATTATTACAAACATTACTAAATGTATCTGCTGTTTTTATTTTTTTATTGAATTGAATTTATTTTTGTTATTAAACCTGTTATTTGTCATCATCATAATCATTCTCCTACCTGTTGTTTTGCAGCAGCTTAATCTCCACTGAGGACAATAAAAACCCTGCAGGTTTCCAGGATTCTTCCTCTGGGACGGACAGGAAGTCAGGGAGGGAGGAGCAGCAGGTAAACACACCTGTCAATCATCAGTCACATGACCCGAAACAACCACACCTGAGTTCCAGCTGTGATTTATCAGCAGAACGTTTAACATCATCATTAAATGTCTGATATTTACTGAACAAGCAGCTTTAGTTCCTCTGATCTGACACAAAATGATGTTTGGTGAAATGTCAGTATATATATATATATATATATATATATATATATATATATATATATATATATATATATATATATATATATATATATATATATATATTTGCATTAACTTGTTAACATTCTTTTTTTTAATCATCGATGTTTATTAATTAGTTATTAAACAGCAGTCAGAGCATCATGATGCTGCTGAGTCACTAATCAATGAATAAATCATCAGGTTTTTATTAATATTCAGTAAATAACCAGGATGTTTTATTGATTACAGGAAAACAAACAGAATCATCTTCATCACAGCAACTTCAGGAGGATGTAAGTGGCCACAAGGTGGCGCTGCTACTCTATTATTATTATTATTATTATTCCATCCTGACATTTATTATAGTTACAGCATCAGAAAATACTCATTTACAAGCATCTACATTAAAATGTTCCTGTTTTTACTTCTACTACACAACCGTTTAGAGTAAATATTGTATTTTCTAGTCATTTTAAATCCTTATTTAATTCTAAATGAATATTCTACATATAATAAGACAATGATGATCTTATAAATTACACAGCACAGTTAAACACTAGTTTATTTACTTATGGAAGAAGTTTTAAGATCCTTATTGAAAAGTACCAATACACAATGTTAAAATATTCTTAAAAATACTCATTACAAGTAAAAATACCTACAGCAAAATGTACTTTTGAAGCTACTTTATACTTTCACTACATTTCAGAGTAAATATTGTACTTTCTACTCCACTAAACTTATTTTACAGCTTTATTTTCTTTTCTATCACAGAGCTACAGGTTACAATACATAGAACAGGACACATAGACGATCACAGAGCTACAGGTTACAATACATAGAACAGGACACATAGACGATCACAGAGCTACAGGTTACAATACATAGAACAGGACACATAGACGATCACAGAGCTACAGGTTACAATACATAGAACAGGACACATAGACGATCACAGAGCTACAGGTTACAATACATAGAACAGGACACATAGACGATCACAGAGCTACAGGTTACAATACATAGAACAGGACACATAGGCGATCACAGAGCTCTCTTGGTCTTCTCTCTGTTGAAATCTATTTCAATAAATTAGAAAGTAACCGTCCAATCAGGGACAGCGTTGTAGTTAGTTGTTATTAACAGTAATAACTGTAAAAACAGCTGAAAGTGCAGAAATAAAGTTGATAAGTTTACATTCACAGAGTTTCCCAGAGGAAAAGACGCTTTTGAAGTTTTCACAACTGGATTTGGCAAAATTCTGATTTATGAGCTTGCTCCTGTGATTGGCTGAAGGAGTCTGTCCAATTAATTAATTCCCATTAATTTGGGCTGAACTGTCCCTTTTAAATTCCACCTGAAAGGTAAAACATGGTGAAAACGTCCCGTTAGACCTGAATCTATCTTTGTGGGGTTTGATTCTCTCGTTGTTAACAGAATTTTTGAGAAGAACGCTCCTCCTGTCAACATGAGCAAACTGCTGAGCTTCGGCTACGCAGCCGCCAACCACAATAAAAGTTAAAGCCAGGTGAGTTACTCAGAGTCTGGAATAAAATCTGTCCATTTATCACTGTTTTATTAGTTATTTCAAAATAAAAGGGAATGATTTTAGTTTTAGAACATCTATAATAAAAAATAAACAATCATGTAGCATCAATCTACATATAAAAAGAAGCAGGAAGAAGTGTAAACTTATTAAATCATTAACTATGATTTAATAGTCATATCAATATGAAAATAATAATAATAATGGCATTTTCATTAGTAATTTTCATAATTACAATAATATTATTGCTAATAACAATAATAATATTAACTCTCTACTGTCTGAAATATTACATAGACATGGGAAGAAATGTTTTGAAAGTTTTTATTACTTAAAATGGCCATAAATAATAAATAAACATAGCCTCAGGATAGTTTGATGCTATGTCAGTCAATAATAATAATTATTATTATTATTAATTAATATTTATAATTAATCATACCTACCTGAGACCGTGAGTTAAATTTTTGAACATTTTCTGAATATGAGTCAGTGAAGCTCACATGTCAAATGTCCATCAGCAATAGGGATATCCTGGTCATGTGACCTCATAAATGATATCTCCTTCAAAATAAAAGCCCCCTTTTCACACCTAACTGTAAAAACATAGATTTTCTATCACAGCTTTTTAGATGAAGATAAAGTAATTGTTGCCATGGCAGCACTATGCAATAGAGGATTAATGTATAATAATAGATATAATAATCACAATTAGAATAAAAGAGTTAATTAATAGAGTCATTAAATGAAGTGATGGGGATGGTTATTAGGGTGATGACGAGGTTTCAGTGGTTCAGGTTTGATGCTCTGTGATTTTAAAGTTGCTGGACTTTTAAATATAAAGTTGACGCTGCAGCTAAATCTGTCGGTGACACGTGTTGCTAACTTCTTGTTGCTAACTTGGGTTTTGGCTAAAATAACGAATCTCTTCTAGACTCTGAATGTTCTCAGATCAAATGGATAAAACTTCACTAGTAAAATGAGTCATTTCAGCATCTCTGATGATGCTATAAACAGCTGCAAACTAAACATGTTTTATGTGTAATTCCGGTTCCTCACCAGCAGAGGGAGTGAGCAGCCACACGCTGCAGCTTTAACCTGTTTTAATTTCATGTGTTTGTGTTTCTACAGATTAAATCACTGCCATCACCTCTGACAACATGTTTTATCCTCATGTTCTACATTAATGTTGTTTTAGTTGTTTCAGAATCTGATTTGTTCCTCAGTGTAAAACAGCTTTGTTTATTTATTTATTGCACCTGTTAGTGATAAAAATAAAGAAGTTAAAATCTGTGTTTGTTGTTTCTGTTTAATAATTAAATAACCGTTATTCTCTTTTTTACTTTTCTCTCAATGCAAATAATTAATTACATAATTACACAGTAATAAAACATAATTATAATATTCATCAGAATTATACATATGCTGTTAAAATGAATGAGTTAACTTCAGGATTAGTTTGAATCCTTAATGAACTTTATAATTATTTTGTTAGTCGATAAGAAGAATTAAAAAATGATTAAACAGTGTTTGAATTTACTTCCTTCATGTTCATCTACATTAAATCCATGACTTTACATTTAAATATACGACCAATCAAACTGATTCCATAGTATTGGGGCCCCGCCTCCTCAAAGCTGATTGGCTCACAGGTTTCCCTTAATAACTTTGGATCTAAAGTTCAGCTCACCAAACTTTTTGAGATTGATAATACTAACACCCCGCACCATCCTTAGCCATGTAGTGGTTACCATGGCAACGAAGTCACCGTTTCGGTGCAATTGATTCCCATGCACTGACCCCCGACAACCCCGGACCCAACTCTCACAATTTCTGCGGGAATTGTCTAATCTCATGTTAATCTCATGTTAATCTCATGTTAATATCATGTTAATCTCATGTTAGTAACATGTTAGTAACATGTTCTACATCACATTTAACCTGTTCTCACCACTATTCCACAATAAATTCATATTTATAACCAGTTATTAATATCTGGTGGTGACATATGTCACATCAGGATTTTAACAAATATTCATGTTAAACCTCATGTAACGTGTCTGTCACAATAAATGTTAACAAGCTGCTCAATTAATTTAACTGATTCATTATTATTGAATTAATATAGTTTCTGTTGTTTAAATAATTTGTTGTTAAAGCAGCAAAGTTATAACTGTGATAAATGTTGAATAAAAAAACTAAAAAACCCTTAAAAATCAATGAGGAATAAATTTACCAGCAGATGTGGTGTAGATGTGACATCACAAATCTCTGATAGCTGGAGGTTAAATCAGGTTAAATCAGCTGTTTGTGCAGCTTTTCTCCTGGTTGAACATTACATCAGCTGTTTAAACCAGCCTGATGCAGGTTAAAGTTTATCTCTGTGTTCTTTTCTTTCTTTCCTTTCATTTTTTTCACAACAGTCTATTTTTTTCAGTTCTTTCCATCTGATGCATTTGAACCAGGTAAATCATTCTCTATTTATTGACCCTGTGTGTTCACCTGAGGCCACGGATGTTTTTCTGAGGCCTCCTCCCTGTTCCACCAATCAGCTGAGACCTCCTCCCTGTTCCACCAATCAGCTGAGACCTCCTCCCTGTTCCACCAATCAGCTGAGACCTCCTCCCTGTTCCACCAATCAGCTGAGGCCTCCTCCCTGTTCCACCAATCAGCTGAGACCTCCTCCCTGTTCCACCAATCAGCTGAGGCCTCCTCCCTGTTCCACCAATCAGCTGAGGCCTCCTCCCTGTTCCACCAATCAGCTGAGACCTCCTCCCTGCTGGTCCAATCAGCTGCAGCGTCTCAGGTATACCAGGTGTATATAGAAACATGTTGAGGTCTAGTTTTTTATTCCAGATCCAGTTTTTATTCTTGGTGTTTTTTCTTCATTTTTTGTGACATGGCTCCGATTCTACTCAACGTTCTAGGAAACGAACACAACGACCTCATCAAGTGAGTTTTACTCTTTATTTAAAAAGTGTTTTACTTTTATATGTTGTATTTTAATCTGCTGTTTAATGTATGAATATATTTAATATACTTCATAGATTTAATATATTTAACAGATTTAACACATATTTAATAGATTTAACATATATTTAATAGATTTAACACATATATTTAACAGATTTAACACATATTTAATAGATTTAACACATATTTAATAGATTTAACATATATTTAATAGATTTAACACATATATTTAACAGATTTAACACATATTTAATAGATTTAACACATATTTAATAGATTTAACACATATTTAATAGATTTAACACATATATTTAACAGATTTAACACATATTTAATAGATTTAACACATATTTAATAGATTTAACACATATATTTAATAGATTTAACATATATTTAATAGATTTAACATATATTTAATAGATCTAAATGTGTGGCAGACAACAGGTGCAGGTGAAGAATCCGTACCTTGACTCCATGGAGGAGGACATTCTCTACCACTTCAGTCTGGGAACCAAAACACACAACCTGCCTGAGATGTTTGGAGACATTAAGGTGACTTATTATTATTATATTATATGATTATTATTATATTATTATTATTAGAAACTGTTTCTCAGACATATTTCATCTATTTATATGTGTTTTGTGTAATTGTGTGTTTTTCTGTTGATATTTAATGTAGTTTATGAAGGCCTTTATGTGTATTTTCTGTGTATTCTGTGTAGTTTGTGTGTGTAGGAGGGAGCTCCAACAGGATGAAGGCCTTTATGTGTATTTTATGTATATTAATGTGTATTTTCTGTGTATTTACCGTGTATTTACCGTGTATTTTGTGTAGTTTGTGTGTGTAGGAGGCAGCTCCAACAGGATGAAGGCCTTTATGTGTATTTTATGTATATTAATGTGTATTTTCTGTGTATTTACCGTGTATTTACCGTGTATTCTGTGTAGTTTGTGTGTGTAGGAGGCAGCTCCAACAGGATGAAGGCCTTTATGTGTATTTTATGTATATTAATGTGTATTTTCTGTGTATTTACCGTGTATTTACCGTGTATTTTGTGTAGTTTGTGTGTGTAGGAGGCAGCTCCAACAGGATGAAGGCCTTTATGTGTATTTTATGTATATTAATGTGTATTTTCTGTGTATTTACCGTGTATTTTGTGTAGTTTGTGTGTGTAGGAGGCAGCTCCAACAGGATGAAGGCCTTCGCCCTCTTCATCCAACAGGAACTGAACCTGCCTGGAACCATCAGGGACGTCTGTGAGGGAACGGACCGGTACTGCATGTATAAAGTGGGTCCGGTTCTGTCCATCAGTGTAAGTGATGCAGCTTCACCAGAACCATCAGAACCATCAGAACCAGTAAACACTGCAGTAATACCTGAGGGGAAATAGCTTCTCATTACAACATCAACAAGTTGAAACAGCTGAAGAATCCACGGAAGCGTTTAGGGTTAGTAGAGAAGAAATAGACATTAATACATATATGAAACTACAAAGAGATTCACTAAATAATACTTCAAATATGTTCTGACTCCACAGCTAAATATAAATAATCCACTGTAGAAAAATGCTGTTTTATTCTTAATTCACATTAATTTCAGTTTTTTCATGTAAATGATGTAAATATCAGTAGTTTCCTGTGGTTTAAAGGTTGTTTTCTTGCAGTTTAAAGGTTGTTTTCTTGCAGTTTAAAGGCTGTTTTCTTGCAGTTTAAAGGTTGTTTTCTTGCAGTTTAAAGGCTGTTTTCTTGCAGTTTAAAGGCTGTTTTCTTGCAGTTTAAAGGCTGTTTTCTTGCAGTTTAAAGGTCGTTTTCTTGCAGTTTAAAGGTTGTTTTCTTGCAGTTTAAAGGCTGTTTTCTTGCAGTTTAAAGGCTGTTTTCTTGCAGTTTAAAGGCTGTTTTCTTGCAGTTTAAAGGTTGTTTTCTTGCAGTTTAAAGGCTGTTTTCTTGCAGTTTAAAGGCTGTTTTCTTGCAGTTTAAAGGCTGTTTTCTTGCAGTTTAAAGGTTGTTTTCTTGCAGTTTAAAGGCTGTTTTCTTGCAGTTTAAAGGCTGTTTTCTTGCAGTTTAAAGGCTGTTTTCTTGCAGTTTAAAGGCTGTTTTCTTGCAGTTTAAAGGCTGTTTTCTTGCAGTTTAAAGGTTGTTTTCTTGCAGCATGGCATGGGCGTCCCCTCCATCTCCATCATGCTGCATGAACTCATCAAACTGCTGCATCACGCTCGCTGTAGAGACGTAGTTCTGATTCGCCTCGGAACCTCCGGAGGAGTCGGTAAGAACCTGAGGACGGAAAAATACAAACTACCATAAACTAATAGAAACTAATAGAAACTAATATAAATTAATAGAAACTAAACTAATAGAAACTACTCTAAACTACTAGGACTTTAAAATAAACAGATAATTGTCTGAAACATCTGCAGCTACATCAGAAATTTTTAATAATAAAAGAGTTAATTAACTGAGAACCAGCTGTTTTTATTCTAGATTTAGTTCCTTAAACATTATTTTCAGGGTTTTAGATTTAATATTTATTAAACTATTAAATATATTATATATATATATATTAAACCCAAACATGAGATCATTTTAATTTGAAACATTAAAATAAAAGAGAATATGAAGTTTTATATAAAAGTCACTTCATGTTCTGATGATCAGATTAATGAGGATCCTCCATCTTATTTATTGATTATTGATTTTTTTGTTTTAATGAATAACTCATGGTCTCTGACTCGTCTCTCTCCTGGTCCTGGTCCTGTCTCCTGGTCCTGTCTCCTGGTCCAGGTCTGGCTCCGGGGACGGTGGTCATCACGGACAAAGCCGTGGACTACTCCTTCCAGCCCCAGTACGAGCAGGTGGTTCTGGGAAAGGTCGTGACCCGCAGCACGGAGCTGGACCCGGGTCTGGCCCTGGAGCTGCAGCAGTACTCCAGAGACCTCCTCAACCTCCCCACGGCCATCGGGAACACCTTGTGTACCCACGACTTCTACGAAGGTACCAACAGGGTCTAAGGTCACGGTGTAGGGTTAGTGAGGTCAGGGGATTCCTAAAGGTCAGGTGACCTCCTAAAGGTCAGGTCAGGTGACCTCCTAAAGGTCAGGTCAGGTTCTGACCTCCTAGAGGTCAGGTGCGGACCTCTGCTGTGGTCCTCCAGGTCAGGTGACCTCCTAGAGGTCCGTGCTGACCTCTGCTGTGGTCCTCCAGGTCAGGTGACCTCCTAGAGGTCAGATGCTGACCTCTGCTGTGGTCCTCCAGGTCAGGGCCGGCTGGACGGGGCTCTGTGCTCCTTCTCTCCTGAGGAGAAGCTGGAGTACCTGAGGAAGGCCTACGACGCCGGGGTCAGGAACATCGAGATGGAGTCGACCGTCTTCGCTGCCATGTGTCGAGTCTGTGGCCTCAAAGGTACGTTAGATGTTCCAGGAAGAAGAAGAAGAAGAAGAAACTCATTCAGGTTGAAGACGCTTCAGCTTCTCTTCATCAGATGATACAAACAACTGAATTAGATCCAGTGATGACAACATGATATTAAACTAGAAAAGATCAGAGAGCTCAAACCATAGTAACAACAACCATAGTAACAACAACCATAGTAACAACAACCATAACAACAACAACATAGTAACAACAACCATAACAACAACAACCATAGTAACAACAACATAGTAACAACCATAGTAACAACAACCATAACAACAACAACCATAGTAACAACAACCATAGTAACAACCATAGTAACAACAACCATAACAACAACAACCATAGTAACAACAACCATAGAAACAACAACCATAACAACAACAACCATAGTAACAACAACCATAGTAACAACAACAACCATAGTAACAACAACCATAGTAACAACAACCATAGTAACAACAACAACCATAGTTACAACAACCATAACAACAACAACAACCATAGTAACAACCATAATAACAACAACCATAGTAACAACAATCATAGTAACAACCATAACAACAACAACCATAGTAACAACAACCATAGTAACAACAACCATAGTAACAACCACAGTAACAACAACATCCTCCACCCACCATCAGGTGTTGATGGTGGGTGGAGGATGTTGTTGTTACTATGGTTGTTGTTTTTGCTATGGTTGTTGTTACTATGGTTGTTGTTACTATGGTTGTTGTTACTATGTTGTTGTTGTTACTATGGCTGTTACTATGGTTGTTGTTGTTACTATGGTTGTTGTTACTATGTTGTTGTTACTATGTTGTTGTTACTATGGTTGTTGTTGTTACTATGGTTGTTGTTGTTACTATGGTTGTTACTATGGTTGTTGTTGTTACTATGGTTGTTGTTGTTACCATGTTGTTGTTACGATGGTTGTTGTTACTATGGTTGTTGTTGTTACTATGGTTGTTGTTTTTGCTATGGTTGTTGTTACTATGGTTGTTACTATGGTTGTTGTTGTTGCTATGGTTGTTGTTACTATGGTTGTTACTATGGTTGTTGTTTTTGCTATGGTTGTTGTTACTATGGTTGTTGTTACTATGGTTGTTGTTGTTGCTATGGTTGTTGTTACTATGGTTGTTGTTACTATGTTGTTGTTGTTACTATGGCTGTTACTATGGTTGTTGTTGTTACTATGGTTGTTGTTACTATGTTGTTGTTACTATGTTGTTGTTACTATGGTTGTTGTTGTTACTATGGTTGTTACTATGGTTGTTGTTGTTACTATGGTTGTTGTTGTTACCATGTTGTTGTTACGATGGTTGTTGTTACTATGGTTGTTGTTGTTACTATGGTTGTTGTTGTTACTATGGTTGTTGTTACTATGTTGTTGTTGTTACTATGGCTGTTACTATGGTTGTTGTTACTATGTTGTTGTTGTTACTATGGTTGTTGTTACTATGTTGTTGTTGTTACTATGGTTGTTGTTGTTACTATGGTTGTTGTTACTATGGTTGTTGTTGTTACTATGGTTGTTGTTACTATGTTGTTGTTGTTACTATGGTTGTTGTTACTATGTTGTTGTTGTTACTATGGCTGTTACTATGGTTGTTGTTACTATGTTGTTGTTGTTACTATGGTTGTTGTTACTATGTTGTTGTTGTTACTATGGTTGTTGTTGTTACTATGGTTGTTGTTACTATGTTGTTGTTGTTACTATGGTTGTTGTTGTTACTATGGTTGTTGTTGTTACTATGGTTGTTGTTGTTACTAGGTTGTTGTTACTATGGTTGTTGTTACTATGTTGTTGTTGTTACTATGGTTGTTACTATGGTTGTTGTTACTATGGTTGTTGTTACTATGGTTGTTGTTGTTACTATGGTTGTTATTACTATGTTGTTGTTGTTGTTACTATGGCTGTTACTATGGTTGTTGTTGAAGCTTCATTTACATCAATGTTACCAAACAAAAGAAAAGTCTGATCCAGAAACCAGGATTTCTTCTGGATCAGTACCAACATTTAATCCTCTGTTCTTGTTCCATTCCCTACATTCACTAAACATTGATTTATTTAGCTGATAAACAGACACTGTTGAAATAATATTAGAACTAAAACCAGAAAATAACCAGAGAAGAGAAGCTGGAAGCAGCTTTTCTGTAAAACATATGTAAGAAAAAATATCATATTTAACAGCTGCATATTTAGTTTATTTAGTTTTTATTCATTTTGTTTTGTTCAAGTTGTTTCCTCTTTGTTTCCAATAATCCAATAAGTTAATAATAATAAGTTAAATTTAATACTCTCAGAGCTGAGATGTGAGTTTTAATCATGTTTCTCCTGTTTTCCTGCTGTTTTCCTCCTGTTTTCTTGCTGTTTTCCTCCTGTTTTCCTGCTGTTTTCCTCCTGTTTTCCTGCTGTTTTCTTGCTGTTTTCCTCCTGTTTTCCTCCTGTTTTCCTGCTGTTTTCCTCCTGTTTTCCTGCTGTTTTCCTCCTGTTTTCCTGCTGTTTTCCTCCTGTTTTCCTCCTGTTTTCTTGCTGTTTTCCTCCTGTTTTCCTGCTGTTTTCTGGCTGTTTTCCTCCTGTTTTCCTGCTGTTTTCCTCCTGTTTTCCTGCTGTTTTCTTGCTGTTTTCCTGGTCCAGCGGCAGTGATTTGCGTGACGTTGTTGAACCGGTTTGAAGGCGACCAGATCACAGCTGCTCATGATGTTCTGGTGGAGTATCAGCAGAGGCCTCAGGTCCTGGTGGCTCATTTCATTAAGAAACGTCTGGGCCTGATCGTGTAATGAGTGCAACGCTGTTCTCTGTATATACAGTTAATATATGTGTAAATATTCTATTTAACACCTTCACTGATGGATCAAACTCATTCTGAAACATTAACATAATGTTTTCTTAGTTTAGTTTTGAACTGATTCTGTTTATTATGAATTGTTTATTTTATTTACTGTAAATGAACTTCAGCGTCTTCAAGTGTAAATAAAGGTTTGAAATAAAATGAAATGTATTTTACATGTTTTATCTTATTATAAATAATGAAATAATAAACGCTGTGTCCTGTGTGTTGATTTGAATATTTAACTTTTGAACCTGTGGTTTATCTATTGAGGTTTTGGTTTTTGTCCAGTAGTTAATGATTATTTCATGTTTGAGGAGAAACAACACGTGAGGGTTTCTAGTTAAACAGAAGGAAAAACCAATAATTTCCTGAATGTGACAGTGAGATGGATGAGATGTTGCTGCTCAGCTCATTTAATGTCAAACCTCAATAAATGAAGACGAATGAGTTCAGACGTTTTCACTGTAAAAGCATCAAATAAAGAAGAAAAACGCTGATGATTCATAATCACTGCTGCTGAATAACAGGATCCTACTTCTATCTATCCATCCATCCATCTATCTATCTATCTATCTATCTATCCATCCATCCATCATCCATCCATCCATCCATCATCCATCTATCATCCATCCATCCATCCATCCATCTATCATCCATCTATCATCCATCCATCCATCCATCTATCATCCATCCATCCATCCATCTATCATCCATCCATCCATCCATCCATCCATCTATCATCCATCTATCATCCATCCATCCATCATCCATCTATCCATCCATCCATCTATCCATCTATCATCCATCCATCCATCCATCTATCATCCATCCATCCATCCATCCATCTATCATCCATCTATCATCCATCCATCCATCATCCATCTATCCATCCATCCATCTATCCATCTATCCATCTATCCATCCATCCATCATCCATCCATCCATCATCCATCTATCCATCCATCCATCTATCCATCTATCCATCTATCCATCCATCCATCATCCATCATCCATCCATCCATCATCCATCTATCCATCCATCCATCTATCCATCTATCCATCCATCCATCTATCCATCCATCCATCCATCCATCATCCATCCTCCATCCATCCATCATCCATCTATCTATCCATCCATCCATCCATCCATCTATCTATCTATCCATCCATCCATCCATCATCCATCCATCCATCCATCCATCTATCCATCCATCATCCATCCATCCATCCATCTATCCATCCATCCATCCATCCATCCATCCATCATCCATCCATCTATCCATCCATCCATCTATCCATCCATCATCCATCCATCCATCCATCCATCCATCATCCATCCATCCATCCATCCATCCATCTATCCATCATCCATCCATCCATCATCCATCCATCCATCTATATATACTGTATAAAATGAGGAAAAACATGTCTGTTTATTTATATTTGAATTAAATGCATATTACGTCTGTATAAATAATTTTTCACTGAATCGTTATTGTGAATATGATGAACTACAGAAAACTGAGCAGGAAAAAGTTGATTTATTGATTTTAATGAATATTTTCAGGTATTAAATGTAAACAAATTAAATCACAATGACATTAACTTTTATTGAGGCTTCAGTAATTAATATAAATATTAGTGGTTTATAAATTAAATGTTTGAGGAGAATGTGACAGAGTTCAGTCCTGATTCTAAGACGCAGATATAACTTTATATATATAGAACAATTCAATACTAATATTTATCCTGTTATTATCACATGTTAATTAAAGACTTGATGTATTTACCCTGTTATTATCACATGTTAATTAAAGACTTCATGTATTTATCCTGTTATTATCACATGTTAATTAAAGACTTGATGTATTTATCCTGTTATTATCACATGTTAATTAAAGACTTGATGTATTTATCCTGTTATTATCACATGTTAAAGACTTGATGTATTTATCCTGTTATTATCACATGTTAATTAAAGACTTGATGTATTTATCCTGTTATTATCACATGTTAATTAAAGACTTTTGATGTATTTATCCTGTTATTATCAGATGTTAATTAAAGACTTTTGATGTATTTATCCTGTTATTATCACATGTTAATTAAAGACTTTTGATGTATATATCCTGTTATTATCACATGTTAATTAAAGACTTGATGTATTTATCCTGTTATTATCACATGTTAATTAAAGACTTTTGATGTATTTATCCTGTTATTATCACATGTTAATTAAAGACTTTTGATGTATTTATCCTGTTATTATCAGATGTTAATTAAAGACTTTTGATGTATTTATCCTGTTATTATCACATGTTAATTAAAGACTTTTGATGTATATATCCTGTTATTATCACATGTTAATTAAAGACTTGATGTATTTATCCTGTTATTATCACATGTTAATTAAAGACTTGATGTATTTATCCTGTTATTATCACATGTTAATTAAAGACTTTTGATGTATATATCCTGTTATTATCACATGTTAATTAAAGACTTTTGATGTATATATCCTGTTATTATCACATGTTAATTAAAGACTTGATGTATTTATCCTGTTATTATCACATGTTAATTAAAGACTTGATGTATTTATCCTGTTATTATCACATGTTAATTAAAGACTTGATGTATTTATCCTGTTATTATCACATGTTAATTAAAGACTTTTGATGTATTTATCCTGTTATTATCACATGTTAATTAAAGACTTTTGATGTATTTATCCTGTTATTATCACATGTTAATTAAAGACTTGATGTATTTATCCTGTTATTATCACATGTTAATTAAAGACTTTTGATGTATTTATCCTGTTATTATCACATGTTAATTAAAGACTTGATGTATTTATCCTGTTATTATCACATGTTAATTAAAGACTTGATGTATTTATCCTGTTATTATCACATGTTAATTAAAGACTTTTGATGTATTTATCCTGTTATTATCACATGTTAATTAACGACTTTTGATGTATTTACTTTTATTTATTCATTAGTCGGAGTGGGTCAGAACCGGATCGTGGACCTGGTGTCCCGGCGAGGTGGTCTGGGCGGGTCCAGGATTGCCAGGACCTGTTTGGCGTAGCTGGACCGGTGCAGACCGGCCTCCCTCAGAGCCTGATCCACCAGGACCCGGCGGTCCGCTACGATCTGGAAGAAACAGCAAAAACATCAACACAGAACAAATATGTAGTAATATTACTATAATACTTATAGTAATATTACTATAAGTATTATAGTAATATATGTAGCAATATTACTACAATACATATAGTAATATTACTATAATACTTATAGTAATATCAGGATTCATGTTTCAGCATCTTTAACAAATATTTAGACATGTTGGTTTATAACATGTTGGTTTATACAACGCTGTTTGTAACACGTTTATAACACGTTGGTTTATAACATGTTTATAACACGCTGTTTATAACACGCTGTTTGTAACACGTTGGTTTATAACACGTTTATAACACATTGTTTATAACACGCTGTTTGTAACACGTTGTTTATAACATGTTGGTTTATAACATGTTGGTTGTAACACGTTTATAGCATGTTTTATAACGTGTTGTTTAATAACATGTTTAATAACATGTAATTTTATAACATGTTTAATAACATGTAGTTTTATAACATGTAGTTTTATAACGTGTTGTTTAATAACATGTTTAATAACATGTAGTTTTATAACGTGTTGTTTAATAACATGTTTAATAACATGTAGCTTTATAACGTGTTTAATAACATGTTTAATAACATGTAATTTTATAACATGTTTAATAACATGTAGTTTTATAACATGTAGTTTTATAACGTGTTGTTTAATAACATGATTAATAACATGTAGCTTTATAACGTGTTTAATAACATGTTGTTTAATAACATGTAATTTTATAACATGTTGTTTAATAACATGTAGTTTTATAACATGTAGTTTTATAACGTGTTGTTTAATAACATGTTTAATAACATGTAGTTTTATAACGTGTTGTTTAATAACATGTTTAATAACATGTAGCTTTATAACGTGTTTAATAACATGTTGTTTAATAACATGTAGTTTTATAACATGTTTAATAACATGTAGTTTTATAACATGTTGTTTAATAACATGTAGTTTTATAACATGTAGTTTTATAACGTGTTGTTTAATAACATGTTTAATAACATGTAGCTTTATAACGTGTTTAATAACATGTTTAATAACATGTAGTTTTATAACACGTTGTTGAATAACATGTAGTTTTATAACATGTAGTTTTATAATGTGTTGTTTAATAACATGTTGGTTTATAACATGTTTAATAACATGTAGTTTAATAACATGTTTAATAACATGTAGTTTTATAACATGTAGTTTTATAACATGTTGTTTTATAACATGTAGTTTTATAACATGTAGTTTTATAACATGTTGTTTAATAACATGTAGTTTTATAACATGTAGTTTTATAACATGTAGTTTTATAACATGTTGTTTTATAACGTGTTGTTTAATAACATGTAGTTTTATAACATGTAGTTTTATAACGTGTTGTTTAATAACATGTAGTTTTATAACATGTTTAATAACATGTAGTTTTATAACGTGTTGTTTAATAACATGTAGTTTTATAACATGTTTAATAACATGTAGTTTTATAACGTGTTGTTTAATAACATGTAGTTTTATAACATGTTTTCTGCTCTGATTGAACTTCATCATGTTGGACTTTGACGTGTTTTCCACAGAACATCAATGTTTTCTCTTCAGTTTGAACAATAACTGATCAGTGAGTTACACAATAATCAAACAAACTCTGTTCCTCTGTGATGTCACAACCGAGGACTGAGTGACCGGGACTCAAATAAAGGTCCGAGTGTCTGTGTTTGAGCAGATTACATCACGTCTGTCTTTGACTTTTAGACAGATTTATATATTATAATTATTATAGCGGTTATACTCTGAATAGATTTATATAATTCATTAACTCATCAGAGGTAGATGAGTCGATTATTAACCATGAATTATTGGAAAAACAGAAATAAATCAATCAAACATGGCTACCTACTCTGTTTACAGGATTTATATAAATATATTAGAGAATTTTATTTTCTCTGTGTTAGTATTCAGTGTTTTCAACATATTCCTCTAGTGTGTGTGTGTGTCTATAGTTTTATTTTTATATCAGTGATGTGATTAAACCTTCTAAAGGATCAATAAAATCTGATCTGATCTGATGTATTGATCATCTGGATGTGATTGATCCGTTGATTGATCCTCTGACCTGTGAGTCTGTGTATGTGTGGATGTTGAACAGAGGAGTCGGCTGCTCTGTATCTTTGTGATGTCGTCGGTTCCTCCAGGACTCGGTGTCTCCCATCATCCTCTGGGGGTCCACCTCCACCTTTAGGGTCACCTGGAGGAATCAAACACCTGGTTACTGTCAGACAGGTGATAAAATACACCTGGAGGAATCAAACACCTGGTTACTGTCAGACAGGTGATAAAATACACCTGGAGGAATCAAACACCTGGTTACTGTCAGACAGGTGATAAAATACACCTGGAGGAATCAAACACCTGGTTACTGTCAGACAGGTGATAAAATACACCTGGAGGAATCAAACACCTGGTTACTGTCAGACAGGTGATAAAATACACCTGGAGGAATCAAACACCTGGTTACTGTCAGACAGGTGATAAAATACACCTGGAGGAATCAAACACCTGGTTACTGTCAGACAGGTGATAAAATACACCTGGAGGTATCAAACACATAAAATACACCTGGAGGAATCAAACACCTGGTTACTGTCAGACAGGTGATAAAATACACCTGGAGGAATCAAACACCTGGTTACTGTCAGAGAGAACACAGAGATATCAGAGATATCAGAGATATCAGAGATGGAGGAGCAGCTTCATCATCCTCCACCTGTTTCCTCAGAGCCTCCAGACGCTCCTCCTTCTCCTCCTCCTCCCTCTGCTTCTGCGCCTCCTTCTCCTCCTTCTCCTCCGCACGCTGCTGCAAGATGGCCGCTCGAAACCTCACCCTGGGATAGGAGGAGACGCCAGAACCATGGTTGAACTATTCTGTTATCTACGTTCTATCATCGATCATCTATAATCTATTTATAATATATAATCTATCATCTATAATCTATCATCTATAATCTATCTATGATCTATAATCTATAATCTATCATCTATAATCTATCATCTATAATCTATCATCTATAATCTATCTATAATCTATAATCTATCATCTATCATCTATCATCTATAATCTATCATCTATAATCTAGCATCTATCATCGATCATCTATAATCTATCTATAATCTATAATCTATAATCTATCATCTATCATCTATCATCTATAATCTATCTATAATCTATCATCTATCATCTATCATCTATAATCTATCTATAATCTATAATCTATCATCTATAATCTATCATCGATCATCTATAATCTATCTATAATCTATAATCTATCATCTATAATCTATCATCTATAATCTATCTATAATCTATAATCTATCATCTATAATCTATTTATAATCTATAATCTATCATCTATAATCTATAATCTATCATCTATAATCTATAATCTATAATCTATTTATAATCTATAATCTATCATCTATCATAGAATTATTTAGGTTTATTATTAAGGTTAAACTCTTCATAAACTAAATAAATTCATTTAATAAATAATGAATCACAACTTTTCTTTGTTTCTTTGAATCAGTCGAACGTTTGTTTTATTTTTAGTTTCATGATCGTTGGATCCAAACTGTTGATTTCTACAAATGAACCAGGATCATCAGCTGCATTCGATGTTTTATTCACCTGTAGATATATTTTATATTTTAATCACATGTAGTTATATTTTTAGATATATTTTAGATATTTCTTATATATATTTTATATATTTCTTATATATATTTTATATATTTTTAGATATATTTTATATATTTTTAGATATATTTTATATATTTCTTATATATATTTTATATATTTTTAGATATATTTTATATATTTCTTATATATATTTTATATATTTTTAGATATATTTTATATATTTTTAGATATATTTTATATATTTCTAGATATATTTTATATATTTTTAGATATATTTTATATATTTCTAGATATATTTTATATATTTTTAGATATATTTTATATATTTCTTATACATATTTTATATATTTTTAGATATATTTTATATATTTTATACATATTTTATATATTTTATACATATTTTATTCACCTTTCTCTGTCTCTCTTGGCCTGTTCCTTCATGTGTTTCCTGAGTTCATTGAGTCTCTGCTGATCTCTCTGCTCTAACTCCACCCGCCTGCTCTGCTGCTGTAGATAAAACCGCTGCACCTGCAGAAACACACACACACACACACACACACACACACACACACACACACACACACACACACACACACACACACACACACACACACACACACACACACACACACACACACACACACACACACACACACACACACACACACACACAAATATAGTTAGAGCTGCAACAATTCATTGATTAGTTTCCATCTATCACATTAATATTAGATGGACAACTACTATTCTGATAATCAATTAATTGATTAGAGTCATTTATTAGTAAACGTCTAAATTCTCTGGTTCCAGCTTCTCTTCTCTGGTTATTTTTCCTTTATTCTCTATAATAAACTGATCTTAGATCATTGATCTTAGATCATTAATCTTAGATCATTGATTTTAGATCATTGATCTTAGATCATTGATTTTAGATCATTGATCTTAGATCATTGATTTTAGATCATTGATCTTAGATCATTGATTTTAGATCATTGATCTTAGATCATTGATCTTAGATCATTGATCTTAGATCATTAATCTTAGATCATTGATCTTAGATCATTGATCTTAGATCATTGATCTTAGATCATCTACAGTCTGTCCTCCATGGAGTGGATCTCTCCTTCACTGTGCTTCTCCTCCAGGTTTCTCCTTCTTTCTCTGGGTTTTGGAGTTTTTCCTGTTGAAGGGTCTAAGGAGGATTTCTGAGTCACTGACTGAATGTTGTGAAGCCCAGTGAGACGACTGGGTTGTGATGTTGGGCTATAAATAAAACTGAATTGAATCATTAGTTGAAAACTAAGTTCAGTTCAGCTTCACATTAATAAAACACTTTAATTCTGCTGCATTTTACTGAGAAAAGAGCAGAAAAAGATCATAAAACAGAAAAGAACATTTTAAATAGAAATGACTGAAGGGTTATCATTTATTATTATTAATATTTACCTTCAGGTTCTGCAGGTTTCTCTTTTTAAGTTGTATTTTATTATTTATATATAAATACATTTTCTTTCTCGTTTCCTTAAAACATTAAATTCACCCAAATCAGTAAAAAAAACTACATGAGATGAATGATCTGCCAGTGGAATAATATATTTCTACTCAATATTAGACAAACTGCACCAAAATAAGACGTTTCACCTGTTTAGAACTTAATCAATGCTGATGTTGATTGATGTTCCTCAAACCTTTAAACACTTTTTCCTGAAACTAAAGCAGAGTTTCTTAAAACTAAAAATCTCTTGGTGAATTAAACGGTGAAATCTAAAACTCGTTCCTTCTTCTCACAGCTGATTATTTCCATCAAACCTCAGGATCCAGGAAAGTGGACGTTACTTGTTGTTTCTGCTGGGACCTGAATGCAGCTTCTTTCTCCTGCTCCTTCTGCAGCTTCTCCTCCTCCTCCTCCTGCTTCCTAGCAGCGATCAGCGCCTCCAGCTCAGACACCTCCTCCTGATGCTGCCGCCACACGAGGAGCTGCAGAAGAACCAGGAGGAAAAAACAAACAGGAACAACAGACGGGTTAATGTCAGGAATAACAGACCATCAGCAGCCACCAGGGACAGGAAACAGGAAATGGAAACAGGAAACAGAGGAGATCTGGTCTGAATCTTTAGTAAAAACATGGTGTGATCACTTCCTACAGGAGGAACCTGAACCAACCAAAGCTTCTGTTACTGCTGCTGTTTCAGGTGTGTGTGTTTTCAGGTTGATTCTAGTAAAATTAATATAAATAAAGGTGTTAAAGGTATGAAATGATTCTACTCGTGTTCCCTGGAGCAGCAACATCAGACCTTTAGAAAACATAGAAAACATCAGCAGGTCGGTTTAAAACATCATTTTCATGCAGCGTTTATTTTAGGAACAAAGAGCTCATAGAGGATAAAAAACATTTTACCAGGAAACCTCTTTATTTTAAAGCTGTGGTCTCATAAACATCATTGATCTTAATCATATGCTAAAAACCTGCTAAAAACCTGGTGAAAACCTGGTGAAAACCTGGTGAAAACCTGGTGAAAACCTGCTAAAAACCTGGTGAAAACCTGGTGAAAACCTGCTAAAAACCTGGTGAAAACCTGGTGAAAACCTGCTGAAAACCTGGTGAAAACCTGGTGAAAACCTGGTGAAAACCTGCTAAAAACCTGGTGAAAACCTGGTGAAAACCTGGTGAAAACCTGGTGAAAACCTGCTAAAAACCTGGTGAAAACCTGGTGAAAACCTGCTAAAAACCTGGTGAAAACCTGCTGAAAACCTGCTGAAAACCTGCTGAAAACCCGTCTCTGTTTTATTCTCCATTTTAAAGGCTGAGGTTCAGTTTGTGTTCTCTGGGAATCAGAGACTTTATGTGAAACGTGTTTTCGTTGATGAAAAGCGGCTCAAAGACGACTAAATGCTCATTATCCACTCACTCCACAGTCATTTGTCACTGGAGTTTAATTCTCTGTGAAATCAAAGGGAACGTGGTCCTTTTTTCCACAGAATAAAATCATAAAGGAGGCTGCAGACACGTCAGAATAACCACAGAATGGAGAGTTTCCCTTTGTTAGAGAAGCGGTGGCTGATTTTCTGATGACAGCTTCACATCAGGAGAAACAACGATGCATCAGCATCATCAACACAGACTCATGGATTTATCAGATTTATTGATTATTAAAACCATTAATCAATGTTTGGTTCAGTAAATGATGGAAAATGTTGAAGATTCAACCTCAAATGTCTTTTTTTCTTGTTATCAGCTCCAGCACCAAACCTCATCTGTCCATGGAATTTCAATGACTCAGACTCAGATTCCTGGTGATTTAGATTCTTTTCAGAACAGTTGGTGTATTTTAGTCTTTCTGAACTAAACAGTTTGAACCTCTCTGTGATTTAATTCTATGAACTTCAGAGTTTTTAGGAGCTACAGGATATAGAACTGCAGCAATGAGCTGATTAACTATCACATGAATCCGTGTTTTGGTGGTTAATAGATGATTAGATGATTATTCTCTGATCATTTAAACAGCAGAGAACTTTCCTTATGACATATCCTGCTACAGCGCCACCTATTGGCCGATTGGCACCAGATTTATCAGGATAAGTCAGACATCAGAAAGTCAAGTTTCAAGCTGTTACAATAATCAATAACTATTCTGATAATCAATTAATGGATTACAGTTATTTTCTCATTAGTAAATGTGTAAATTCTCTGGTTCAATGAAAATAATTTATGAACCAAACGACAAATCGCTTCAATAAATTAAAATTAACAACCAAAGAAAACAAGAAAACCAGAAAATAATCAGATTTGAGAAGTTAGAACTAGACAATTTGGACATTTTCTTCTTAGAAAATGAGTCAAATCTATTAATCGACTATAAAATAGTTGGAAACTAGTTGATTAATCAACTACTCATTCCTGAATGTGAAGCTTTATCCTTGTAATTTATCAGGATCTCTGTGTGAAAAAGGCTTAAACGTCACGTTTAGCCTCTGCAGAAACACAGTAGTTGAACAGGAGACGGTGAACTGCTCATAAATGATGGATCTCCACCATGAATCCTGCATGAAATATGAATTCTGATGCGTTTGGCTCCAGCCGACGCGAGTGTTAAATTATATTTGAGTCTAATAACTGGAAATAAAAGAGAGTTTCTCTGGTCTCAGACGATGAAGGAGAAGGAAACGGAGACAAACCAGCAGCAAATTAAACTCCACCTGTTACAGGTTGATTCAGGGTTCTGTCATTTTAAATGACCTTTTCTAACAGAGAAGCTGAATCTGAACAAAATCCATCGATTATTGAAACCAATAATCAATTAGTTGTTAAATGGTGTAAAACGTTGATTCCTGTTTCCTGAAGGTTCAAACTAAAAAGCTGGAACCAGATAATTATCCTGTTAAAAAAGGACGTGGATCCATTTATCAGTTTTAAAACCGTTGGTGATTAACTCGATAGTTGGAAACTAATCGATTGATCAACTAATCGTTGCAGCTCTGAAGTTATTATTATTATTATTATTATTATAAGAGTCAGTTCCAGAAAAACTGAAAATCAATCACGATTATTTCCTGGTTTCTTTATTCTCTATAATAGTAAAGTGATGATGTTTGGGTTGAATCTTCTTCTGCCTGTAAAATAAAGGAGGTTTTAAACTAAACAGCTGCTGAGTTGATGTAGAGAAACTGAATCTTTATTCTTCTTTATTCCTCCTGAATAACAGAAACTGAGAAGCTGCTGCCGTCACTTTAACTCCAGAGAAACACGATGAAACATGGAAATGCTGTGAGTCAACAGGTCGTGACCTCTGGGATCTCAGGTCATCATAAAACAGTGAAATGCTGTGAGTCAACAGGTCGTGACCTCTGGGATCTCAGGTCATCATAAAACAGTGAAATGCTGTGAGTCAACAGGTCGTGACCTCTGGGATCTCAGGTCATCATAAAACAGTGAAATGCTGTGAGTCAACAGGTCGTGACCTCTGGGATCTCAGGTCATCATAAAACAGTGAAATGCTGTGAGTCAACAGGTCGTGACCTCTGGGATCTCAGGTCATCATTTTCCTCCTCAGGCTCCATTTCAGCAGCTAATTATCAGGTAATAGAGATGTAGTGAATAATAATTGACCTGTATTCATTTATTCTATTGTCTTTTTATTTACTTATATTTTCAACTCCATTTTCTATGTTTGATTCATTTCTGTATTTACTTCTTTCTTTTATTTATTATTGTTTCTTTTTAAAATGTATTTATTTTTTGATTATATTATATTAAAGATATATAATTATAAGTATATGAGTCAGAATCAGAGTGTAAATATTCAGATATCAGTAATTTAGATGTGGAGATGAATCACAGACAAACCCACACACATGAATAGAAAACTCCTTTATCCCAGAGAATCTAGTGAATATGTCTCATTTTCTTTTTGACTAAACTGAATCTCAGGAATCTGCAGCACGTTTCCAACCTGCCCCAGAACCTGGAAACAGCAGCAGCTCTGCAGAGGTTGGACTTTCACCAGGTTTATGCAGGTTATGTTTTCCCAGGTTAAACTCTGACCTTGTGCCGGAGCTGCAGACAGACCTCCTGCTGCTGCTGCTTCTCCTTGTGGAGCTGCAGCGCCTCCTGGTGGACGTGCTCGGCCTCCTGCAGGGTCAGCAGGGCCGTGACCAGCAGCTCCTCCTGGTCCCGCTGCCTCTGCCGGGTCAGAGCCTTCAGCCGGGCCTGGATGGACCGGCGCCGGAACCAGGACCGCTCATGCTGCATCTGAGGAGGTTCATTCAGCTTCAATCAGACCAGACTGGATGGAACTAGACTAGATGTATTGATCACTAGATGAAATGTATTGATCACTGGATGAAATGTATTGATCACTGGATGAAATGTATTGATCACTGGATGAAATGTATTGATCACTGGATGAAATGTGTTGATCACTGGATGAAATGTATTGATCACTAGATGAAATGTATTGATCACTAGATGAAATGTATTGATCACTGGATGAAATGTATTGATCACTGGATGAAATGTATTGATCACTGGATGAAATGTGTTGATCACTGGATGAAATGTATTGATCACTAGATGAAATATGTTGATCACTGGATGAAATGTGTTGATCACTGGATGAAATGTGTTGATCACTGGATGAAATCACTGGATGAAATGTGTTGATCACTGGATGAAATCACTGGATGAAATGTGTTGATCACTAGATGAAATGTGTTGATCACTGGATGAAATGTGTTGATCACTGGATGAAATGTATTGATCACTAGATGAAATGTATTGATCACTAGATGAAATGTGTTGATCACTGGATGAAATGTATTGATCACTGGATGAAATGTGTTGATCACTAGATGAAATGTATTGATCACTAGATGAAATGTGTTGATCACTGGATGAAATGTATTGATCACTGGATGAAATGTATTGATCACTGGATGAAATGTATTGATCACTGGATGAAATGTATTGATCACTAGATGAAATGTGTTGATCACTGGATGAAATGTATTGATCACTAGATGAAATGTATTGATCACTGGATGAAATGTATTGATCACTGGATGAAATGTGTTGATCACTGGATGAAATGTATTGATCACTAGATGAAATGTATTGATCACTGGATGAAATGTATTGATCACTGGATGAAATGTGTTGATCACTGGATGAAATGTATTGATCACTAGATGAAATGTGTTGATCACTGGATGAAATGTGTTGATCACTGGATGAAATGTATTGATCACTAGATGAAATGTATTGATCACTAGATGAAATGTGTTGATCACTGGATGAAATGTATTGATCACTGGATGAAATGTATTGATCACTAGATGAAATGTGTTGATCACTGGATGAAATGTGTTGATCACTGGATGAAATGTATTGATCACTGGATGAAATGTATTGATCACTGGATGAAATGTGTTGATCACTAGATGAAATGTGTTGATCACTGGATGAAATGTATTGATCACTGGATGAAATGTATTGATCACTAGATGAAATGTGTTGATCACTGGATGAAATGTATTGATCACTAGATGAAATGAAGGTTGTAACAACAACCATAACAACCATAGTAACCATAGTAACAACAACCATAATAACAACAACCATAATAACAACAACCATAATAACAACAACAACATAGTAACAACAACAACCATAATACAAACAACAACCATAGTAACAACAACCATAATACAAACAACAACCATAGTAACAACAACCATAGTAACAACAACAACCATCAACCATCAGGTGTTGATGGTTGATGGTTGTTGTTGTTACTATGGTTGTTGTTACTATGGTTGTTGTTGTTACTATGTTGTTGTTACTATGGTTGTTGTTACTATGGTTGTTGTTACTATGGTTGTTGTTGTTACTATGTTGTTGTTACTATGTTGTTGTTACTATGGTTGTTGTTACTATGGTTGTTGTTGTTACTATGTTGTTGTTACTATGTTGTTGTTACTATGGTTGTTGTTGTTACTATGGTTGTTGTTACTATGGTTGTTGTTACTATGGTTGTTGTTGTTATTATGGTTGTTGTTGTTATTATGGTTGTTGTTATTATGGTTGTTGTTACTATGGTTGTTATTACTATGGTTATTGTTATGGTTGTCGTTGCTATTATGGTTGTTGTTACTATGGTTGTTGTTATTATGGTTGTTGTTATTATGGTTGTTACTATGGTTGTTGTTGTTACTATGGTTGTTGTTGTTACTACTATGGTTGTTGTTGTTACTATGGTTGTTGTTGTTACTATGGTTGTTGTTACTATGGTTATTGTTACTATGGTTATTGTTACTATGGTTATTGTTGTTATTATGGTTGTTGTTACTATGGTTGTTGTTACTATGGTTGTTGTTACTATGGTTGTTGTTGTTACTATGGTTGTTGTTGTTACTATGGTTGTTGTTACTATGGTTGTTGTTACTATGGTTATTGTTACTATGGTTATTGTTATGGTTGTTGTTGTTATTATGGTTGTTGTTACTATGGTTGTTGTTACTATGGTTGTTGTTACTATGGTTGTTGTTGTTACTATGGTTGTTGTTGTTACTATGGTTGTTGTTACTATGGTTTATGGCTGCAGCTGCAGGGTTCCACCACCAGGTGGTGCCTGTTTGAAGCTTCATTTACATCACGTGTCAAACTGCAATCCAGAAGGGCCAGTGTGGGTGCAGGTTTTTGTTCCAACCAAGCAGGAACACACCTGATTCTACTAATCAACCACTAGAGGCTTTGATAAGGACCTTCATTAGTAGAATCAGGTGTGTGACTCCTTGGTTGGAACAAAAACCTGCACCCACACCGGCCCTGCAGTTTGACACCCCTGATTTACATCAATGTTACCAAACAACAGAAAAGTCTGATCCAGAAACCAGGATTTCTTCTGGATCAGTACCAACATTTAATCCTCTGTTCTTGTTCCATTCCCTACATTCACTAAACATCTGATGAAAATCTGTTCAGAACTTGTTGAGTTCTTTAGCTGATAAACCTCCTTGGTGGAGAAAATAATATTAGAGCTGCAACTAATGATATTTTGAATGAAATGATGGTGTAAAACATGGATCAGTGTTTCTAAAGCTGAAGATTCAACCTAAAATGTCTTTTTCTGTCCAAAGATCATCAGTTTATTATTATAGAGACTAAAGAAACCAGGAAATAATCAGAGAAGAGAAGCTGGAACCAGAGAATTTACACATTTACTTCTTCTTGATGATTAATGTGATAGTTTTTGTCTTTTTCTCTCAGGCTGCAGACAGAAACCTGGAATCAGCTGCTCAGGATGTGCTGCATCACCGATGGACGACCAGATCCAACACCGCCCGGCGTCGCCATGACGACCGCCAGACCCCACTACCCCCCCTCCTCCTCCACTAGACCCCCCCCAACCCCCCCATACCCAGAGATGTGTCCTCATATCAGTTCCAGCTGGAAGATGATGCATTTACTGTCATGATGGAGGAGGAGGATGAAGAGGAGGAGGATGATGATGATCAGGATGAAGAGGAGGATGATGATGATGAAGAGGATGAGGAAGATGAAGAGGATGATGATGATGACGAAGAGGATGAGGAGGAGGAAGATGAAGAGGATGATGATGATGAGGATGAAGAGGATGAGGAGGAGGAAGATGAAGAGGATGATGATGAGGAGGAGGATGAAGAGGAGGAAGAGGAGGAAGAGGAGGAAGAGGAGGAGGAAGATGAAGAGTATGAGGAGGATTATTACACCTTTTAGGTTGAATCTTCATCTTTGGAAACACTGATCCATGTTTTACACCCATTTAATGAACCAAACTACTAATTAATTAATGATTTGGATGATTTGTAGATTAATCCACATCAGAATAGTTTAGTGTTTAGTTTCAGCATTAGTTTGATCTTTGTGTTATTTTTAATATTACAGCTCAATGCTGTAGGTCATAATAATGAAGTATAATCAATAATTAAGCATAATAATCAAGTATTATTCACGGCTCTTTCCTTGTCAGACGTTTTTATTTTCTCCTCTTCTTCTAAAGAAGTTGCTGTGTAGCCACTAACAGCTAACAGCTAACAGCTAACTCCCTCACTGGAGGAGTAAAAGTCCTGCTCTAATAACCAGGATCTGCCTCCTCTGATCCATCAGCTCAGTCTCTATCAATAAAATCAGATCTACTGTTCGCCAGTTAGCCGCTATTAGCCAGGTGAATATCATGTTAGCCAGTTAGCCGCTATTAGCCAGGTGAATATCATGTTAGCCAGTTAGCCGCTATTAGCCAGGTGAATATCATGTTAGCCAGTTAGCCGCTATTAGCCAGGTGAATATCATGTTAGCCAGTTAGCCGCTATTAGCCAGGTGAATATCATGTTAGCCAGTTAGCCGCTATTAGCCAGGTGAATATCATGTTAGCCAGTTAGCCGCTATTAGCCAGGTGAATATCATGTTAGCCAGTTAGCCGCTATTAGCCAGGTGAATATCATAAGTTAGCCAGTTAGCCGCTATTAGCCAGGTGAATATCATGTTAGCCAGTTAGCCGCTATTAGCCAGGTGAATATCATGTTAGCCAGTTAGCTGCTGTTAGCCAGCTGAATATCATGTTAGCCAGTTAGCCGCTATTAGCCAGGTGAATATCATATGTTAGCCAGTTTGCTGCTGTTAGCCAGGTGAATATCATATGTTAGCCAGTTAGCCGCTATTAGCCAGGTGAATATCATATGTTAGCCAGTTAGCTGCTATTAGCCAGGTGAATATCATATGTTAGCCAGTTAGCCGCTATTAGCCAGGTGAATATCATATGTTAGCCAGTTTGCCGCTGTTAGCCAGGTGAATATCATATGTTAGCCAGTTAGCCGCTATTAGCCAGGTGAATATCATATGTTAGCCAGTTTGCTGCTGTTAGCCAGGTGAATAGCATATGCTAATGAGTAACAACATGCCGATATCAAATCTACCATTTCGAAGTAAAATCAGTGGAAAGCAATTTTTAACTAGCTGACTAATTTCATGGCACTGAACCAGGTCTCCAATGACTCTACACAGACAGTGATTAAATTAAATTAAATAATTATTAGACCAGTTGGAGAACTGGGTGGGACTTACTGGTTCAGCACTAAAGAGGTTTAAATCCTACTTAAAGGCCAGAGACTCCTCTGTGTCCACAGGTAACTACACATCTGAACATATAAGCTGTGGAGTCCCCCAAGGTTCAATCCTGGGTCCTCTACTACTCAAAAAAATGAAATAAGTTAAATTATCTGCCAGTGGAATAAGATAATTCTAATCAATATTGGACTAATTGGACCAAAACAAGATATTTTCACCTGTTTAAATTCCAATTTTCGAGTATTAAAGTTTTTCTGTGACAACATGAACAACTTTCCACACAGAATGAGCCAATCAGCTGAGACAGAACAGTTCATCAACTATAAAATCAATAAAGCTGACCAGCTGCTGCCGGCTGGAAACGTCGCTGCAGCATGTCTGAACACAGAGTTCTATGGTTGGGAACATCAGGGCTGTACTGGGACAGGATGAACCCGAAGTGAAGGTTCTCATCTGAAGACCAGCTCCACAGCCTGGTCACACAGGAAACCAGCAGAGAATCAACAGAGAATAACAGAAGGACAGAAACCAGCAGAGAATAATGGTAATAATGATAATACCCAGAGCATATGAGGAAGATCAGAGACGTTAATCAATTCCTCACCAACTATCACATTAATCAAGTATAAAGTAATAGTAATAAAGTCTTCTGGTAATCATATAATGGATTTGAGACATTTTCAAGAAGAAAATAAGTAGAACAGCAACTAAAGACTATTTTAATAGTTGATTATTGAAATAAATGATTAATCAATTAATCAAATTGTTTGGTTCATAAAACTAATTGTAGCAGATTATAAAAAAAACTTATAACAACAAAATAGAATAAAATGTGTTGTTAACACCATCATTTTATTATTATTATATTTAATACCATCTATTCACTTTGATCTCTGAACCAGACCAGAACCAGTTTATCTCTAATTATTGCTTTATATTATCAGAATTTCAACCAGAGCATTTGATCATTCAGTGAAAACACGTTTTTTTGTTTTATTTTGCTGAACTAGAGGAACCTGATGAAGTCAAATACAGAAATAGACGTGTTAGAACAGGAACAGAGTCCGACCCGTCAGTCTGATGCAGCTGCTGCTGCAGATCCTGCAGCCGACGGCGGAATCTGTCACACAGGGAGTAGAAGGCCTGGATCAGGGACTCCTTCAGGTCCGGGTAGGGGCAGTCCCAACCCAGAACCTCCTCCGGAACCTCCTCCAGGCCCACAGAATCCTGCAGGTCCACAGAATCCTGCAGGTCCACAGAATCCTCCAGAGGAGCCACATCCTCCTGGAGAAGAAGCCAATAAAGTAATAGTAATAAAGTCTGTGAATCTTAAAGGTTCAGACTCAGTCGTCCATCCACTTCACACCAGGCTTCACTTCATCAGCTGTTATTCTACTTCGTTCTAGTCTGTTCATATTAGTTTAGTCATATTTAGTCAACTTGGATTCGTTGTTGTTCACATTCATCATTGTCTAGTTTTACTCAAGAAAATCCAAAGTATTTTTATATTTGACTAAACCTCTAAACCTAGTTTTCCAGGATGTCTGTGTGTGTGAGTGTATATATATATATATGTATATATATATATATATATATATATATATATATATATATATATATATATATATATATATATATATATATATATATATATATATATATATACATACATATATACATACACACACTCACCGGCCACTTTATTAGGTCCACCTGTCCAACTGCTCGTTAACACTTAATTTCTAATCAGCCAATCACATGGCAGCAACTCAGTGCATTTAGGCATGTAGACATGGTCAAGACAATCTCCTGCAGTTCAAACCAGCATCAGTTTGGGGAAGAAAGGTGATTTGAGTGACTTTGAACGTGGCATGGTTGTTGGTGCCAGAAGGGCTGGTCTGAGTATTTCAGAAACTGCTGATCTACTGGGATTTTCACACACAACCATCTCTAGGGTTTACAGAGAATGGTCCCAAAAAGAACAAATATCCAGTGAGCGGCAGTTCTGTGGGTGGAAATGCCTTGTTGATGCCAGAGGTCAGAGGAGAATGGCCAGACTGGTTGGAGCTGATAGAAAGGCAACAGTGACTCAAATAACCACCTGTTACAACCAAGGTAGGCAGAAGAGCATCTCTGAACACACAGTACGTCCAACTTTGAGGCAGATGGGCTACAGCAGCAGAAGACCACGCCGGGTGCCACTCCTTTCAGCTAAGAACAGGAAACTGAGGCTACAATTTGCACAAGCTCATTGAAACTGGACAATAGAAGATTGGAAAAACGTTGCCTGGTCTGATGAGTCTGGATTTCTGCTGCGACATTCGGATGGTAGGGTCAGAATTTGGTGTCAACAACATGAAAGCATGGATCCATCCTGCCTTGTATCAACGGTTCAGGCTGGTGGTGGTGGTGTAATGGTGTGGGGAATATTTTCTTGGCACTCTTTGGGCCCCTTGGTACCAATTGAGCATCGTTGCAACACCACAGCCTACATATATATATTTATTATTGAGGCAATTTTAAAACAGAAACTCACGTCCAGGCTGAGCTCCTCCAGCTCCTCCATCTCCTTCACCTCATCCTCCATCTCATCCACCTCCTCCATCTCCTTCACCTCCTCCTCCAGCTCCTTCACCTCCTCCTCCAGCTCCTCCTTCACCTCCTCCTCCACCTCCTCCACCTCCTCCAGCTCCAGCTCCTTCACCTCCTCCTCCAGCTCCTCCTTCACCTCCTCCTCCACCTCCAGCTCCTCCTCCAGCTCCTCCACCTCCTTCAGCTCCTCGTCCACAGCTTTATATTCTGCCTCCAGCTTCATCAGGATTTCTTCTTGTTGCTCTTTAACTGAGTTGATCTGGATGTTTAAGGAGGAAACAGGTGCCTGATTTACTAGAAAACTCAAATAAATAGAATTGATTAATGTTTATCATGCTTTATGTTTCATCACACCAACACATTCAATCAGTAAAACACATCAATGTTATATTCAGTTGCCCATTTTGAGTTTATTCATCACTTTTACTAAAATTAAATAAATAAAAGCTAAAGTTAACATGATTTATTTTTTGTTGTTTGCTTGAGTGATAAAAAACCATTAAAAGGTGAATTATCTCTCTTTGTGGAACCAACATGGTCAGATTTCATTGATTTAGCTGTAATCTATAGATCATTGACATGAATGGATCTGGGTAGAGATAGAAAGTGTTCCTGCTCCAAACATCTTCAGTCTGTTTAATATGTTTACAGATCATTTAACTCACCTGCTGGTTGTTTGTTTTTGGCCATTTATTCTGTTTTGTGCTAAATGCAAAAAAATAAAAATAAAACTCATAATATACATTTTCTCTGGTAAATTTGACATTTGAGGAGAAGCAGAATTAGATCGTTGTCATTTAAATCCCTGGTAATAATGTGATTTATTTGAAACAATGAAATGAGAATTGTTTTAGTCCTGTAGAGGACAGCAGTGGAGGTCCAGCTGCAGCTGAAGGGTTTGGTCATGGGAAAGAATCGAAGAGACGCCTTTAAAGAAAAACTAATCTCATTATTCATCTGTGGAGCCGACGGCGGCACAGTCTGTGACTTTCTAACAAACAGGAGATTAATGGGAAGTGAAAACAAGTGAAGCTGAGAGCAGCAGAGAGGTTTTATTGAAAGGACAGAATGCTGCTGCAGATTAACTGGTGAAGGCTTTTACTGAACTCACATAAAAAGCTCCCAAAACGCTGCTCTAAAAAACCTCCAGAGTTTTATTCATGGAGCCAGAGAATGTGAGAATATGAACCTGTCCAATGAGAGATGCCTAGAAATCTACGATATTCACTGAAATCAGCTTTAGTTTCATACATATACACATTTATTCTCAAAATGTCGACTGACAATACACTAAATACACTAAAAAGTTGGTACCAGATAGTTTAACTGTCCCAAAAAGGTTAAAATATTAAAAACACTAGTTTTATATCAATTAGTTTTATATTCGAGGTGGATTATATGTTTAAATTTATCTTTTTGGGTTGAAATGAAGAGAAATTAGAAATGAGGATAATTGTTGGCGTATGGCAGCCCTATGCAGTAGAGGGTGACTGACTCACCTGTCGTCTCACCTGCAGTCTCACCTGTCGTCTTAGCTGTCATCTCACCTGTGGTCTCACCTGTGGTCTCACCTGTCGTCTTAGCTGTCATCTCACCTGTAGTCTCACCTGTCGTCTCACCTGTCGTCTCACCTGTCGTCTCACCTGTTGTCTTAGCTGTCATCTCACCTGTGGTCTCACCTGTAGTCTCACCTGTCATCTTAGCTGTGGTCTCACCTGTGGTCTCACCTGTGGTCTCACCTGTCGTCTTAACTGTCGTCTCACTTGTCATCTTAGCTGACCTCTGTCGTCTCACCTGTTGTCTCACCTGTCATCTCACCTGTCATCTTAACTATCGTCTCACCTGTTGTCTCATTTGTCATCTCACCTGTCATCTCACCTGTCGTCTTAGCTGTAGTCTCACTTGTCATCTTAGCTGTCGTCTGTCGTCTCACCTGTTGTCTCACCTGTCGTCTTAGCTGTCATCTCACCTGTGGTCTCACCTGTCGTCTTAACTGTTGTCTCACTTGTCATCTTAGCTGACCTCTGTCGTCTCACCTGTCATCTCATTTGTCATCTCACCTGTTGTCTCACCTGTCATCTCACCTGTCATCTTAACTATTGTCTCTCCTGTTGTCTCATTTGTCGTCTCACCTGTCGTCTTAGCTGTAGTCTCATCTGTATTCTCACCTGTCGTCTCAACTGTTGTCTCAACTATCGTCTTAGCTGTAGTCTCACCTGTATTCTCACCTGTCGTCTCTATCGTCTCACCTATCGTCTTAGCTGTTGTCTCACCTGTCATCTCATTTGTCATCTCACCTGTCGTCTTAGCTGTAGTCTCACCTGTATTCTCATTTGTCGTCTCCATCGTCTCACCTGTCGTCTTAGCTGTTGTCTCACCTGTCATCTCATTTGTCATCTCACCTGTCGTCTTAGCTGTAGTCTCACCTGTATTCTCATTTGTCGTCTCCATCGTCTCACCTGTCGTCTTAGCTGTTGTCTCACCTGTCATCTCATTTGTCATCTCACCTGTCGTCTTAGCTGTTGTCTCACCTGTCATCTGATTTGTCATCTCACCTGTCGTCTCACCTGCTCCCAGTCTGATGGGGTCAGAGGAAGCTGCAGATGTCGTGTTTGGTTCATTCTGCAGCTCAGATCGTATCTGAGTTGATGAACAGGCTGAACGGTGGCGATGCTGAACGCCTCCCGCTGCCTCTGCAGCAGCTGATCTGGAACCAGAAGTTGGGTCAGAACCTACAGGATCTTCAGGTTATTATGTTGTTCTAGAGACTCAGAGTCAGCTTTCCTGTTTATTACCGTGGTCCTGGAGACAGAAAACAGCTGAATCTGCTGAGCTGATCGGTCTCAGCTGATCCAGGAAAACACTCACATCCTCCTCAGCCTTTTTCCTGTTGGTATGGAGAGAAAACTGTGTTAAAAACAACCATCAGCCAGTAATAACAGTAAGAACAGCCAGTAATAACAGCAGTAATAACAGTAATAACAGTAATAACAGCAGTAATAACAGTAAGAACAGCCAGTAAGAACAGCCAGTAATAACAGCAGTAATAACAGCAGTAATAACAGCAGTAATAACAGCAGTAATAACAGCAGTAATAACAGTAAGAACAGTAAGAACAGCCAGTAATAACAGCAGTAATAACAGTAATAACAGCCAATAACAGTAATAACAGTCAGTAATAACAGCAGTAATAACAGCAGTAATAATAGTAAGTAATATCAGTCAATAATAACAGTAATAACAGCCAATAACAGTAATAACAGTCAGTAATAACAGTAATAACAGCCAGTAATAACAGTAGTAATAACAGTAAGAACAGCCAGTAATAAAAGCCAATAACAGTAATAACAGTAATAACAGCCAGTAATAACAGCCAATAACAGTAATAACAGCCAGTAATAACAGCCAATAACAGTAATAACAGCCAATAACAGTAAGAGCAGCCAGTAATAACAGCCAGTAATAACAGCAGTAATAACAGCAGTAATAAGAGTAATAACAGCTAGTAATAACAGTAATAAGAGTAATAACAGCCAGTAATAACAGTCAGTAATAACAGTAAGTACAGCCAGTAATAACAGCCAGTAACAGTAATAACAGTAATAACAGTCAGTAATAACAGCAGTAATAAGAGTAATAACAGCTAGTAATAACAGTAATAACAGCCAGTAATAACAGCCAGTAATAACAGTAATAACAGTAGGAACAGCCAGTAAAAACAGTAATAACAGCCAGTAATAACAGCCAATAACAGTAATAACAGTAGGAACAGCCAGTAATAACAGGCAGTAATAACAGCCAATAACAGTAATAACAGTAGGAACAGCCAGTAATAACAGGCAGTAATAACAGCCATTAACAGTAAGAGCAGCCAGTAATAACAGCCAGTAATAACAGCAGTAATAACAGCAGTAATAAGAGTAATAACAGCTAGTAATAACAGTCAGTAATAACAGTAAGAACAGCCAGTAATAACAGCAGTAATACGAGTAATAACAGCTAGTAATAAGAGCAATAACAGCCAGTAATAACAGTAACAACAGTAATAACAGTAGTAATAACAACCAGTAATAACAGTAACAGTAATAACAGTAGTAATAACAGCCAGTAATAACAGCAGTAATAAGAGTAATAACAGCCAGTAATAACAGTCAGTAATAACAGTAAGGTCAGTAATAACAGTAAGAACAGCCAGTAATAACAGCAGTAATAAGAGTAATAACAGTTAGTAATAAGAGTAATAACAGCCAGTAATAACAGTAACAACAGTAATAACAGTAGTAATAACAGCCAGTAATAACAGCAGTAATAAGAGTAATAACAGCCAGTAATAACAGTCAGTAATAACAGTAAGAACAGTCAGTAATAACAGTAAGAACAGCCAGTAATAACAGCAGTAATAAGAGTAATAACAGTTAGTAATAAGAGTAATAACAGCCAGTAATAACAGTAACAACAGTAATAACAGTAGTAATAACAGCCAGTAATAACAGTAACAGTAATAACAGTAGTAATAACAGCCAGTAATAACAGTAACAGTAATAACAGTAGTAATAACAGCCAGTAATAACAGTAACAACAGTAATAACAGTAGTAATAACAGCCAGTAATAACAGTAACAGTAATAACAGTAGTAATAACAGCCAGTAATAACAGCAGTAATAAGAGTAATAACAGCCAGTAATAACAGTCAGTAATAACAGTAAGAACAGTCAGTAATAACAGTAATAACAGCCAGTAATAACAGCAGTAATAAGAGTAATAACAGCCAGTAATAACAGTCAGTAATAACAGTAAGAACAGTCAGTAATAACAGTAAGAACAGCCAGTAATAACAGCAGTAATAAGAGTAATAACAGTTAGTAATAAGAGTAATAACAGCCAGTAATAACACTAACAACACTAATAACAGTAGTAATAACAGCCAGTAATAACAGTAACAACAGTAATAACAGTAGTAATAAGAGTAATAACAGCTAGTAATAAAAGCCAGTAATAATAGTAATAACAGTAGTAACAGTAATAACAGCAGTAATAACAGTAGTAATAACAGCAGTAATAACAGTTCTTACTCAGCCTCCTCCAGTCGGACCTTCTCTCTGTAACAACAGTAATAACAGCAGTAATAACAGTAGTAATAACAACAGTAATAACAGTTCTTACTCAGCCTCCTCCAGTCGGACCTTCTCTCTGTAACAACAGTAATAACAGCAGTAATAACAGTAGTAATAACAGCAGTAATAACAGTTCTTACTCAGCCTCCTCCAGTCGGACCTTCTCTCTGGTCCAGACCCGTCTGTGTTGTCGTAGTTTAGATTTTTCTCTGGTCGCCTTCGCTCCAACAACACATTCATCAACCTGGACGACAGGAAGAAATACTGTGAAAATACTGTTTGATCAGCTGGTTTACACAACATCACTTCAGCTTTACTACTGGATTAATTGTTTTAGTATTAATCATGTATCAGTCTGGTTCATTAAATGGTGTAAATGTCTTTTTCTGTCCAAAGATCATCAGTTTATTATTATTATAGAGACTAAAGAAACCAGGAAATAATCAGAGAAGAGAAGCTGGAACCAGAGAATTTACACATTTTATTATTAATAAATGACTTTGATCCATTAGTTGATGGCAAATAAATGTGAATGATTTTGAATATTTCAAACACGTCATATCTCCTGAACATTTTGTGCTATTGGAACCATATTTGGTGGAAACGTGTAGATCTGATGTCTGAGTGAATGTGACAAATTTGGTGCCAATTGGCCAATAGGTGGCGCTGTAGCAGCATGATATATCTATGAATCTATCTATAAAGCTTACTAAAGTAAAGTTTACTATTATAGAAGACTAAATAAACCAGAAAATGATCAGATTTGAACCAGAGAATTTGGACATTTTCTTCTTAAAAATGACTCAAATCCATTAATAGATTATCAAAATAACGTGAAGTTGTGTTTAAAGTTGTGTTTGCGCGAATATTACTCCTAATTTGTTTAGTTTTTTTTAGAGAAAAAATGGAAAAAAAATGAATGAATGTTTCAATAAGGTTTGACTCAATAAATAACCATTAATATGAGCCTAGTATTGTCTAATTGGGGGAAAGTGCTTCATTAATAACACAATAATAATAATAATAATAATAATAACCCATGACTGAGGGTGAATGTGAAATAAAGTGAGTGTTGAATATTTAGGGCGGTGGCAGCAGATAAGGAGGTTTGAGCTGATATCATCTAATCAGACTGAGGATGTCTAGGATTCTTTATCTGCAGCAGATAACGCCGCCGGCCTCTTCCTGGACGCTGCCATCATCGCGTTTATTTCCTCGACACGGCTTCGGCGGCGGGAGGAAGCTGCGGCTTCTTATCTGAGGCGAGCAGAAAGAGCTGGAAGCAGCCTCGGGTAAACCCATGATACCAACAGGTCAGCAATTAAAACCCAGCACTGATCTGCTGCAGGAACTTCAGACAGATGCAGACTCATGAATATTCATGCAGCTGGAAAACATGGCGTCTGATTCCGGTTAATGTTCTATACGGTGTTTTATGGATTTATTTATTTATGGTGGTGTTTACAATACTCCAGACATTTTGTCCAATTAAAGGCATAAACCAGACGAGTCAAACTCCATTTAGCTCATGGGCCACATTCAGAGCAATTTAATATAAAGTATAAATAAAACAAATAACAGCAGCGAATTCCTGCTCATTTTTATGTAAAGAAATAGTTTATAAACAATTATACGAATAATTAACTTTCAATTTAACAGGAGAGAAGAAAAACAGTGAAATTTAATGAGATGATGTCTGAGTTGTTTTATATTCAGTCACCAATCTTCATTATTTCCAGTAGCAGGCGATGTTTTATCCTGTTTTATGAACCATTTACTGATCTAAACTCTTAATATTTGATCTCTTCAAAGTTTTTATCCAGTGATATATATATATATATATAAATAAAACAGGTTCCATATTATATGTGTCCTTATTATATATATCAGTATATCTTTATATTATATATCTAATCCATTTCATTCATTACTATATATATATATATATATATATATATATATATATATATATATATATATATATATATATATATATATATATATATATATATATATATATATATATATATATATATATAATATTACACAAATATTAGTAAATAAGTAAATAAATATGTCAATGGGTTATTAAATGAAGGAATTAATTAATTTATATTTTAAATATGTCAGTCCTTACATTCTGTCATTGTTTTACTTATAAATGGAATTAATTCATAATTTTGTGGGGACCTCTTGGCCCTGAGGGACCCCTGAGGGTTCTCGGACCCCACTTTGAGAACCACAGTTTTTATTGATGTAAATGTATTTAAATAGATGATTACTGAACTTCAGCAGCAGGAATATTATTATTATTATTGTTTTCCTTCATTAACTGCTGAGTCAGCACATTAATTAACGTACAGGGACATTCTTTTAGAATGACGTTGCTCTTTCAGACTCAGCCATGACATCACTAATCAACCATGACATCACTAATCAACCATGACATCACTAATCAACCATGACATCACTAATCAACCATGACATCACTAATCATCCATGACATCACCAATTCTCCATGACATCACTAATCATCCATGACATCACTAATCATCCATGACATCACTAATTCTCCAGGTTTACCTTTCGTCCTATTAAATCTGCCTCCAGGCGGACGGCGGCCACGGCGGCCTCCAGGCGGACGGCGGCCTCCAGGCGGACGGCGGCCTCCAGGCGGACGGCGGCCTCCAGACGCTCGTATTCAGCCGGTTTGGACGTTTTGCTGCTGAATCCACTCCTCAGCTGCAAAGACAGAGTTTCTGCATGGATGGAAGCAAACGATGCAGCTGAATTAGGATCATGGGGAGTGTTGATGTGTGAAGTGAATGCTGACTCAGCACAGACAGAGGTAGAGACAGTAAAAACACAGAGAGGATCAGCTGTGACTCAGACAGGTGTTAAAACAAGGAGTCGACTTCACAGCAACTTTATTCTGTTCAGCTGTTCAACAGCAACACAAGTAGAACTCAAACTAAACAACAAATGTCTTTTTCTGTCCAAAGATCAGCAGTTTATTATTATAGAGACTAAAGAAACCAGGAAATAATTAGAGAAGAGAAGCTGGAACCAGAGAATTTAGACGTTTATTAATTAATAAATGACTAATCCATTAATCAATTATCAGAATAGTTGTTGATTAATGTAAAAGTTGGAAACTAATGGATTGATTAATCGTTGCAGCTCTAGTCACCAGTCAGTCATATTTGATAGGAGGACTGATCGGTAAATACAAACAAATATGAGAAAATAGGCAGCAGAATATCTAAGTTTGGGCAGATTCACTAGAAAAATGGAAATGTAAAAGACCTCGAGACATTTCTACAAGAACATGTTGAGTTTTGCTGGAAACTGATGCTAACAATGATTATTTTATCAACTTATAAGATTCTACTGGAGTCTTCTGTAAAGATTCATTGTCACTAGACCTAGTTGATTATTGATTAGTTATTAGCTATTAACTTAACTATTACATCAATCACCAACTATCTGGATAATATATAGACTGAGGCTGGATATTCAGCATCAGTCCTCGACTAATAATGTCTGACACTTGTCTATTTATTTATTTCTCTTCTCTCATGTCTCAGATTTTAGGGTTAGGGTTTAAATGGAAACTACGAAAATGTCTAAATTCTCTGGTTCCAGCTTCTCTTCTCTGATTATTTCCTGGTTTCTTTAGTCTCTATAATAATAAACTGATGATCTTTGGACAAAAAAATACATTTTAGGTTGAATCTTCAGCTTTGGAAATCCATTAGTTGTTTAGTTCATAAAATGTAAATGTTACATTTTATGAACTAAACAACTAATGGATTCATCAGAATAGCTGCAGCTCTACTTGTCAGTAACATTTCAGTTGTGACTTACCCACATCTCTGCCTCTGTAGTTTGTATTGAACACGTGTGGATTTCTTCCACTCATCACTCGAGCTGATCTACTGAACGATGGGAGATGGTTCCTGGAAAATGAGGAAATAAGTCACGGTGTGCAATGATACTACTACTATTTCTATCACAGAGTAGAAAAAACTAACTTTACCATCAAGGTCTTTGTGACATTGTGAGAATATCAGTAAACTCGTTTTAGTGTATGAGAGACAGATGGTGCCCTCAGTGAGATCAGATATTACCACCAGAACATCACAACGTCTTTTTCTTTTTGGATTAAGGTTTAAAAGGTTGCAGAGGAGCATTGTGAGAGAAATGAAAACTGGACCAATCTTCAGCAGCACACATTTACCCATCAGTCTGAGTCATTTTCTCCTGTCATGTATGTTACACATCAGCTGTTTGTTGTTGTTGATAGCTCCAAGACAGAAGGTGTGATTCTTTATTTGTATTCATTTATATGTATAAAAATAATATGTCACTATTTGATTTTATCAGATTAAAATGTTGTAAACTGAAATTCAATAAATTTCAATAAAAACACACATATACATTAAAAATAGTTTATTGGTATTACTACATTAGCACAGTTTTACCTGTATGATACAGGTAATCTAATGCTAATGTAATTAGCATCAATGTAATTACAATTAGTTTACCTGTATTAGTACGTTAGTATTAATCTACTTACAGTATATCCTTACATAAGCATTGGTTTATCTTTATTAGCACGTTAGCATTAGCTTACCTGTGTGATACAGGTAACCTAATGCTAATGTATTTAGTTTGTATGTAATTAGCATCATTTAACTGTATCAATACTTTAGCATTAGCTTATCTATGTACCTGTACCTGTACCTGTAATGCTATGTTGACCTCTATCAACATAGCATTATTTACAGCATATCCACACATTAGCATTAGCTTACCTGTATGCTACAGACAGATTAATGCTAATATATTGATAAGGCTACATCAATATATTAGCATTAGCTCATCTTTATCTCCTTCCTTTTCTCCTTCTTCACCTCTCGTATAAGTTGACAAAATTTTGTAACCAAGGTAACTGTCCCCGCCGCCTGTGATTGGTCAGTTCAACAAAGCGGACCGCCCCAGGAACGCCCCCTCAGCTCCCACCTCGACCAATCAGGATCGCCCCGCCGCTCGTCCACGTTCCCGCTGACGTCATTCCCGCTCGCATTGCCTGGGACTGGCTGGAAGGAGGCGGCAGGAGCGGCAGGAGCGGCAGGAGCGGCAGCGGAGCAGGAGGAGGAGCAGCAGGAGCGGCAGGAGGGGGAGGAGGAGGAGCGGCAGGAGGAGGAGCAGCAGGAGCGGCGGCAGGAGGAGGTTCGTCTTCTCTTCGACTATGGAGGCGAGTTTCTCTCCGGTACCCGCCTGGAACTAACAAAAAAGGACTAAACCGAGGAAGTTAGGCGTTCCGATGCGGAGCAGAGACGCAGCTCAGCCCGTTAAACAGCCTCCTCTAAAGGTAACAACACTAACGGTACCGGTACCGCCGGTACCGCCGCTACTAACGCTACTAACGCTGCCGCTGGAGCGGTTTTTGTGTTTTTAGGGAAGAGAAAACGTAAAAATGAAGCAGCATCTGAGGAGGAGGAGGGACTTTAACTCAGAAAGTCCTGAATCCACTGAACACAAAGTGTGTGTGTGTGTGTTTGGCAGGAAATCAGCTTTGTTTAAGGCTCCTTCTTCTATATAATATATATATTATCTGTTAACGCGCACCTTTACCGGAGCAGCGACCTTTACGCGCCGCCTTGTTTCTCCCATGTTTCGTGGATCCAGGAGAAAACTCCGCGAACGGAAACTCACGTTTTAACCGGAGCCGTTTAAACCGGAGACGTTTTAGGTGTTTTTCCTGCTTTAACCTTTGAGGACGTGCTGAGAAGTGGAAGCAGGAACAGCAGAGGAGGCAGGTTGGAGTGAGGGAATGTGTGGAATGTGAGGAGCCTCCTCACCTTTTACTACTACGCCATATTTAATGACCTTAATCTGCATTTTAAGTAGGGGCGGGGCTACACCGCAACCCACTCACCTTTACTGAGGTAAACTAGTCACTTCTAGTCAAACATGAGGTTTATTGTCACGTTACTGAAGGACATAAAACAACATGTATAACAACTAAAGATACAGGTTAGATTAATAATACTGGAGACAAATACACGGTATATGTTAGTATTTAACTTAAAAATACAAAAACATTCTGTTTTGCTGTAATAAAAATGGAATGACTGAAAAAATGACTCCAATCCATTAATTGATTATCAGAATAGTTGGTGATTAATGTGATAACTGATGAATTGATCGTTGCAGATCTACAGTCATGTGAAGTTTGTTGTAGATGTTTAGTTTGTTATTGAATAATAATAGATAATAATAATTCAGATAATTAAATCAATAAAGGAAACCTTCTAAAGGATCAGTAACATCAGATCTAATCTACATCTAATCAGATACTATTGAGTATTAAGACAATAACTGCAATACTTTACTACATCTACTCATAATACTGCAATACTTTACTACATCTACTTACAATACTGCAATAGTTAAGGTAGGGTTAGAGTTAACCAGAGTTATCTGGAGTTAACCAGAGTTATCTAGAGTTATCTGGAGTTAACTATAGTTACCTGTAGTTCACGTATGATCTCAGCTTTCCTCTCAGACAGAGTTAACCTAGAGGCTGATGGGACGTCACCTTTATTCAGCAAAACAAAACGCATCAAATCACCTTCTATTCCTGTCGTGGCCACTTACATGAAGATTGTCTGAGCTCTGCTGCGGAATTTCTCAGCTCTGGCGTATTAATATGTTCTCAGCTCTGGAGTATTAATATGTTCTCAGCTCTGGAGTATTAATATGTTCTCAGCTCTGTAATATTATAATAATGTATATGGTATTTATATGGTGTTTATATGGTGTTATATGGGGTTATATGGGGTTATATGAGGTTATATGGTGTTATATGGTGGTTACGTGGTGTTATATGGGGTTATATGGTGTTATATGGTGGTTACGTGGTGTTATATGGTGTTATGTGGTGGTTACATGGGGTTATATGGTGTTATATGGTGGTTACATGGGGTTATATGGTGTTATATGGTGGTTACATGGGGTTATATGGTGTTATATGGTGGTTACATGGGGTTATATGGTGGTTACATGGGGTTATATGGTGTTATATGGTGGTTACATGGGGTTATATGGTGGTTATATGGTGGTTATATGGTGGTTATATGGTGGTTACATGGGGTTATATGGTGTTATATGGTGGTTACATGGGGTTATATGGTGTTATATGGGGTTATATGGTGTTATATGGTGGTTATATGGTGTTATATGGTGGTTACATGGGGTTATATGGTGTTATATGGGGTTATATGGTGTTATATGGGGTTATATGGTGTTATACGGTGTGAGTAGATAAAGTACTGCAGTATAATGAGTAGATAAAGTACTGCAGTATAGTGAGTAGATAAAGTACTGCAGTATAGTGAGTAGATAAAGTACTGCAGTATAGTGAGTAGATAAAGTACTGCAGTATAGTGAGTAACTGCTGGTTCTGTTGTTTGTCAGTAACATTGAATCCTGTCCTTCCTCCAGGCAACAGCAGAGTAGCTGCTGCTGCTGCTGCTGCAGGTGCTGCTGTTACTGTTACTGCTGCTGCTGCTGTTACTGTTACTGCTGCTGCTGCTGCTGCTGCTGCTGCTGTTACTGTTACTGTTACTGCTGCTGCTGCTGTTACTGCTGCTGCTGCTGCTGCTGCAGGTGCTGCTGTTACTGTTACTGCTGCTGCTGTTACTGTTGCTGCTGCTGCTGCTGCTGCTGCTGTTACTGTTACTGCTGCTGCTGTTACTGTTACCGTTACTGCTGCTGCTGCTGTTACTGTTACTGCTGCTACTGCTGCTGTTACTGTTACTGCTGCTGTTACTGCTGCTGTTGCTGCTGCTGCTGCTGTTGCTGCTGTTACTGTTACTGCTGCTGCGGTTACTGCTGCTGCTACTGTTACTGCTGCTGCTGCTGTTACTGCTGCTGCTGTTACTGTTACTACTACTGCTGCTGCTGCTACTGTTACTGTTACTACTACTGCTGCTGCTACTAGCTGCTGCTGCTGCTGTTGCTGCTGCTGCGGCAGGTGCTGCTGCTGTTACTGCTGCTGCTGCTGTTACTGCTGCTGCTGCTGCTGTTACTGCTGCTGCTGCTGTTACTGCTGCTGCTGTTGCTGCTGCGGTTACTGCTGCTGCTACTGTTACTGCTGTTACTGCTGCTGCTGTTACTGCTGCTGCTACTGTTACTGCTGTTACTGCTGCTGCTGCTAGTATTTTACAGTGTGTGACTAGTATTTTACAGCGTGTGACTAGTATTTTACAGCGTGTGACTAGTGTTTTACAGCGTGTGACTAGTGTTTTACAGCGTGTGAGTCATGTTTTACAGCGTGTGACTAGTGTTTTACAGCGTGTGACTAGTGTTTTACAGCGTGACTCGTGTTTTACAGCGTGACTCGTGTTTTACAGCGTGTGACTCGTATTTTACAGCGTGTGACTCGTGTTTTACAGCGTGTGACTCGTGTTTTACAGCGTGTGAGTCATGTTTTACAGCGTGTGACTCGTGTTTTACAGCATGTGACTAGTGTTTTACAGCGTGTGACTCGTGTTTTACAGCGTGTGAGTCATGTTTTACAGCGTGTGACTAGTATTTTACAGCGTGTGACTAGTGTTTTACAGCGTGTGACTCGTGTTTTACAGCGCGTGACTCGTGTTTTACAGCGTGTGACTCGTGTTTTACAGCGTGTGACTCGTGTTTTACAGCGTGTGACTCGTGTTTTACAGCGTGTGAGTCATGTTTTACAGCGTGTGACTCGTGTTTTACAGCGTGTGACTCGTGTTTTACAGCATGTGACTCGTGTTTTACAGCGCGTGAGTCGTGTTTTACAGCGTGTGAGTCATGTTTTACAGCGTGTGACTCGTGTTTTACAGCGTGTGACTCGTGTTTTACAGCATGTGACTCGTGTTTTACAGCGCGTGAGTCGTGTTTTACAGCGTGAGTAGTATTTTGCAGCAGAATCAGTGAAACATCATCAGTCCTGCACTCACTGAGCTGCTGTTTGACCCAGTGTCCATGGTGAGTTGTTTTTAATGAGAACTGACAACTGTTGAATAGTCTGGTCTCTGTTGGCAGATCTCACCTCCTCTCACCTCCCCCCACCTCCTCCCACCTCCCCCCACCTCCTCTCACCTCCCCCCACCTCCTCCCACCTCCCCCCACCTCCTCTCACCTCCTCTCACCTCCCCCCACCTCCTCCCACCTCCCCCCACCTCCTCTCACCTCCCCCCACCTCCTCTCATCTCCTGTCACCTCTGTGTAGTAAAGTACTGCAGTCTAGTGCGTCTCAGTAGTAAAGTACTGCAGTCTAGTGCGTCTCAGTAGTAAAGTACTGCAGTACTAGGAGTCTCAGTAGTAAAGTACTGCAGTACTAGGAGTCTCAGTAGTAAAGTACTGCAGTACTGAGCTGATGCAGTAGTAACTGTGAGTATTTCAGTAGAGTGGTCCAGCCTGTGCTCCTCTGTGGGCTGATAATAACGATAATAAGGATAATAACAGGTCTCTCCACCAATCAGACACTTCACTTTTTATTCATCCTCTGGAAATTATGTTTTCATCACATCAGCCTGGCAGCTTCTTTCCAGCCCACATCTTCATGGTGTGGGCTGGAGGCCTGGAGGGAACTTCCAGTCCCAGATCTCAGATCCTACTCCCAGCTCCTAGTCCCAGATCACCGCTCCTAGTCCCAGATCCTAGTCCCTGCTCCTAGTCGCAGCTCCTCGTCCCAGATCCCAGATCCTAGTCCCCACTCCTAGTCGCAGCTCCTAGTCCCAGATCCCAGTCCCAGATCCCAGCTCCTAGTCCCCGCTCCTAGTCCCCGCTCCTAGTCCCAGATCCCAGTCTCAGCTCCTAGTCCCAGCTCCCAGTCCATGCTGGAGCGGAACCACATGAGTACAGACTTGTACAGACTTATAATACTATTACTGCAAATAATATTGATAATGATACTATTACTACTACTACTAATAATAATAATACTATACTACTACTACTACTACTATTACTACTACTACTACTACTGCTGCTACTATTATTCCAGTCCCATCATCAGCCCCATCATCAGTCTCATCAGTCCCATCAGTCTCATCAGTCTCATTAGTCTCATCATCAGTCCCATCATCAGCCCCATCATCAGTCTCATCAGTCTAATCAGTCTCATCAGTCTCATTAGTCTCATCATCAGTCCCATCATCAGCCCCATCATCAGTCTCATCAGTCTCATCAGTCTCATCAGTCTCATTAGTCCCATCAGTCCCATCAGTCTCATCAGTCCCATCATCAGTCCCATCATCAGTCCCATCATCAGTCCCATCATCAGTCCCATCATCAGCCCCATCATCAGCCCCATCATCATTCCCATCATCAGCCCCATCATCAGCCCCATCATCAGTCCCATCATCAGTCCCATCATCAGTCCCATCATCAGTCCCATCATCAGCCCCATCATCAGCCCCATCATCAGCCCCATCATCAGCCCCATCATCAGCCCCATCATCAGTCCCATCATCAGTCCCATCATCATTCCCATCATCAGTCCCATCATCAGTCCCATCATCAGTCCCATCATCAGCCCCATCATCATCATCAGCCCCATCATCAGCCCCATCATCAGCCCCATCATCAGCCCCATCATCAGCCCCATCATCAGCCCCATCATCAGCCCCATCATCAGCCCCATCATCAGCCCCATCATCAGCCCCATCATCATTCCCATCATCAGCCCCATCATCAGCCCCATCATCATTCCCATCATCAGCCCCATCATCAGCCCCATCATCATTCCCATCATCAGTCCCATCATCAGTCCCATCATCAGCCCCATCATCATTCCCATCATCATCATTCCCATCATCAGACCCATCATCAGCCCCATCATCAGTCTCAGTCTTACAGCAGCATCTGAATTCCAGTTAAGTCTTGAGTGTTTTCCCTCATTTAAAGGTTGTAGCTGCTGAATCTCTCTAGTTTAGTTTCTTCTTCTCATCTTTTTGCTGTTTATTTATTATTTGCTGTCGCCATTTCACCGTTCTGTTCCCACACATGGAAATACTAATGGTTGAGGTTACCATTTAACCCTTAAACCAAGGTTATAACCATGAAAAGACCTGCAGTGATTAGTTGAGTAATCGATCACATTAATCACCAACTATTCTGATAATCAATTAATGGATCAGAGTCATTGATTAATAGTAAATGTGTAAATTCTCTGGTTCCAGCTTCTCTTCTCTGATTATTTCCTGGTTTCTTTAGTCTCTATAATAATAAACTGATGATCTTTGGACAAAAAAAGACATTTTAGGTTGAATCTTCAGCTTTGATGAAACAGTGATCCACATTTTTTACCAAACTACTAATTAATAACTAATTTCAATAATCAATAGAACTCCCTGTTAGTTTCAGCCCTAATCGTGAACAAAAACTAGAACTGAAAAAACAACTGGTGCAGAAATAAAAGGTCAGCTTTACAAACTCTGAGACTGAAGCAGGGAAACCGTCTGCAGCACATCTCACCTTGTTGAATATTTCAAAGTGCTACTCACATTCTCACCTGAGGCCAAACTTCTCCCTTTACGTCTGGTAAAAGAAGGAGTGGCACATGACTCCATCAGGGTGGAGGGTGTGACATCACAAAGGAGCAGCCCTGGAAAACATTACAGTGAAAACATGACACACATAAATATATATAGAGAGAGATGGGACACTATGTCTAGTGTCTGCATCTAAACATCCAATATGGAACGTTTCTGCTAACCTGAAACTACACAAATTCACTTTTTATCCAGTTTTAAGCCACATTTTTATATTTTTAACTGAACTCTTAATTTTATTCAGTGCTTTCTACTTGGCTGTTTTCTTTAATTTTGTTTAACTACATGGAGGATTCTATTCGTCAAATGTCTGGATCTTAAATTACCAGAGGAATAAGATGAGCTAACATTAGCATTAGCTCAGCTAGCAGAGCTGAGAAACACAGATTGTTAACATGAAGCTGTTTATTCAGTGTTATTGTTTCAGATCGAGACCATTAACAGCAGAAAATGACACATTACACCAAAGACTTTTTCCTTTTATTGAGAAAATGTTGATCAGTTTGTTTTTATTGATTATTCAGTGTAATTAAATGACAGAAAATAGAAAACTAATCTGAAGCCAAACATCTTCAGACTGTTTGCTTAATGAAACCAATCATCTTAAACTCAGCTAACTATGATTTATCCATCAATAAATGTTTAATTGGCTAATTGTTGCAGGTCTAAAGATGCACATTAACACAGATATGAAAGAGAGGCTCAGTAGTTGATTATTAAGCCTTTTTATTACTTTGCTGCAATGAATGCAATGACCAAATTTAACTTTAATGGTCCATTAGTTTCACCACTTTTCATATAAACAGAAATAAAACCAACAGGCTGCAGATCCTTCAGACTTTTATAAAGCTGGAGCTGCTGGTTCGTATGAAGCTGGAAATCCTCCAGAAATCCGGTCGGCTCCGTTTGCTCCAGCTGATGTCGGAGGTTACGTCTAAAACTGAAAACTGAACCGATGTGGACACTGAGTCCGTTTCAGCTGTTTCTACAACAGCCTGACGGGAAGCAGGAGCTTCACTTCTTTAAATGTCAGGACATTTAAAACGCTGCTGCCAAGTAATATTAACTCGATAAGTAGTTGACATCAAAAATGAACAAATACAGTTCAAGCACATGACATTTAAAATGACATTTGGGTTTTTGTTGTCATGTTGTTGGACGGATGTGATCAAAGCTGCTGCTGTTTCCTCCTCATGAAGCCTGAAGAAACAGATGAATACAACTGAAACTAACCAGAATATTCAACTCAGCGTCAACGACTGCAACTAATGACTATTATAATAGTCAGTAAATCTATAGATTATTAATCAATTCATTAAATGTGGATCAGTGTTTCATCAAAGCTGAAGATTTAACCTAAAATGTCTTTTTTTGTACAAAGTTTACTATTATAGACTAAAGAAACCAGGAAATAATCAGAGAAGAGAAGCTGGAACCAGAGAATTTGGACATTTTCTACTGAATAAATGATTCTAATCCATTATTCTATTCCAGAAGTTGTTGGTGAATAATGTGATCGTTGGGAAATGATCATGATGGATTCTGACTTAAAATTTGGGCTTATATTTCACAAAAATGTCATATCTCCTGAACACTTTGTGCTATTGGAACCAAATTAGGTGAAAACGTGTAGATCTGATGTCTGAGTGACTGTGACAAATTTGGTGCCAATCGGCCAATAGGTGGCGCTGTAGTAGCATGATATATCTATGAAGGAAAGCACCTCTAAATGACATGTATTTCCATATCTTGAGAATTGTTGATCTGATTCCACTTCAATCGACGAATCGTTGCAGCTCGATAAATATCCCAGGATGAGCACAAACTTCTCGGGAGTTAAGCTCTGACTTTACAAACCCGCCCGAGCTGTTCAGAGGTGGAATCTCCCAGCGTGCACCAGCAACCCTGAACAATACCAACCCTTCTTATTGTAAATGGACGTCACACGTCATTTATTATTCCTTCCTGAAGCAGGAATCAGGCTGAAAACCCTCCAGTCAGTGGAGGAGAGGCAACAACAGGGTTTGTTGTAGAGAAGAAGTTTATTTACTGCTTGATGAACAGGACGTCGCCCACATGGCTAAAACGTCTCCTATAACTCAAATAAAATCACATACCACCTCTTTACTGCAGTCCTGTGTACGTCCTCCATGAATCATCACGGGGAATAAAGGAGAATTTATTTGGACGTTGTGGGAGTGATTTATTCTTTCAATTAAATCCTTTTTGATAGATTTTCGGGATCTCACAGGACCCCTACAGCACCCCTACAGCCCCCCTACAGGACCCCTACAGCCCCCCTACAGGACCCCTACAGCCCCCCTACAGCACCCCTACAGCCCCCCTACAGCACCCCTACAGGACCCCTACAGCACCCCTACAGCCCCCCTACAGCACCCCTACAGGACCCCTACAGCCCCCCTACAGCACCCCTACAGGACCCCTACAGCCCCCCTACAGGACCCCTACAGCACCCCTACATAACCCCTACAGCACCCCTACAGGACCCCTACAGCACCCCTACAGCCCCCCTACAGGACCCCTACAGCACCCCTACAGCACCCCTACAGGACCCCTACAGCCCCCCTACAGCCCCCCTACAGGACCCCTACAGGACCCCTACAGCACCCCTACAGGACCCCTACAGCACCCCTACAGGACCCCTACAGGACCCCTACAGCACCCCTACAGGACCCCTACAGCACCCCTACAGCACCCCTACAGCACCCCTACAGCACCCCTACAGGACCCCTACAGCACCCCTACAGCACCCCTACAGCACCCCTACAGGACCCCTACAGGACCCCTACAGCCCCCCTACAGCACCCCTACAGCCCCCCTACAGGACCCCTACAGGACCCCTACAGGACCCCTACAGCCCCCCTACAGCACCCCTACAGGACCCCTACAGCACCCCTACAGCACCCCTACAGGACCCCTACAGCACCCCTACAGCACCCCTACAGGACCCCTACAGGACCCCTACAGGACCCCTACAGCACCCCTACAGCACCCCTACAGGACCCCTACAGGACCCCTACAGGACCCCTACAGCACCCCTACAGCACCCCTACAGCACCCCTACAGGACCCCTACAGGACCCCTACAGCACCCCTACAGGACCCCTACAGGACCCCTACAGGACCCCTACAGCACCCCTACAGCACCCCTACAGCACCCCTACAGGACCCCTACAGGACCCCTACAGCACCCCTACAGGACCCCTACAGGACCCCTACAGGACCCCTACAGCACCCCTACAGCACCCCTACAGGACCCCTACAGGACCCCTACAGGACCCCTACAGCACCCCTACAGCCCCCCTACAGGACCCCTACAGGACCCCTACAGGACCCCTACAGCACCCCTACAGCACCCCTACAGGACCCCTACAGCACCCCTACAGCACCCCTACAGGACCCCTACAGGACCCCTACAGGACCCCTACAGCACCCCTACAGGACCCCTACAGGACCCCTACAGGACCCCTACAGCCCCCCTACAGGACCCCTACAGGACCCCTACAGCACCCCTACAGCACCCCTACAGCACCCCTACAGGACCCCTACAGGACCCCTACAGCACCCCTACAGGACCCCTACAGGACCCCTACAGGACCCCTACAGCACCCCTACAGGACCCCTACAGGACCCCTACAGCACCCCTACAGGACCCCTACAGGACGCCTCAGTGCAGCCACTGACAGTACAGCAGAATTATGTTTACATTTTATAATTAATTCAGCCACATCAACTGAAGCAGAGCTTTTTAAACTCTATTTTAAAAAGTTTTTGACTTTGTCATCTTGCCAAATATTATTTTTCACTGACCCTTACAACATTTTACAACATTTTACACCGTTTTAAACCATCTTACACCAGTTTACACGAGTTTACACCATTTTAAACCATCTTACACCAGTTTACACCATTTTACACCGTTTTACACCGTTTTACACCAGTTTACACCAGTTTATTAATTTTATTTCACATGTAATCAGTTCAGTAATTGATAGATTAATTAGAATAGTTGTTAGTTGCAACCCTAATCATGAGCAAAAAACAGATTTGAAAGAAAAAACTTTTGGAAATAAATGAGAGAAACCTCACAGTTTAAAATTTTCCTATAACTTATTCTTTTTTAGATTCAGTTGAATTCCAATGCAGCTTCTGTCGACTATAACTGGTTCAATTCAAGTTTTCTCTTCGTCTCATGATCAGATTCTTTCTAATCATCCTTCTCTTTGTTTCTTCATGAGTTTTTTGGCCTCTCCCGACTGAATTCCTCGTATTATGAACAGGAAGCGTTAGTGTGTTAAATGTGTTTAATCTAACACTGCGTGACAGGATGAAACACAAACTCAGATTCCATGTTAGAGATTTAAATCAGAGATTTAAATCAGAGATTCACATCAGAGATTTAAATCAGAGATTCACATCAGAGATTTAAATCAGAGATTCACATCAGAGATTTAAATCAGAGATTCACATCAGAGATTTAAATCAGAGATTCACATCAGAGATTTAAATCAGAGATTCACATCAGAGATTTAAATCAGAGATTTAAATCAGAGATTCACATCAGAGATTTAAATCAGAGATTCACATCAGAGATTTAAATCAGAGATTCACATCAGAGATTCACATCAGAGATTCACATCAGAGATTCACATCAGAGATTTAAATCAGAGATTTAAATCAGAGATTTAAATCAGAGATTCACATCATAGATTCACATCAGAGATTCACATCAGAGATTTAAATCAGAGATTCACATCAGAGATTTAAATCAGAGATTTAAATCAGAGATTTAAATCAGAGATTCACATCAGAGATTTAAATCAGAGATTTAAATCAGAGATTTAAATCAGAGATTCACATCAGAGATTTAAATCAGAGATTCACATCAGAGATTTAAATCAGAGATTTAAATCAGAGATTCACATCAGAGATTTAAATCAGAGATTTAAATCAGAGATTTAAATCAGAGATTTAAATCATAGATTCACATCAGAGATTCACATCAGAGATTTAAATCAGAGATTCACATCTTTTCAGTTATTTCCATCTCATCACAACAACTTCTCTGAATGAACCAGATTCAGCGTCTTAAACACACATGATGAGATGACTGAACTCAGACTGTTAGTGTGTTGGTGTGTTTCAGCCTTTAGTCACAACCCTGCCCTGAACACACACACACACACACACACACACACACACACACACACACACACACGCACACACATGCACACACGTGCACACACGCACACACACACATGCACACACACACACATGCACACACACACATGCACACACATGCACACACACACACACACACATGCACACACACACACATGCACACACACACATGCACACACATGCACACACACACACACACACACATGCACACACACACACATGCACACACTGGGATGGTCCAGGTTATTACAACATGTGCTGAGTGAAGTTCAGGGTGAAGTAACTGCTGCTGCTGCTAAAAGGTGAAAAACCTGGAGGTCTCAGCACCAAACTGGTCCTGGTTCTAGTCCTGGTCCTGGTTCTAGTCCTAGTCCTGGTTCTAGTCCTGGTTCTAGTCCTAGTCCTGGTTCTAGTTCTGGTTCAGGTTCCAGAACAGGTATGTTTGTATCGGGTTAGGGTTGATTGGTAGAGAAGCTGTGATTAGTATTGATAATGATTGATAGAGAGGCTGTGATTAGTATTGATAATGATTGATAGAGAGGCTGTGATTAGTATTGATAATGATTGATAGAGAAGCTGTGATTAGTATTGATAATGATTGATAGGGGCTGTGATTAGTATTGATAATGATTGATAGAGAAGCTGTGATTAGTATTGATAATGATTGATAGAGAGGCTGTGATTAGTATTGATAATGATTGATAGAGAGGCTGTGATTGGTATTGATAATGATTGATAGAGAAGCTGTGATTAGTATTGATAATGATTGATAGGGGCTGTGATTAGTATTGATAATGATTGATAGAGAAGCTGTGATTAGTATTGATAATGATTGATAGGGGCTGTGATTAGTATTGATAATGATTGATAGAGAGGCTGTGATTAGTATTGATAATGATTGATAGAGAGGCTGTGATTAGTATTGATAATGATTGATAGGGGCTGTGATTAGTATTGATAATGATTGATAGGGGCTGTGATTAGTATTGATAATGATTGATAGAGGGGCTGTGATTAGTATTGATAATGATTGATAGAGGGGCTGTGATTAGTATTGATAATGATTGATAGGGGCTGTGATTAGTATTGATAATGATTGATAGGGGCTGTGATTAGTATTGATAATGATTGATAGGGGCTGTGATTAGTATTGATAATGATTGATAGAGAGGCTGTGATTAGTATTGATAATGATTGATAGAGGGGCTGTGATTAGTATTGATAATGATTGATAGAGAGGCTGTGATTAGTATTGATAATGATTGATAGGGGCTGTGATTAGTATTGATAATGATTGATAGAGAGGCTGTGATTAGTATTTAATGATTGATAGAGAGGCTGTGATTAGTATTGATAATGATCGATAGAGAGGCTGTGATTAGTATTGATAATGATTGATAGAGAGGCTGTGATTAGTATTGATAATGATTGATAGAGAGGCTGTGATTAGTATTGATAATGATTGATAGATAGGCTGTGATTAGTATTGATAATGATTGATAGAGAGGCTGTGATTAGTATTGATAATGATTGATAGAGGGGCTGTGATTAGTATTGATAATGATTGATCGACTGTTACTGCTGCTGCTGCTGTTACTGCTGCTGCTGCTGTTGTTACTGCTGTTGCTGCTGCTGCTGTTGTTACTGCTGTTGCTGCTGCTGCTGCTGTTGTTACTGCTGCTGTTGCTGCTGCTGCTGCTGCTGTTGTTACTGCTGCTGCTACTGTTGCTGCTGCTGTTGCTGCTGCTGTTGCTGTTGCTGCTGCTGCTGTTGTTACTGCTGTTGCTGCTGCTGCTGCTGTTGTTACTGCTGCTGTTGCTGCTGTTGCTGCTGCTGCTGCTGTTGTTACTGCTGCTGTTGCTGCTGCTGCTGCTGCTGTTGTTACTGCTGCTGCTACTGTTGCTGCTGCTGTTGCTGCTGCTGTTGCTGTTGCTGCTGCTGATGCTGCTGCTGCTGCTGCTGCTGCTGTTGTTACTGCTGCTGCTGCTGCTGCTGCTGCTGCTGCTGCTGCTGCAGAGGAGAAGGTGACACCAGGATCTCAGAGGACCTCCGCTCCATTAATTCAACCCAGTATCATATATAACAGCCTTTTATTTCACTCCAGCTTGGACATTACATGTTTTAGATTACGTTTAATAATAAAAAGACAAAAATAACAGTGTAAAGTTTAATAAAACAGTTCATAAACAAAGAAACATCACAATACCATCATATTTAAAGGAGGTATATGGGTTAATATATGTTGAATCTGAATTAAAAGACTTGTTTAGTTAAAATATGATTTGGAATTAGTGTACAGTTAATTTAAATATCTATATTTCAGTAAATAGACATGAAAGTACTTGATGGAGTGTGTGGAATCTCCTCCATGATGGTGATGCAGCTGTAACAGCTCTGAACTGGTTGACTTGTTGTGTTGAAGCATCATAATCAGTTTCCTGGGCAAAGACTGAGGTCAGAGACCACATGACTGCAGCAGCGTTACTGACCTTTACAGCACAATTAGCTTTGATGTGCAGCCACACACACACTAACAGAAAAACCATGAAATACTCAGATTTAACTGAGAGATGGCGTCACGTGGAGTAATAACCAGGTTGGTGATAATCAGTAATAATCAGCTGATGTCAGCTTTAGACACTCCGTCATTAAACTGGTGACGAGTCTGTGTCTGAGTCCTCCACACCCTGAAAACACCATGAATCTACCTCTAATATCTGTAGTTTAGTTCATTAAATGGTTTAAATGTGGATCAAAAAGATGAAGATTCAACCTAAAATGTCTGTTTTTGTCCAAAGATCATCAGTTTATTATTATAGAGACTAAAGAAACCAGGAAATAATCAGAGAAGAGAAGCTGGAACCAGAGAATTTACACATTTTGTTCTTTAAAATGACTCCAACTGATTAATCAATGACGAAAATAAACTCCTGAAAAGTTCCTGCAGCGTTTGGAGGGAAACACAAAGAGAAATGTAGAAGAACTGGGAAACACAAAGAGAAATGTAGAAGAACTGGTCAGCTGAGTTCACAGCAGCAGCTTCAGTCTTATCTCAGCTGCTGCTGAGAAGCCTGAGCCCAACACAGGGAATATATAATAAATATATATCCATATATATCCATATATATTTAATGTTTCAGAGGTAGGCTCAGATACATATCAGTGTTTTACTCTGCTTTCCTCCTGTATGTTCTGGTCTTTTCTGTGGTTCCACTGGAGAATATTGGCTCCGTTATCTGCTCCCAGACTCAAAGTTCAGCTGCACATTTCTGCTTTTTTTCCTGTTTTTACTGCAGATCCTGACAGAGGAAGCTGGAGAAGTCGGTTCTAGTTGTTGAAAGTTGTGTCCGTGTTGCTCTGCTGTGTTTGTTCAGTCTGGAGGGAGGAGGAGCTCTGACACTTTGGATTAGTTTCCCTTTTTGCTGTTTTCTCTGGGAATAAAAGGGCCGTGTCCTTGATTCGTAGGCCGCTGCTGCAGCAGGAGGAGGACAAGGAGGAGGAGGGAGGGAGGAGGTGCTGTGTTGCAATACCATGAATGAACAGGAAATGAATTTGTGCGACTTGACAGTAGGATAGTTGGAATATCCTAGAATATCCTGGAGTATCCTGGAGTATCCTGGACTATCCTGGTGTCTCCAGTCATAGTAAAACAGGCTCCGTCACCCAACACCTCAACGTGTTTCACGCTGCCTGGAATACCTCAGGGTGGCGTCAGAGCCTGGGACCTCCCACATTTCATTCTGTAAACACTGGCCTGCAGCCATGGCTGCACCACGCCTCGCTGTGGTGGAGGAAAAATGACTAAAAACTGCCTGGGACTAGTTCTAACTTCAGCTTTCTACTGCAGTTTTACTACAAACTAACTTCTGAGCCAGAAATCATCTTTTTATGGTTTGTTATTTATACCTTTGTCATTGAATATGTGACTTGTCTCTAGTCATGGTGCATGTCTACTGCAGACTAAACTACTGCAGACTAAACTACTGCAGACTAACCTACTACAGACTAACCTACTACAGACTAAACTACTGCAGACTAAACTACTGCAGACTAACCTACTGCAGACTAACCTACTGCAGACTAAACTACTGCAGACTAACCTACTGCAGACTAACCTACTGCAGACTAAACTACTGCAGACTAAACTACTGCAGACTAACCTACTGCAGACTAACCTACTGCAGACTAACCTACTGCAGACTAAACTACTGCAGACTAAACTACTGCAGACTAACCTACTGCAGACTAACCTACTGCAGACTAAACTACTGCAGACTAACCTACTGCAGACTAACCTACTGCAGACTAACCTACTGCAGACTAACCTACTGCAGACTAACCTACTGCAGACTAAACTACTGCAGACTAAACTACTGCAGACTAACCTACTGCAGACTAACCTACTGCAGACTAACCTACTGCAGACTAAACTACTGCAGACTAACCTACTGCAGACTAACCTACTGCAGACTAAACTACTGCAGTCTAACCTACTGCAGACTAACCTACTGCAGACTAACCTACTGCAGACTAAACTACTGCAGACTAACCTACTGCAGACTAACCTACTGCAGACTAAACTACTGCAGACTAACCTACTGCACACTAACCTACTGCACACTAACCTACTGCACACTAACCTACTGCAGACTAAACTACTGCACACTAACCTACTGCAGACTAAACTACTGCAGACTAAACTACTGCAGACTAACCTACTGCAGACTAACCTACTACAGACTAACCTACTGCAGACTAAACTACTGCAGACTAAACTACTGCAGACTAAACTACTGCAGACTAACCTACTGCAGACTAAACTACTGCAGACTAACCTACTACAGACTAAACTACTGCAGACTAACCTACTGCAGACTAACCTACTGCAGACTAACCTACTGCAGACTAAACTACTGCAGACTAAACTACTGCAGACTAAACTACTGCAGACTAACCTACTGCAGACTAACCTACTGCAGACTAACCTACTGCAGACTAAACTACTGCAGACTAACCTACTGCAGACTAACCTACTGCAGACTAAACTACTGCAGTCTAACCTACTGCAGACTAACCTACTGCAGACTAACCTACTGCAGACTAAACTACTGCAGACTAACCTACTGCAGACTAACCTACTGCAGACTAAACTACTGCAGACTAACCTACTGCACACTAACCTACTGCACACTAACCTACTGCACACTAACCTACTGCAGACTAAACTACTGCACACTAACCTACTGCAGACTAAACTACTGCAGACTAAACTACTGCAGACTAACCTACTGCAGACTAACCTACTACAGACTAACCTACTGCAGACTAAACTACTGCAGACTAAACTACTGCAGACTAAACTACTGCAGACTAACCTACTGCAGACTAAACTACTGCAGACTAACCTACTACAGACTAAACTACTGCAGACTAACCTACTGCAGACTAACCTACTGCAGACTAACCTACTGCAGACTAACCTACTGCAGACTAAACTACTGCAGACTAACCTACTGCAGACTAAACTACTGCAGACTAACCTACTGCACACTAACCTACTGCACACTAACCTACTGCAGACTAAACTACTGCACACTAACCTACTGCAGACTAAACTACTGCAGACTAAACTACTGCAGACTAAACTACTGCAGACTAACCTACTGCAGACTAACCTACTGCACACTAACCTACTGCACACTAACCTACTGCACACTAACCTACTGCAGACTAAACTACTGCACACTAACCTACTGCAGACTAAACTACTGCAGACTAAACTACTGCAGACTAAACTACTGCAGACTAACCTACTGCAGACTAAACTACTGCACACTAACCTACTGCAGACTAACCTACTGCACACTAACCTACTGCAGACTAACCTACTGCAGACTAAACTACTGCACACTAACCTACTGCAGACTAACCTACTGCAGACTAACCTACTGCAGACTAACCTACTGCAGACTAACCTACTGCAGACTAAACTACTGCAGACTAACCTACTGCAGACTAACCTACTGCAGACTAACCTACTGCAGACTAAACTACTGCAGACTAAACTACTGCAGACTAACCTACTGCAGACTAACCTACTGCAGACTAACCTACTGCACACTAACCTACTGCAGACTAACCTACTGCAGACTAAACTACTGCAGACTAACCTACTGCAGACTAACCTACTGCAGACTAACCTACTGCAGACTAAACTACTGCAGACTAAACTACTGCAGACTAACCTACTGCAGACTAAACTACTGCACACTAACCTACTGCAGACTAAACTACTGCAGACTAACCTACTGCAGACTAACCTACTGCAGACTAACCTACTGCAGACTAAACTACTGAAGACTAAACTACTGCATACTAAACTGCTGCAGACTAACCTGCTGCAGACTAAACTACTGAAGACTAACCTACTGCAGACTAACCTACTGCAGACTAACCTACTGCAGACTAAACTACTGCAGAAAAAAACTACTGCAGAAAAAACTACTGCAGACTAAACTACTGCAGACTAAACTACTGCATACTAAACTGCTGCAGACTAACCTGCTGCAGACTAAACTACTGAAGACTAACCTACTGCAGACTAACCTACTGCAGACTAACCTACTGCAGACTAAACTACTGCAGAAAAAAACTACTGCAGAAAAAACTACTGCAGACTAAACTACTGCAGACTAAACTACTGCAGACTAACCTACTGCAGACTAACCTACTGCAGACTAACCTACTGCAGACTAAACTACTGCAGAAAAAAACTACTGCAGACTAAACTACTGCAGACTAAACTACTGCAGACTAACCTACTGCAGACTAACCTACTGCAGACTAAACTGCCAGTTGGAGTCGGTTGAGTTTTAACACCAGCGTGTGTGTGTGTGCGTGTGTGTGTGTGTGTGTGTGTTGGCTTCCCTCAGGCTATTAATCCAGTGTTGGATTAAGACTCTTTAATGGGGGGAGTATTAAAGTGTAATGCTAACAGGCCTATTTAGTAGCAGCTAATATTTCCTGCTAGTTGTAGCAGCTAATATTTCCAGCTAGTTGTAGCAGCTAATATTTCCTGCTAGTTTCAGCGGCTAGCAGGAAATGCTGTGCTGCAGTAAATCAGGCAGCAGGAGTTGATGAGCAGCAAACCAGAGGAGCAGCATGGGTTCATGGTGTCGTAGCAGCCGTAAACGTCACCGAGAAAATTATCACAATGATCCAGGATCAACAGGCTCCTTATGGACCTGGATCTGAATCCTGTTATTCAGTATTATGTAGTGTTATTCAGTGATATTCAGTGTTATTTCCTATTATTCAGTGTTATTTCCTATTATTCAGTGTTATTTCCTATTATTCAGTGTTATTTCCTATTATTCAGTGTTATTTCCTATTATTCAGTGTTATTTCCTATTATTCAGTGTTATTCCGTGTTATTTCAGTGTGATTATTAGTGGCCTGGCTGTGATCCCTCTGTCAGCAGCAGAAACTCCCAGTCTTCATTTACTGTTATTTACTGTTATTCCGTGTGATTATTCCGTGTTATTTCAGTGTGATTCTGTGTGATTATTCCGTGTTATTTCAGTGTTATTCAGTGTGATTATTCCGTGTTATTTCAGTGTGATTATTCCGTGTTATTTCAGTGTGATTATTCCGTGTTATTTCAGTGTGATTCTGTGTGATTATTCCGTGTTATTTCAGTGTGATTCTGTGTGATTATTCCGTGTTATTTCAGTGTGATTATTCCGTGTTATTTCAGTGTGATTCTGTGTGATTATTCCGTGTTATTTCAGTGTGATTCCGTGTGATTATTCCGTGTTATTTCAGTGTGATATCGTGTGATTATTCCGTGTTATTTCAGTGTGATTCCGTGTGATTATTCCGTGTTATTTCAGTGTGATTCTGTGTGATTATTCCGTGTTATTTCAGTGTGATTCCGTGTGATTATTCCGTGTTATTTCAGTGTTATTCCGTGTGATTATTCCGTGTTATTTCAGTGTGATTCTATGTGATTATTCCGTGTTATTTCAGTGTGATTCCGTGTGATTATTCCGTGTTATTTCAGTGTTATTTCAGTGTGATTATTCCGTGTTATTTCAGTGTGATTCTATGTGATTATTCCGTGTTATTTCAGTGTGATTCCGTGTGATTATTCCGTGTTATTTCAGTGTGATTCCGTGTGATTATTCCGTGTTATTTCAGTGTTATTTCAGTGTGATTCTGTGTGATTATTCCGTGTTATTTCAGTGTGATTCCGTGTGATTATTCCGTGTTATTTCAGTGTTATTCCGTGTGATTATTCCATGTTATTTCAGTGTGATTCTGTGTGATTATTCCGTGTTATTTCAGTGTGATTCCGTGTGATTATTCTGTGTTATTTCAGTGTTATTCCGTGTGATTATTCCGTGTTATTTCAGTGTGATTCCGTGTGATTATTCCGTGTTATTTCAGTGTGATTCCGTGTGATTATTCCGTGTTATTTCAGTGTTATTTCAGTGTGATTATTCCGTGTTATTTCAGTGTGATTCTATGTGATTATTCCGTGTTATTTCAGTGTGATTCCGTGTGATTATTCCGTGTTATTTCAGTGTTATTTCAGTGTGATTCTGTGTGATTATTCCGTGTTATTTCAGTGTGATTCTGTGTGATTATTCCGTGTTATTTCAGTGTGATTCCGTGTGATTATTCTGTGTTATTTCAGTGTTATTCCGTGTGATTATTCCATGTTATTTCAGTGTTATTCCGTGTGATTATTCCATGTTATTTCAGTGTGATTCCGTGTGATTATTCCATGTTATTTCAGTGTTATTCCGTGTGATTATTCCATGTTATTTCAGTGTGATTATTAGTGGCCTGGCTGTGATCCCTCTGTCAGCAGCAGACTCTCCCAGTCTTCGTCCATATGGCAGCCACTAAACCAGTGAAATCGAAGCCAGAACCAGTTTCTGCTTCAGTCGCTTCAGGCTCCAGAAGAAAATCTCTTCCTGTTTGTTTTCTGCTCAACACTCAACCAGTTCTGACAATTTACTGAAACCTCACTCAGGAAAATCTGCCAAATTCAACAACAGATGTTAATGTAGGAGAATCACTGTAGAAATAAAGGATCATTTCAACCATGATTCAGACAACTGAATAAAAATAAAAATAGAAGAAAAATCATAGAATAAACACAGGAATCACCAAATATCCTCATCTTTTATAAAATATCCTCATCTTTTATAAAATATCCTCATCTTTTATAAAAACAACGTAGGATTCACCTCCATCACCACATGTAGGAAACATTAAAGGGGTGATTATATTTTCAGTTAAATATATTATAATTGTATTAAATTAGCAGCTTTTATGGCCCAAAAGCAGCAGCAATACAGTCTGCCTTCTCACACACTCACTCAGAAGATATTTCCTGTTGTGACATCACAACAGGAGTCATTTCTTGATTCATTGGCAGGAAGCAGCCATTTAGGAGTTTATTCTAATACCAGTGAAATTCCACAATTCTAGATACAGTAAATTCAAATCAAAAAATAAATATAAAATTCAATAAACTTCATCAAAATTAATAATAATAATAATTTAATAATAATAATAAAGTCGTAAAAATAGTTTTTTTAATTCACCTTATTGTATTTTTTTCTTTTTCACTATAAAACTTTTTCCAGTAGAAATAAACATGTTTAGTCTGGTAATAAACTATAGTTAATGTTTTATTAAGACTTAAAGTTACGCATAATTAAGGGCGGGGCCTCTTGATTGACAGGTGAGTCAGAGGAGTGAAGTAAAAATAGAAAAACAGTTGATGACAGAGTAGTTTGATTTATCTGACACACACACATACTCACACACACACACACACACACACACACACACACACACACACACACACACACACACACACACACACACACACACTCTGCAGACTCAGCTTGTATTTTCTGTTGATGTTTTTTGTTTTAGTTTCAACATATTTCAGTGATTCATCACCTGAAATAGACGTAGAACATCTCAACAACAGGTTGATTCAAAGTGTTTTACATCAATCATTAAAAGCATCAAGATACAATTTAAAAATAGTTGATTAAAAAGGGAAAATTACAAATTTAAAATAAAAAATAACTGGAAATCAGGAATTAAAATTAGATTAAAATTACATTAAAAATTTAAATCTGTTGATTAAGGTGAAAATCAAAAGTTAAAATTAAAGCAGGTTTGAAATCATCCTTTTAAAAACCATTCATGTTATTTGTCTTGATGGAACGTTATAATTCAGAGGTAATAGTATAATATAAAATAATAATAATATAATTCTCACATCAAGATGATTTATAAAATAAAGTGTCAGAAACTCAAAGATCATCAGTTTATTATTATAGAGACTAAAGAAACCAGGAAACAATCAGAGAAGAGAAGCTGGAACCAGAGAATTTACACATTTTCTAATTAAATAATGACTCTGAACCAAATCTCTGACTAATCGTGACGTTTTTCTGGAGCTGATCCTTTAAATTAGCTCCAATGCTGTGGGGCTTATTTTACACAAAATGTTCATCTCCTGAAAACTTGGTGCTATTGGAACTAAATGGTAAAATGTGTAGATCTGATGTCTGAGTGACTGTGACGCTGTGATGTCACAACATTCAGCTTCAGACCCTGCAACCACAACAGTCTGCTGCTGTTTCAGCAGAGAGCCTGACTGTGTGTGTGTGTGTGTGTTTGTGTGTTTACAGGAGGAATGCCAGTTCCCCGGGGGGCGGGGCTTCTGCTGACCATCAACAACAATTCTGGTCACAACATGGAGGCCGACAACACGGCCAACAACATCCTGGCCTCCGTCAAAGAACAGGTAACCTCACCTGAGATGGATGGACAGCTGCTACTGAATATATGGAGAATATATACAGAATATATACAGAATATATGCAGAATATATGCAGAATATATACAGAATATATACAGAATATATACAGAATATATACAGAATATATACAGAATATATACAGAATATATGGAGAATATATACAGAATATATACAGAATATATGCAGAATATATACAGAATATATACAGAATATATACAGAATATATACAGAATATATACAGAATATATACAGAATATATACAGAATATATGGAGAATATATACAGAATATATACAGAATATATACAGAATATATACAGAATATATACAGAATATATACAGAATATATACAGAATATATACAGAATATATGGAGAATATATACAGAATATATACAGAATATATGCAGAATATATACAGAATATATACAGAATATATACAGAATATATGCAGAATATATACAGAATATATACAGAATATATACAGAATATATACAGAATATATACAGAATATATGGAGAATATATACAGAATATATACAGAATATATGCAGAATATATACAGAATATATACAGAATATATACAGAATATATACAGAATATATACAGAATATATACAGAATATATGGAGAATATATACAGAATATATACAGAATATATGCAGAATATATACAGAATATATACAGAATATATGCAGAATATATACAGAATATATACAGAATATATGCAGAATATATACAGAATATATACAGAATATATGCAGAATATATGCAGAATATATACAGAATATATACAGAATATATGCAGAATATATACAGAATATATACAGAATATATACAGAATATATACAGAATATATGCAGAATATATACAGAATATATACAGAATATATACAGAATATATACAGAATATATGCAGAATATATGCAGAATATATACAGAATATATGCAGAATATATACAGAATATATACAGAATATATGGAGAATATATACAGAATATATGCAGAGTATATGCAGAGTATATGCAGAATATATACAGAATATATACAGAATATATGCAGAATATATACAGAATATATGGAGAATATATGGAGAATATATGGAGAATATATGGAGAATATATACAGAATATATACAGAATATATACAGAATATATGCAGAATATATACAGAATATATACAGAATATATGCAGAATATATACAGAATATATACAGAATATATGCAGAATATATACAGAATATATGGAGAATATATGGAGAATATATACAGAATATATACAGAATATATACAGAATATATACAGAATATATACAGAATATATGCAGAATATATACAGAATATATACAGAATATATGGAGAATATATACAGAATATATACAGAATATATACAGAATATATGCAGAATATATACAGAATATATACAGAATATATGCAGAATATATACAGAATATATACAGAATATATGGAGAATATATACAGAATATATACAGAATATATGCAGAATATATACAGAATATATACAGAATATATGGAGAATATATACAGAATATATGGAGAATATATACAGAATATATGGAGAATATATACAGAATATATACAGAATATATGCAGAATATATACAGAATATATACAGAATATATGGAGAATATATACAGAATATATGCAGAATATATACAGAATATATACAGAATATATGCAGAATATATACAGAATATATGCAGAATATATACAGAATATATACAGAATATATACAGAATATATACAGAATATATACAGAATATATACAGAATATATACAAAATATATACAGAATATATACAGAATATATGGAGAATATATGGAGAATATATACAAAATATATGGAGAATATATACAGAATATATACAGAATATATACAGAATATATGCAGAATATATACAGAATATATACAGAATATATACAGAATATATGCAGAATATATACAGAATATATACAGAATATATACAGAATATATGGAGAATATATACAAAATATATGGAGAATATATACAGAATATATACAGAATATATGGAGAATATATACAGAATATATACAGAATATATGGAGAATATATACAGAATATATACAGAATGTATACAGAATATATGGAGAATATATACAGAATATATGGAGAATATACACAGAATATATACAGAATATATACAGAATATATGGAGAATATATACAGAATATATACAGAATATATGGAGAATATATGGAGAATATATACAGAATATATACAGAATATATACAGAATATATGGAGAATATATACAGAATATATACAGAATATATGCAGAATATATGGAGAATATATACAGAATATATACAGAATATATGGAGAATATATACAGAATATATACAGAATATATACAGAATATATGGAGAATATATACAGAATATATGGAGAATATATACAGAATATATACAGAATATATGCAGAATATATGCAGAATATATGGAGAATATATACAGAATATATACTGAATATATGGAGAATATATACAGAATATATACAGAATATATGGAGAATATATACAGAATATATACTGAATATATGGAGAATATATACAGAATATATACAGAATATATGGAGAATATATACAGAATATATACTGAATATATGGAGAATATATACAGAATATATGGAGAATATATACAGAATATATGGAGAATATATACAGAATATATACAGAATATATGGAGAATATATGCAGAATATATACAGAATATATACAGAATATATGCAGAATATATACAGAATATATACTAAATATATGGAGAATATATACAGAATATATGGAGAATATATACAGAATATATGGAGAATATATACAGAATATATACAGAATATATACAGAATATATGGAGAATATATACAGAATATATGGAGAATATATACAGAATATATACAGAATATATGGAGAATATATACAGAATATATACAGAATATATACAGAATATATGGAGAATATATACAAAATATATGGAGAATATATACAGAATATATACAGAATATATACAGAATATATACAGAATATATCTCTATATCCATCTACAGTCATCTGTCTGTCTGTCTGTCTGTCTGCCTGCCTGTCTGTCTGTCTGTCTGTCAGCCTGTCTGTCTGTCTGCCTGTCTGCCTGCCTGTCTGCCTGTCTGTCTGCCTGCCTGTCTGTCTGTCTGCCTGTCTGCCTGTCTGTCTGTCTGTCTGCCTGTCTGTCTGCCTGCCTGCCTGTCTGCCTGTCTGTCTGTCTGCCTGTCTGCCTGTCTGTCTGCCTGCCTGCCTGTCTGCCTGTCTGTCTGTCTGCCTGTCTGCCTGTCTGCCTGTCTGTCTGTCTGCCTGTCTGCCTGTCTGCCTGTCTGTCTGCCTGCCTGTCTGCCTGTCTGCCTGCCTGTGTAATTTAAAGGCTGCTGCTCTTTGCCTGAATCAGTGCTGCTGCAGCTTTTAAGGTGTAATTATGTCCATTATGGGCTGTGAATGCTAACGAGGCAGAAACACCAAGATAAAGATTAAAGACGTGAACCAACAGGCTGATATTTAACTGGATTAGTCTCCTGCATTAATGACACTTCCTTTATAACAGCAGCCTGATCCTCTACTGGCTTTGAACTACATGCCAAACTATTCAGTTGTTGGTCAGAAGCAGATAATCTATTATATTGATGTTTAAACCTTAAACATTAACTGTTAATGCTGGTATTTAACATTTACTGCTGTGATGTTGGACAGCAGGAGCCTCTGTGTGTTTTATTCAATAAAACATGTAGTCATTAGCTTCATGAAGAGGCTGTTTGTCTGTTTATCTCATTAAGAGCTGCAATAATTAGTTGATGAATCCATTTGTTAATATATTATATATAATATATTAGTCAACTTTTACATTAATCAACTATTCTGATAATTGATTAATGGATTAGAGTCATTTATTCAGTAGAAAGGGTTAAACTCTCTGGTTCCAGCTTCTCTTCTCTGATTATTTTCTGGTTTATTTTAATTATTACTAATTATTTATAATCGTAATAACCCTAACCCAGGGAGATGTTGGATGTTTGAGAATAAATCAGGAAGATGTTGGATGTTTGAGAATAAATCAGGAAGATGTTGGATGTTTGAGAATAAATCAGGAAGATGTTGGATGTTTGAGCAGCTCCAGCTGTTTCAGGCCTTTTTTGTGTTTTCTATGTTGTTTTCTATGTTGTTTTCTATGTTTTCTAGGTTGTTTTCTATGTTTTCTAGGTTGTTTTCTAGGTTGTTTTCTATGTTTTCTAGGTTGTTTTCTATGTTTTCTAGGTTGTTTTCTATGTTTTCTAGGTTGTTTTCTAGGTTGTTTTCTATGTTTTCTAGGTTGTTTTCTATGTTTTCTAGGTTGTTTTCTAGGTTGTTTTCTATGTTTTCTAGGTTGTTTTCTATGTTTTCTAGGTTGTTTTCTAGGTTGTTTTCTATGTTTTCTAGGTTGTTTTCTATGTTTTCTAGGTTGTTTTCTATGTTTTCTAGGTTGTTTTCTAGGTTGTTTTCTATGTTGTTTTCTAGGTTGTTTTCTATGTTTTCTAGGTTGTTTTCTATGTTGTTTTCTAGGTTGTTTTCTATGTTTTCTAGGTTGTTTTCTAGGTTGTTTTCTATGTTTTCTAGGTTGTTTTCTATGTTTTCTAGGTTGTTTTCTAGGTTGTTTTCTAGGTTGTTTTCTATGTTTTCTAGGTTGTTTTCTAGGTTGTTTTCTATGTTTTCTAGGTTGTTTTCTATGTTTTCTATGTTGTTTTCTAGGTTGTTTTCTATGTTGTTTTCTAGGTTGTTTTCTATGTTGTTTTCTAGGTTGTTTTCTAGGTTGTTTTCTATGTTTTCTAGGTTGTTTTCTATGTTTTCTAGGTTGTTTTCTATGTTTACTAGGTTGTTTTCTATGTTGTTTTCTAGGTTGTTTTCTATGTTTTCTAGGTTGTTTTCTAGGTTGTTTTCTATGTTTTCTAGGTTGTTTTCTATGTTTTCTAGGTTGTTTTCTATGTTTTCTAGGTTGTTTTCTATGTTTTCTATGTTTTCTAGGTTGTTTTCTATGTTTTCTAGGTTGTTTTCTATGTTGTTTTCTAGGTTGTTTTCTATGTTTTCTAGGTTGTTTTCTAGGTTGTTTTCTATGTTTTCTAGGTTGTTTTCTAGGTTGTTTTCTATGTTTTCTAGGTTGTTTTCTATGTTTTCTAGGTTGTTTTCTAGGTTGTTTTCTATGTTTTCTAGGTTGTTTTCTATGTTTTCTAGGTTGTTTTCTAGGTTGTTTTCTATGTTGTTTTCTAGGTTGTTTTCTATGTTTTCTAGGTTGTTTTCTATGTTGTTTTCTAGGTTGTTTTCTATGTTTTCTAGGTTGTTTTCTAGGTTGTTTTCTATGTTTTCTAGGTTGTTTTCTATGTTTTCTAGGTTGTTTTCTAGGTTGTTTTCTAGGTTGTTTTCTATGTTTTCTAGGTTGTTTTCTAGGTTGTTTTCTATGTTTTCTAGGTTGTTTTCTATGTTTTCTAGGTTGTTTTCTAGGTTGTTTTCTATGTTGTTTTCTAGGTTGTTTTCTATGTTGTTTTCTAGGTTGTTTTCTAGGTTGTTTTATATGTTTTCTAGGTTGTTTTCTATGTTTTCTAGGTTGTTTTCTATGTTTACTAGGTTGTTTTCTATGTTGTTTTCTAGGTTGTTTTCTATGTTTTCTAGGTTGTTTTCTAGGTTGTTTTCTATGTTTTCTAGGTTGTTTTCTAGGTTGTTTTCTATGTTTTCTAGGTTGTTTTCTATGTTGTTTTCTAGGTTGTTTTCTATGTTTTCTAGGTTGTTTTCTAGGTTGTTTTCTAGGTTGTTTTCTAGGTTGTTTTCTATGTTTTCTAGGTTGTTTTCTATGTTTTCTAGGTTGTTTTCTATGTTGTTTTCTAGGTTGTTTTCTATGTTTTCTAGGTTGTTTTCTAGGTTGTTTTCTATGTTTTCTAGGTTGTTTTCTAGGTTGTTTTCTATGTTTTCTAGGTTGTTTTCTATGTTTTCTAGGTTGTTTTCTAGGTTGTTTTCTATGTTTTCTAGGTTGTTTTCTAGGTTGTTTTCTAGGTTGTTTTCTATGTTTTCTAGGTTGTTTTCTATGTTTTCCAGGTTGTTTTCTATGTTTTCTAGTTTGTTTTCCAGGTTTTTCAGGAGGCCAGGGACAGGATGTGGATCAGTCCGTCAGCTGTTTGTGAAGCAGAATAAAGGCGTTGGGTTTTGTTGGTTCAGGACGAGCCGCCGCGCTTTGTCCTGCAGCCTCGTTGTTAAATAAACTTTATTAGTCATGACGCTGGCGTTCGTTACGCTGAATAGACGAGTCTGTGTTTATCCATCACATCCTGTCAGGGAGAAACACCAACGACTGATTAATCTATCGATTATTGATACAATTCATCCAGGATTAATCAGATCAACCTAAAATCACGTTACTATTATAGAGACTAAAGAAACCAGGAAATAACCAGAGAAGAGAAGCTGGAACCAGAGAATTTACACATTTACTAATTAATCAATGGATCGATTATTAAAATAGTTGATTAATGATTAATGCAACTATTCAATTAATTGTTGCGCTCTGAAGTAGATTTATTTTATTGTATTGTACCAACAACATGTTTTAGGTATTTGTATTTTACTATTTAAACGTCAAGATTGAGTTAGTTTCACCATTTTACCAGGTTCAGGGTTAGGACTAGTTCTAATACATAGACATCTTATCATATTTACACCATAACCAATATATATTTTGTTGATAAATTCTTTTGTATTTTTAGTGAAGTAACATTTTCAATTCAAGATTTAAAAGAAATTCTTTATTTGACATGATTATCAGCAAAATCTCCACTTCTCTGATGATTATCAGCAAAATCTCCACTTCTCTGATGATTATCAGCAAAATCTCCACTTCTCTGATGATTATCAGCAAAATCTCCACTTCTCTGATGATTTAAAACCCAAAAATACCAAAAACCTCAGGAGGAAGTTTCTGATGGTTCTGATCATTTAACAGAAATAAACTTTGTACTGTGACGATTCATAAACGTCACCAACATACTGGTGCTACCTGTTATTAACACATCATTAACATTAACACAAAAAAGATGCTATTTGTTTATTAGTCTAACACCAAAAACATGTTTTTATATTTAAATTTCAGATCAAGAATATAAAGTAGAAACACACCATTAGGGACCGTCTGCAAGTTACATGACTCATTATGAAGCTATTGATGAAAAATGTTTCATCAATAGATAAGGATTTATTAAAAATATATATTTCATATGGATGTAGTATTCATTTAATACCTGGAAATATTCACTAAAAGTCAATAAATAGACTTTTTGCAATTCAGTTTGCTTTCATATTGCATTTCATATTACTAACTAAAATAGGTGTATATATATATATATATATATATATATATATATATATATATATATATATATATATATATATATATATATATATATATATATATATAGCATATTCTACATAAGGGTCAGTGACAAACATGTGATGTGGTGTAGCCCTAAATGCTGTTAATTAGTTTTATATTCTAGATGCATTATATATTTACATTTGATCTTTTTCAGTTTCATCATTTGACATTTCATGTAAAAAATCACACAGAATCAGGATTTTTGTAAAAAAAAAAGAAAAAAGAATGAGGTAATTTGCAGACGCTCCCTAACACTGTTAGTGACTTTAATTAAACACAGAAACTCGACTAATTAATATTAGAAGTTCAGTCGTTTGCTGTTTTTACATTTTATATTTTCAATCTGAAATTCTCAAATTCAAACATGAAAACCAATAATTTTTTCATTTTTCTGTGTTATACAATAATAATAATAATAATAATAATAAACAATAATAATAAACAAAATAATCTGTCACCTTTTTCATGTTTTAGTTTTTGATTGTCATTGAAAATGAAAAGAATGAATGAAACATGGATTAGACAGAGCTCCGCCTCTTTACTTCCTGTTTATTTCCTGTTTACTTCCTCTTTACTTCCTCTTTACTTCCTGTTTACTTCCTCTTTAC
>CM060470.1:165000-185000 GCA_030544235.1 Lepturacanthus savala | reverse complement strand
TTCATGCATTATTGTTTATAATGCTTTATAATATAGCTGCAGCTGATAGTTGATTAATCTATTGATTAATGATTAGCTGATAGTTGATTAATCTATTGATTAATGATTAATTGAATTAAAATGATAAATTGAAAGCTTGTCATAAACCATGTTTGATAATCTACATTTGAGTTTCTAAGTATAAAGTGAATCCTGTTAGTGACTCAGCATTTTCCTCCTGATCGGGTGATTATTGATTATTGATCATCAGGAATATTTGATTGACAACAGAAGTATTTCACTTTAAATCTGTTTGTTTCATTGTGAGTTGGAACAAAAAGGTAAAAATGAGCTTTTTATTTCATTAGTTTCATTTAGACAATAGAACAGATGCTCCACCCTGTTACTTCCTGCAGGAACTCAGAGACTGAGCTGACTCAGCATTTTCCTCCTGATCGGGTGATTATTGATTATTGATCATCAGGAATATTCACGTCCACAGAAACTCAGCAACTGAAGTTTTCTGTTAGTTGAGCAGAAAATGAGTAGAATTTCTAATTAATAGCATCAGCTGCTCATTAATCTTGTATTGTGGCTGCTGTCATTGCAGCCTGTGGGTTTGTCCAGATGCTTTGGGAATATGAATAATAGGAATATGAATAAAACACATTCCTCTGAGGTTTCATTAGTGTTGGGATTAATCTCAGCTGCAGTTTTTCTTTGTATTGATTCGTCATCGTTAGACGACAAATCACAATCAGCTCTAATTTACTTTTTCTGTTTTTTCCTCCCTGATCTAAATGAATTAAAGTCTAACTGTGTAATGGTCTGTGTGTGTTTTTTTTTGTGATCCCGGGGCTGAGGGTTGGGAGGAGGAAGCGTTTCCGTGGAAACGGGCCGGTCGCCGCAGGAAATGTCAAAGCAGTCACACGTTGGACGACGAGGACGGAAATAACAGCAGGAACGCTGCTGATTTCTGTCTGAATGACAAACACTAGCATCTTTACTCAGTTCATATATTTATAGTTTTAATAATATAGATTAATATAGATTAAATACAACCACAGTCACCTTCCTCTTGATTGGTTGCTACTGACACATTTTAGATGTTAAATGCATCAAAGAACCTTTTAATTGGTTCAGGAACCTCTGGTTTAAAGATATTAAATAAAAATACAGAAATGAAAAGATTAACATTAAATTCTCCGTAAAATATTAAACAAGACATTCTCTAAATATATATGTAAATATACTCAACTGTTCTGATTATTGATTGATCTTATTGATTATTGATGATTAATGGTTTAAATGTGGATCAAAAAGCTGAAGATTCAACCTAAAACGTCTTTTTGTCTTATTTGATTTTTATATTTTATTATTATTTCAGATGCTTCAAGTATCTTTTTAACCTTTATTTTTAAGACTTTTCTGTTTTTCTGACATAAAATGTGTAACTAACGACTATTCTGATTAATTCTGACCCTATTCTGATTCTGATCAATTAATCTATTGATTATTGAAATGATTAATCAAATAGGTGCTTGGTTCATAAAATGTCTTTTTGTCTTATTGACCCTAATCAATAATCAATTATCAGAATAGTTGGTGATAAAGTTTGAGTTGGAAACTAATTGATTAATGGACTGATCATTGCAGTTATTTATATGTGAAGAATTTTTTTCCAGGACTAATTTTTAATTCTAATTAAGCACTAGTGAGATGCGTGAAGCTCCACCCCATGTTGTGTCTGACTCCGCCCCCTGTCCTCTCTGACTCCGCCCCCTCTCCTGTCTCCACAGATGCCGCCGCCCCAGGTGACAGCAGGTGTCGGGTGATTGACAGCTCGCCGTTGCCGGGCTACCGCGTGCGGGCGGAGCCGGAGCAGGCGTCGCTTCCTGAAAGTGAGGGTCCGTTCTCCTCCTTCATCCTCAGCTGCATCTCTGTGACATCACAAATACCATGAATATGATGATACATGGTTAAAGGAAAAATACAAAGAATAAAATACTAAAATACAAACAAGTTAACTTAAATACCAAAAATAATAAAATTACAAAAACAAACACAAAAATATACTAAAACTACAAAAAACACAATACTCAAGATACAAGTACTAAAACAATAATAGTACAAAAATAACTAAGCTACAAATACAAATATTTGATTAATACATTAGAGTCAGGAGCAGAGGTTAGAGCTGCTGCCTCACAGCAGGAAGGTCCAGGTTCTAGACCTCCTTGGTCCTGGGTCTGGGACCTTTCTGTGTGGAGGTTCATGTTCTCTCTGTGTCTGGTGGGTTTTCACCAGGTTCTAGTCCTGGTCCAGGTTCTAGTCCTGGTCCAGGTTCTCCAGCTTCCTCCCACAGTCCAAAAACATGCTGAGGTTAATTGGAGACTCTAAATCACTGTAGGTGTGAGTGTGTGAGTGAATGGTGTGTGTGCTCCGTGATTGGTGGAGACCATCTGGGGTGTATCCCTGCCTTTCGCCGTAACGCGCTGTGATTGGCTCCAGCAGACCATGTGACCCTGATGAGGGATAAGCAGGTATAGAAGATGACTGACTGACATTAGAGTCATTTATTAATAATAAAATGTGTAAAAGATTATTTCCTTCCCTTTTCTTTAGTCGCTATAATAATAAACTGATGATCTTTGGACAGAAAAGACATAGATTGACAGAATAGTCATTAGTTGCATGGTTTATGTCAGAAAGACAAAAGTCATTTTATAATAAAATAATAATAATAAGGGAAATAAAAAAACTAAAAATATACTTGAAGCATTGGAAAATGAAGTGAAATAATAATAAAATATAAAATAAGGTTTAAAATCCATGTCGACAGGGTTCAGAGAACACACACACACACATACACACATATACATATACATAAACACACACACACATACACACATACACACATATACATATACACACACACACACACACACACACACATACACACATATACATATACACATACATACACACATATACACACATATACACATACATACACACACACATACATATACACACACACACACACACATATACACACAGATACATACACACACACACACACACATATACACACAGATACATATACACACACACATATACACACACATACATATACACACACACGTACATACATATACACACACACACATACACACACACTTATACACACATATATACATACACACACACACACATACATATACACACACACACATACACACTTATACACACATATATACATACACACACTCTCATAGCTGCAGTCAGCTGTGTCACATGACACCTGAATGAGGTACAGCACCAAGTCTTTGATGTGACTGAAGCTCCGCCCACAGAAACCTTCAAGGTCACAACAAAGCTAAACTAAGAATCATAAAAATCCTAACTTATCGTTTTCAGAGAAGTTCTGCATCAAATCTGATGGTGATTTCTCTGAATCAGTATTTGAGCGATGGAAAAAACAGTTTGAATGTTTTTAGACGCCCGGCGGTGAACTCACTGATGTTTTTGTGCTGGGACTAAAGTTGGTGGTGTTTTTCTGTCCAGGGTCAGCGGGGAACTCTCGGAGCTCCACCCAGATCAACTCGTACTCCGACAGCGGTTACCAGGACGCCGGCAGCGGTTACCATAGCAACCAGAACCCGGGGAAGGCGGAGCTAAGGATGCAGCACTCACAGGGATCACTGCTGAGGAACGTCAGGGCCGAGGGCCAGGCCTCAGCACAGGTAATACACACAAAATACACAAAATACACAAAATACACACTATATACACGATGCTCACGTGGGCAATGACCGTGAGACCTGGAGGGGTGTGATTGGGAGGAACCCTGTAGCTCAGTACCAGAGCTTGGTCCACATCGCCCGTAATAAGTCGGACTTGTTTCCAGTGGGCGTTGGACTCTGCTGCCCTTTGTCACCCATTCTGTTCATAACTTTTATGGACAGAATTTCTAGGTGCAGCCAGAGCGTTGAGGTTTCCAGAGAATTTGGATATTTTCTTCTAATAATGGCTCAAATCCATTAATTGAATATTTTTTGGTATTTTTTTCGTACAGTTTTTTATGATTTGTTTTTACGTTTGTAGACTAATATATATTTATTTCATTTTTAGTTTGTTGTTATATTTAGGGGCGACACGGTGGCACAGGGGTTAGTGCTGTTGCCTCACAGCAAGAAGGTCGCAGGTTCAAGACCTCCTTGGTCCTGGGTCTGGGACCTTTCTGTGTGGAGGTTCATGTTCTCCCCGTGTCTGCGTGGGTTTTCACCGGGTACTCCGGCTTCCTCCCACAGTCCAAACACATGCTCAGGTTAATTGGAGACTCTAAATTGCCCGTAGGTGTGAGTGTGTGAGTGAATGGTGTGTGTGCCCCACGATTGGCTGGCGACCATCTGGGGTGTATCCCTGCCTCTCACTGTAACGCGCTGGGATTGGCTCCAGCAGACCATGTGACCCTAATGAGGAATAAGCAGGTATAGAAAATGACTGACTGACTGACTGTTATATTTAGTATCTTGAGTTTTAAGGCTTAGTTTGTAAATGTGGCTGTTTCAAACACGGTTTCAAACATGGAACGATTAATCAGTGAATCAATTGATTCTATCACCTTAATCACCAACTATTGATAATCAGTTAATTTATTAGAGTCATTTTTTTAATTCAAAAATATCTAAATTCTCTGGTTCCAGCTTCTCTCTGATTATTTTCTGTGTTTTTTAGTTTCTATAATAATGAACTGATGATCTTTAGTTTCTGGACTAAAAACCCAGATTTTCCTGGTTTTCTTTCGGCTGCAGGTTCCGGTCCCGGTGGCGGTGGCGCCGGTGGTTCCGGGTCGAGCGATGAGGCGTGTGAGTTCGGTTCCGTGTCGTTCCCGTTCTCCAGCGTACGGCGGCGGCGTGTCGCCGTCCCGCGGGTCTCTGAGGACGGGCTACGGCTCGCCCATCGTCACCGAACCCAAACCACTGTCCAGCATCTTCTCCACCACGCTGCCCTCCGCCCAGCGCCCTGGAAACGCGCCCGGCAACACACCCGGCAACGCACCCGGCAACAGCAGCGGTGGCGGGTCTCCTTTCTCCACCCAGAGGAATTCCCCCGCTGCGCTGCGACGTGTCGGTTCCACCACGTCCAGATCCAGCAGAACCACCTCGCCCTACCAGGCTGGGTCGGGACGGATGGGGTCGCCCCTGACGACGGGGGACGCCAGCACGCCGCCGCTCACCAAACAGACGAACCTCACGCACTCATCTCCCGTCAGAACCAGTATGACGGCGGTGCCACAACACTACAGCTCCACGCTGCCCAGAACCACTGCACACAACCACGAATACAGCCAGAACCAGAACTACAGCCAGAACCAGAACTATGACGTCTACGAGAGGATGACTCGACCAGACACCCTCACTGGTACTGATACACACACACACATACACACTGATACACACACACACATACACACTGATACACACACACACACACACACACACACATACACACACACACACACACACACACACACACACTGATACACACACACACACACACACACACACACACACACATACACACACACACATACACACTGATACACACACACACACACACATACACACTGATACACGCACACACACTCACATACACACACACACATACACACTGATACACACACACACACATACACACTGATACACACACACACACTCACACACACACATACACACACACACACACACACACACACATACACACACACACACAGATACACACACACACACACTGATACACACACACACACACTGATACACACACACATACACACTGATACACACACACACATACACACACACACACACACACACATACACACACACACACTGATACACACACACACACACATACACACACACACACACACTGATACACACACACACATACACACACTGATACACACACTGATACACACACACACACATACACACACACACACTGATACACACACACACATCCACACACACACACTGATACACACACACACTCATACACACACACACACTGATACACACACACACACATACACACACTCACACACTGATACACACACACATACACACACTGATACACACACACACACATACACACACACACACTGATACACACACACACATACACACACACACTGATACACACACACATACACACACTGATACACACACACATACACACACACACTGATACACACACACACAGTTCAGCTCTACCTTTAAAAACACAGAACCGTTAACAGAATACATTTCTGTCACTTTGCTGCTTGTAATAAAGACTAGGATTCTATCAGATTAAATCTTTAAATATTTGGAGTGTGTGTGTGTGTGTGTGTGTGTGTGTGTCTAAAGAAATCTGTTGATTCTATCTATCTATCAATCTATTGATCTTTGATTAATCAATGAATCAATCAATGAATTTGGACATTTTATAATTAATAAATGACTCTAATCTGGTAATTGATTATCAAAATAGTTCACAATTAATGTGATAATTGGCAACTAATTAATTAATTGACTAATCATTGTAGCTCTAATTTAAAACATTGTAATATTTCATATGAAATATTTTTCATAATATGAATAGAGAAGCCAGTTATTACAGTGAAAATCAGCCAGTGTTTTAGTCTGAATGTTTATTTGAAGCTGTTTACTCTCTAACCCCTAACCCTAACCCTAACACATTAATATTAATATTAATTCATGTTAATTAATAACATTAATATTAATGTGTAGACGTGTTATTTAACACATTTAACACATGTTTTCTGCTTGATTCCTGCTGCTGTAACATCAGACGTCCTGATGGAGGATGGCCCTGCAGGTGACCTGTGTGTGTGTGTGTGTGTGTGTGTGTGTGTGTGTGTGTGTGTGTGTGTGTGTGTGTGTGTGTGTGTGTGTGTGTGTGTGTGTGTGTGTGTGTGTGTGTGTGTGTGTGTGTGTGTGTGTGTGTGTGTGTGTGTGTGTGTGTGTGTGTTGTGCTCGTGAGTCGTTTTTAGCTGAATAATCATCTCCAACTATTGATGCTGTTGCTCTGAAAGTTTAACTCCAGTCTGCAGAGAAGGTCAATATTAATATATTCATTAATTCATTCATTCATTCATTAGCAGCTTGTCAGTTATCTATAAGATGGTCTATAAACTGTCTATAAGACAGTTATAAATCCTTAAACTGTTATTTCAGTCAGTGATAAATAATGTTTGTCAAGATGAGAACGTCAAACAGTTTTTAACAACCAGTTTTAAATCATTCATTGAGTCTGAATGTGAAAAACAGATATTTTAGTTTTTTAATGAGTTCTTGATATGAAAACGAACGTCTGGTTTAAAGCTCCCATCATGCTGTCCTCAGAAAACTGGTGATGTCACAACAACATATTTAGTCTCAGGATAATTTAATCAGGAGCTGATTAATATAATTTAAGATGATTTGGGTTTATTTCCATTCACCAGTCCGCAGTTAATTCATTATCTGCTTCCTGCACAGCTGCATTCACAGAAACATGCTGCTGATGTTATTTCTATGACTGTATACGTCTGCTGGACATCACTGGAGGACCAGCTTCATCTGGAGACACTTTAATGGGTCAGGGTTAGGGTCAGGGTCAGGGTCAAGGTTAGGGTCAGGGTCAGGGTCAGGGTTGGCTGGGCTGGACCTGCAGTCACATATAAACAGGGGCCCAAAGGAGCCAAAAAGCCTCCTAAAATGCCCTCTAACAAGTTAAACAGCCTCCTAAAATGCCCTCTAACAAGTTAAACAGCCTCCTAAAATGCCCTCTAAGAAGTTCAACAGCCTGCTAAAATGCCCTCTAACAAGTTAAACAGCCTCCTAAAATGCCCTCTAACAAGTTAAACAGCCTCCTAAAATGCCCTCTAAGAAGTTCAACAGCCTGCTAAAATGCCCTCTTGGAGCTGTAACTTGTGCTATACTGCCCTCTAGGAGCCAAACCATGTTACAGTGCCCTCTTGGACCTGAAAAACAAGCTAAAATGGCCTCTCTGAGCCCTTCTAGAGGGCACTATAACGTGTGTTAAAGTGCCCTCTAGGAGGGAACAGAGACCATGGATTTGAAGTCGATGAGAGGGAAGAAGGACCCAGTGCTTTGATGGAGAACAGGTGCAGTAAATCCACAGATTTGTGAGGGTAACCCAGGCTAATGTTCCCGTCCTCAGGGATCCGCAGCTCCTACGCCAGCCAGCACAGCCAGCCGGGTCCAGACCTGAGGTCCACCATGTCCCCGGACCGCCACATCGCCCCCATCTACGAGGACCGGACCTTCCAGGGCCCGCTGTACCGCAGCCCGGCCCACGGGCAGCAGAGCAGCCTGTACCGGAGCAACTCAGGTCAGAACCAGCACCTCCATCCCACCAGGTCACCAGCTGTTAGAACAGGGAAATGTCCAGATTCTCTGGTTCCAGCTTCTCTTCTCTGCTTGTTTTCTGGTTTCTTTAGTCTCCTGTAATAGTAAACCTCCTTTATAGATATATCATGCTGCTACAGCGCCACCTATTGTTTGATTGAAACCAAATTTGTCACAGTCACTCAGACATCAGATCTACATGTTTCCACCAATCTATCGATCCACCGTTTTGACCATTTGAGTCAATTTAGTCTTTTTTTAAGAAAATGGTTCTTGTTTTTTCCTAAAAATAAAACCAAATTTACCCAAATCAGGAAAAAATAGAAATAAGACGAATTCCAGACGAACTAGAACCAGGACCAGAACTGCCAACATCTCCAATGTTTCTGTGCTGCCTGTGACATGTTATATGACATGTTATTATATGACATGTTGTTATATGACATGTTATTATATGACATGTTATTATATGACATGTTGTTATATGACATGTTGTTATATGACATGTTATTATATGACATGTTATTATATGACATGTTGTTATATGACATGTTGTTATATGACATGTTGTTATATGACATGTTATTATATGACATGTTATTATATGACATGTTATATATGACATGTTATTATATGACATGTTGTTATATGACATGTTATTATATGACATGTTATATGACATGTTGTTATATGACATGTTATTATATGACATGTTGTTATATAACATGTTATTATATGACATGTTATTATATGACATGTCATTATATGACATGTTATATGACACGTTATATGACACGTTATATGACACGTTATTATATGACATGTTATTATATGACATGTTATATGACATGTTATTATATGACATGTTGTTATATGACATGTTATTATATGACATGTTGTTATATGCCATTTTATTATATGACATGTTATATGACATGTTATATGACATGTTATATGACACGTTGTTATATGACATGTTATATGACATGTTATTATATGACATGTTGTTATATGCCATTTTATTATATGACATGTTATATGACATGTTATATGACATGTTATATGACACGTTGTTATATGACATGTTATATGACATGTTATTATATGACATGTTGTTATATGCCATGTTATTATATGACATGTTATATGACATGTTGTTATATGACATGTTATATGACACGTTGTTATATGACATGTTATATGACATGTTATTATATGACATGTTATATGACACGTTGTTATATGACATGTTATTATATGACATGTTTTTATATGCCATGTTATTATATGACATGTTATATGACATGTTGTTATATGACATGTTATATGACACATTGTTATATGACATGTTATATGACATGTTATTGTATGGCGTGTTGTTATATGACGTGTTATTATATGACATGTTATATGACATGTTATTATGTGGCATGTTGTTATGACATGTTATTATATGACATGTTATATATCAGGGGTGTCCAACCTTTTCCAGCTCCACTTGTAAATCTCTGTGGCCGACCTTTGACCCAATAAACAATAGAGAAGAAATAAAAATTAAATTAATATGAAACAGATTTGAATTAATATGAAAAGGCAGGAAAATCACAACAGGACTACACAGACCACAAGGACTGTGATTGGTCAGCTCAGCTCCTCCAGGGCTGTGATTGGTCAGTTCAGTCATGTCTCCCCCACTAACGTCTTCTCTGCTGTTTCCACTTCGACATTTGTAATAAAATCCTTTTCTCTTTGATGTCAATGAGCTCCAAACACACGCTGCATCCATGTTATATGACATGTTATTATATGACATGTTGTTATATGCCATGTTATTATATGACATGTTATATGACATGTTGTTATATGACATGTTATATGACATGTTGTTATATGACAAAATCACTGCTCTATATTATTTAATTTCTATGGTAGAGTTGTTTTGTTGTGTAATAAAAGATGCTGTCGCTCCATCAGCTTGTTTTTAACAGGACGTGAACACTGTGTGTCAATATAATAATTCTATAATAAATATATAATGATGATGATATATAATGATATAATTAACATGATGAACCACCACATTGACAAACACTCAGCATTAAGTGCAATTAATTGAATTTTAATCAGGATTGTGATTTACATGATCTTTAAATTCATATAATGGAGTTGAAACAATATATACTGATATTATACATTAATAGTGATTATTGATCATCTATAACTGATATTATACATTAATAGTGATTATTGATCATCTATAACTGATATTATACATTAATAGTTTTCCTTTCTGAGAAACAGTCTCTCTGTCAGTGCTGCATCTTCCTTTTATTCCTTTTATTCTGTTTCTTCCTTTTCTTTCTTTTCTTTCTCTCCGTCCATCCTTCCTCCTTCCTCATCAGCTGAGACATGAGTTAATAGTCACATCCTGACATGTCATCCCACCACAAAGAGTCCATTAGCCCAGTGTTCCAGGCGGAGGGAGGAGGTGCTGAAGGAGCAGCTCCTCCTCCCTCCTCTGGTCTTTGTCCTCCATCATAGCGACCACTGTTCTCCACTGTTCTCCACTGTTCTCCACTGTTCTCCACTGTTCTCCACTGTTCTCCATGTCCTCTAATCACTTATTGATGGATAAATTGGAGGTTCAGAGTGTGAAATACAGGGGGCTCCGACCCCAACATTTAATTCTAATTAGTGCTGTTAAAGGTGAATTAGTTTCAGTGATGTGAAACCTGAGTAGAAACATCCAGATGTTATATTAACGTTAAACATCCAGATGTTATATTACTGTTAAACATCCAGATGTTATATTACTGTTAAACATCCAGATGTTATATTAACGTTAAACATCCAGATGTTATATTAACGTTAAACATCCAGATGTTATATTACTGTTAAACATCCAGATGTTATATTAACGTTAAACATCCAGATGTTATATTACTGTTAAACATCCAGATGTTATATTAACGTTAAACATCCAGATGTTATATTACTGTTAAACATCCAGATGTTATATTAACGTTAAACATCCAGATGTTATATTAACGTTAAACATCCAGATGTTATATTAACGTTAAACATCCAGATGTTATATTATTGTTAAACATCCAGATGTTATATTAACGTTAAACATCCAGATGTTATATTAATGTTAAACATCCAGATGTTATATTACCGTTAAACATCCAGATGTTATATTACTGTTAAACATCCAGATGTTATATTACCGTTAAACATCCAGATGTTATATTACCGTTAAACATCCAGATGTTATATTACTGTTAAACATCCAGATGTTATATTACTGTTAAACATCCAGATGTTATATTAATGTTAAACATCCAGATGTTATATTACCGTTAAACATCCAGATGTTATATTACCGTTAAACATCCAGATGTTATATTAACGTTAAACATCCAGATGTTATATTACCGTTAAACATCCAGATGTTATATTAATGTTAAACATCCAGATGTTATATTACCGTTAAACATCCAGATGTTATATTAACATTAAACATCCAGATGTTATATTAATGTTAAACATCCAGATGTTATATTAATGTTAAACATCCAGATGTTATATTACTGTTAAACATCCAAATGTTATATTAATGTTAAACATCCAGATGTTATATTACTGTTAAACATCCAGATGTTATATTACTGTTAAACATCCAGATGTTATATTAATGTTAAACATCCAGATGTTATATTAATGTTAAACATCCAGATGTTTCCTGGTTGTGTATCACTACATTTCCAGTGTGACTGTTGTTGAGTAGGACTCATATCAATCAGTTAATGTTTAATTAACATGTTAATATGAACTAATTAGATCTGAACAGGAAAACCTATCTTGTAGAATTAGTCCAATATTCAGCAGGATTATCTGGACTCATCTTTTTCAATTCAAGGTTTTCCACATTAAACAAGATTAAATTGAAAAACATGAGATAAATAGTCAAGAATATGTGATGAAAAAACAATATTATGATATTAGGTTATAAAAAATCCCAAATATGAAAAATATGAGATATTCTATAGCTGCTTGATTCTACTCTCAAATCTGACCACATTTCTGTACTTAAATGTATTTCTATTTATTTTCTAATGTTTCCTCAAACTGAAATGACACTGAATAGAATCCACATATATCTATAGTGTGTGTGTGTGTGTGTGTGTGTGTGTGTGTGTGTGTGTGTGTGTGTGTGTGTGTGTGTGTGTGTGTGTGTGTGTGTGTGTGTGTGTGTGTGTGTGTGTGTGTGACATATGGCAGGGAGGAGCCTGTGCTCCAACACTGAGGTGCATTGATGTGATAAATCGTGTTTTTGGAGTCTCTTGGTGTTTTTTCTGTTTGTGACGGGATCATCACGCTGAAATAATCCAGATCAGGACAGAAGATGACTGGACTGATCCAGACTGGACCTGGTCTGCCTGGACCTGGTCTGCCTGGACCTGGTCTGCCTGGACCTGGTCTATCAGGACGCCATCGTGGGGTTCTTGTGTTTTCCTGGTGGATGTGTGTGTTCAGCAGGTCGATGTTTAACCAGCAGCAGCTTCTCTTTACATTTTTCTGCGATTTTTTCCTTTGGCTCAAAACGACCTCGTAAAAAAAAAGAAAAAAGCAGAACAAGGAAACTTTTGAGGAACCGTGGAGCTGTGTTTGGTTTTGGACTTGAAACTATGTCTATTCATTTAGAATGGGTGGTCCCCACAATGTAGGTATTTGACCTGGACCCCATGCTGTCAGATAGACCAGCATGGGTGTGTGTTATTCCAGGTGTGGGTAGTAACCTGTGTGTGTGTGTGTGTGTGTGTGTGTGTGTGTGTGTGTGTGTGTGTGTGTGTGTGTTATTCCAGGTGTGGGTAGTAACCTGTGTGTGTGTGTGTGTGTGTGTGTTATTCCAGGTGTGGGTAGTAACCTGTGTGTGTGTGTGTGTGTTATTCCAGGTGTGGGTAGTAACCTGTGTGTGTGTGTGTGTGTGTGTGTTATTCCCGGTGTGGGTAGTAACCTGTGTGTGTGTGTGTGTGTGTGTGTGTGTGTGTTATTCCAGGTGTGGGTAGTAACCTGTGTGTGTGTGTGTGTGTGTGTGTGTGTTATTCCAGGTGTGGGTAGTCTCCATCGATCCTCCAGCCAACGCAGCACGATGACTTTCCAAAGAACCAACTACTCCACCTACGCTGATCCGTACCGCCCCACCCACTACCGACCCGCTGACCCCGCCCACTACCGGCCCGCTGACCCCGCCCACTATCGACCCTCTGACCCCGCCTACGCCCGCCAGCCCGTCATCATGGACGACGGCGCGGCCCGTTCCCCGTCTATAGACAGCATCCAGAAAGACCCCAGGTACCAAAATACTACAGGAATACTGTAAAAGTACTGCAGTACACGTTACAGTTAAAGTACACAGTACCAGCAGCAACATGGAGTTAAAGTAGGAAAGTACTGCAGTATTATGAGTAGATGTAGTAAAGTACTGCAGTATTATGAGTAGATGTAGTAAAGTATTACAGTACTATGAGTAGATGTAGTAAAGTATTACAGTATTATCAGTAGATGTAGTAAAGTACTGCAGTATTATGAGTAGATGTAGTAAAGTACTGCAGTATTATGAGTAGATGTAGTAAAGTATTACAGTACTATGAGTAGATGTAGTAAAGTATTACAGTATTATGAGTAGATGTAGTAAAGTACTGCAGTATTATGAGTAGATGTAGTAAAGTACTGCAGTATTATGAGTAGATGTAGTAAAGTACTGCAGTATTATGAGTAGATGTAGTAAAGTACTGCAGTATTATGAGTAGATGTTGTAAAGTATTACAGTATTATGAGTAGATGTAGTAAAGTACTGCAGTATTATGAGTAGATGTAGTAAAGTACTGCAGTATTATGAGTAGATGTTGTAAAGTATTACAGTATTATGAGTAGATGTAGTAAAGTACTGCAGTATTATGAGTAGATGTAGTAAAGTACTGCAGTATTATGAGTAGATGTGGTAAAGTACTGCAGTATTATGAGTAGATGTAGTAAAGTACTGCAGTATTATGAGTAGATGTTGTAAAGTACTGCAGTATTATGAGTAGATGTAGTAAAGTACTGCAGTATTATGAGTAGATGTAGTAAAGTACTGCAGTATTATGAGTACTACTGCAGTAGTAATAGTAGTAAAGTAGGACTTGTGTGTTTACAGCGTGAATGTGATGATGTGATTCTGATCCTGTCTCGTTCAGTTTAATATCAGTTTAATACCAGTTTAATATCAGTTTAATACCAGTTTAATATCAGTTTAATATCAGTTTAATATCAATTTAATATCAGTTTAATATCAATTTAATATCAGTTTAATATCAGTTTAATATCAGTTTAATATCAATTTAATATCAGTTTAATATCAGTTTAATATCAATTTAATATCAGTTTAATATCAGTTTAATATCAATTTAATATCAGTTTAATATCAGTTTAATATCAGTTTAATATCAATTTAATATCAGTTTAATATCAATTTAATATCAATTTAATATCAGTTTAATATCAGTTTAATTACCAGTTTAATACCAGTTTAATATCAGTTTAATATCAGTTTAATTACCAGTTTAATACCAGTTTAATATCAGTTTAATATCAGTTTAATTACCAGTTTAATAGGTGTAGGATCCTCCTCCTGTTGAAGCTGCTGCAGGATTCAGCCTGAGATTCAGCGGTTTAGCTTTTTTTTTGTTCTTGTCTCCGTCGTCATGGCGACAGGGAGTTGGCGTGGCGTGACCCGGAGCTGATGGAGGTGATCCACATGCTGCAGCATCACTTCCCCTCGGTGCAGGCCAACGCCGCCGCCTACCTGCAGCACCTCTGCTACGGAGACGCCAGGGTGAAGGCTGAGGTACCACATCTGTCTGACCCGCAGACATCTGGATGTTCAACATCTGGATGTTCAACATCTGTCCTCCACTACTAATGTCTGACCCGCAGACATCTGGATGTTCAACATCTGGATGTTCAACATCTGTCCTCCACTACTAATGTCTGACCCGCAGACATCTGGATGTTCAACATCTGGATGTTCAACATCTGTCTTCCACTACTAATATCTGACCCGCAGACATCTGGATGTTCAACATCCGGATGTTCAACATCTGTCCTCCACTACTAATGTCTGACCCGCAGACATCTGGATGTTCAACATCTGGATGTTCAACATCTGGATGTTCAACATCTGTCCTCCACTACTAATGTCTGACCCGCAGACATCTGGATGTTCAACATCTGGATGTTCAACATCTGTCCTCCACTACTAATGTCTGACCCGCAGACATCTGGATGTTCAACATCTGGATGTTCAACATCTGTCCTCCACTACTAATGTCTGACCCGCAGACATCTGGATGTTCAACATCCGGATGTTTAACATCTGTCCTCCACTACTAATGTCTGACCCGCAGACATCTGGATGTTCAACATCTGTTCTGTCTGAATAACCCCTAACCCCTTACTCCTAATCCATAACATTGAAGAGACATGCAGTCCTGGTCCTGGTCCTGGTCCTGGTTCTCATGTTAAACTCGTCCGTTCATGTGTTTTTTCCTCCTGATGAAGGACCAACCTGAGCAGCAGGTATATTTATAGATGCAGCCTAGTGAGGATCTAGGGTGTGTGTGTGTGTGTGTGTGTGTGTGTGTGTTTTAATTAGCAGCAGCATCACAGTTTAAAATTAACAGAAAATCAATCAAACCTTCACTTTAACCAGATGAAAATATGAACCTGCAGGGCCTTAAAAAGATTTGGAAATAAAACCATAAAAAGAAAAAGTCTTACAATTTTGTCAATTTCACAATGATCTAACTACTACAGCTGAGGTTTTAGTGAAAGTATTCTCTATGGACATAGAATGAATTTAATACACTAAATATCAATAAACAATGATAAAAGGTCTATGAACTGATTTTTAGTGAATATTTTCAGGTATTGAATGTGTTTTACATCCATATTAAATATTTGATGAAAAATATTTAATATATACACCAAAAATATGCTGAGGTTTTTATATGGATATGAATTATTTTATATGGATGTCGTGTGCATTTAATACAAATGTGTTTTCTGTGCTGGTCTGTGAAGTAGGTTTAAGGTTTATACAAAAAGGTTTTAAAAAAGACTTGAGGAACACTGAGCACCGTGTTTCCCACAGTCAGCGAACACACCACAGAAAAACAGTTTTTTTCCAAAAACAATATGGACGTAAAACATATTTAATATGTTATTGCTCACTCATTGTTTGCTGTTGTTTATTGTTCAGTATTGTATTAGAAATAAATGAAATAGTCTTTAAAATGATCTAAATAGAATCCTGTAAAATCTTTTCTTCTTACGTATCATATTTTTCCAAACGTAACCTTCCTCATCATGTGAATAAATGACATGAACCATGATTTTTTTTATTTTGTGCAGGTGTGTCGACTGGGTGGAATCAAACACCTGGTGGACCTGCTGGACCACAAGGTTCTGGAGGTGCAGAGGAACGCGTGTGGCGCCCTGAGGAACCTGGTGTACGGTAAGGCCGTGGACGACAACAAGACGGCGGTGAGGAACGCCGGCGGCGTCCCGGCGCTGCTGAGGCTGCTCAGGAAGACGGTGGACGCCGAGGTGCGGGAGCTCGTCACAGGTGAGTCGCACCTGGAGGAGGCCAAGAAGAAATAAAAGTTTCTGATATTCATTCATTATTTATTTAAAACTCTCATCATCTATATTTCATCATCATCTGTTTCTGGATAGTTTCTGGATAGTTTCTGGACAGTTTCTGGACAGTTTCTGGATAGTTTCTGGAGTGTTTCTGGAGTGTTTCTGGACTGTTTCTGGAGTGTTTCTGGAGTGTTTCTGGAGTGTTTCTGGAGTGTTTCTGGATAGTTTCTGGAGTGTTTCTGGAGTGTTTCTGGAGTGTTTCTGGATAGTTTCTGGAGTGTTTCTGGAGTGTTTCTGGAGTGTTTCTGGATAGTTTCTGGATAGTTTCTGGAGTGTTTCTGGAGTGTTTCTGGACTGTTTCTGGAGTGTTTCTGGAGTGTTACTGGATAGTTTCTGGACTGTTTCTGGACGGTTTCTGGATAGTTTCTGAGTGTTTCTGGAGTGTTTCTGGAGTGTTTCTGGAGTGTTACTGGATAGTTTCTGGAGTGTTTCTGGATAGTTTCTGGACTGTTTCTGGACAGTTTCTGGAGTGTTTCTGGAGTGTTTCTGGATAGTTTCTGGAGTGTTTCTGGAGTGTTTCTGGAGTGTTTCTGGATAGTTTCTGGAGTGTTTCTGGATAGTTTCTGGACTGTTTCTGGACAGTTTCTGGAGTGTTTCTGGAGTGTTTCTGGATAGTTTCTGGATAGTTTCTGGAGTGTTTCTGGACTGTTTCTGGAGTGTTTCTGGAGTGTTACTGGATAGTTTCTGGACTGTTTCTGGACGGTTTCTGGACAGTTTCTGAGTGTTTCTGGAGTGTTTCTGGAGTGTTTCTGGATAGTTTCTGGAGTGTTTCTGGATAGTTTCTGGAGTGTTTCTGGACTGTTTCTGGATAGTTTCTGGACTGTTTCTGGAGTGTTACTGGACTGTTTCTGGACTGTTTCTGGAGTGTTTCTGGATAGTTTCTGGAGTGTTTCTGGAGTGTTTCTGGATAGTTTCTGGACTGTTTCTGGACTGTTTCTGGACTGTTTCTGGAGTGTTACTGGAGTGTTTCTGGAGTGTTTCTGGAGTGTTTCTGGATAGTTTCTGGAGTGTTTCTGGACTGTTTCTGGATAGTTTCCGGAGTGTTTCTGGACTGTTTCTGGACTGTTTCTGGAGTGTTACTGGATAGTTTCTGGATAGTTTCTGGAGTGTTTCTGGAGTGTTTCTGGACTGTTTCTGGAGTGTTACTGGATAGTTTCTGGATAGTTTCTGGAGTGTTTCTGGACTGTTTCTGGAGTGTTACTGGATAGTTTCTGGATAGTTTCTGGAGTGTTTCTGGAGTGTTTCTGGACTGTTTCTGGAGTGTTTCTGGAGTGTTTCTGGAGTGTTACTGGAGTGTTTCTGGAGTGTTACTGGACTGTTTCTGGAGTGTTACTGGAGTGTTTCTGGATAGTTTCTGGATAGTTTCTGGATAGTTTCTGGACTGTTTCTGGATAGTTTCTGGAGTGTTTCTGGAGTGTTTCTGGACTGTTTCTGGATAGTTTCTGGAGTGTTTCTGGAGTGTTTCAGGACTGTTTCTGGACTGTTTCTGGACTGTTTCTGGAGTGTTTCTGGAGTGTTACTGGAGTGTTTCTGGAGTGTTACTGGACTGTTTCTGGAGTGTTACTGGAGTGTTTCTGGATAGTTTCTGGAGTGTTTCTGGATAGTTTCTGGAGTGTTTCTGGAGTGTTTCTGGATAGTTTCTGGATAGTTTCTGGACTGTTTCTGGATAGTTTCTGGAGTGTTTCTGGAGTGTTTCTGGACTGTTTCTGGACTGTTTCTGGATAGTTTCTGGATAGTTTCTGGACTGTTTCTGGACTGTTTCTGGAGTGTTTCTGGACTGTTTCTGGAGTGTTACTGGATAGTTTCTGGATAGTTTCTGGAGTGTTACTGGATAGTTTCTGGATAGTTTCTAGACTGTTTCTGGACTGTTTCTGGACTGTTTCTGGATAGCGCCTGATGTGTCTGAGGCTGATGAAGCCCATACTTCTGCTGCCAGAGATTAGCCCAGAATTAATAAACTCTGAATAAATCAATGAATACACTTTGACTTAATGAATTAATTTACTGGACTTGTTCTGAGATTAGTCATCGAGTCTTTAGAGGATTTCACTCAAGTTGCTGCTGCCACAAACAACCACAGTGATGAGGCTGTATCTGTCCAGACTGCTGGCTTCATTTTATTGGAGATGATTTGTTGATTGATTGATAGACTGACGTTTTACACTGGTTTATAACTTTCAATTGTATTGTCCCTGTATTGTGACAGCTTCAGCTCTTTGATTGACAGCTTCAGCTTTTTGATTGACAGCTTGACAGTTTGTGAATGAGCAGCAGCTTTTCATAGATTCAGTTAAATATCTGCACAGCTTCTGCAGCAGCTGGTGACACTCAATGATTCTCTCTTCAGACACTTTCAGCAGCTTATTTTCATTATTATTATTATAATATTAACAGCATGTTGTTGGTGTGTTAACAGTGTATTAACGGTGTATTAATGGTGTGTTAACGGTTTATTAATGGTGTGTTAACGGTGTATTAACAGTGTGTTAAAAGCGTGTTAACGGTGTATTAACAGTGTGTTAAAAGCGTGTTAACGGTGTATTAACGGTGTATTAACAGTGTGTTAACGGTGTATTAACAGTGTATTAAAAGTGTGATAAAAGCGTGTTAACGGTGTATTAAAAGTGTATTAAAAGTGTGATAAAAGCGTGTTAACGGTGTATTAACGGTGTGTTAACGGTGTATTAACAGTGTGTTAACGGTGTGTTAACGGTGTATTAACAGTGTGTTAACAGTGTATTAACAGTGTGTTAACGGTGTATTAACGGTGTATTAACAGTGTATTAACAGTGTGTTAAAAGCGTGTTAACGGTGTATTAACGGTGTATTAAAAGTGTGATAAAAGTGTGTTAA
>CM060470.1:132500-160000 GCA_030544235.1 Lepturacanthus savala | reverse complement strand
AATGTGGAATAACGAGGAGGTTCTGGATGTGGTGAGTTCAGGTGCTTCAGCTCTGCAGGGACATAAGAAGGAAACAAGCAGATTTTTAGGGTTAGGGTGAAATCCTGGAGACAAATGGTTTACATCCAGAGAAAACCGATGTACTGACTCCTCAACACGAGGGGGCGATATGCATCGATTCAACAGGTTAAAACAGCTCCTTCCTGTTATAAATGAACCATTAAACACTACTAACAGGAAAGAGATTTAAACTCTCACCATGTGTGCTATGATCACGAGCTTTGGCTAGTGACCGAAAGAACGAGATCGCGAATAAAAAGCAGCCGGGGAGAGGGAAGTCTGGGCTGAAGCTGCTGAAGCTGCTGCCCAACAACGGATAAGCGGAAGAAGACGAGAGACCACGTGTGCCCTCTTTAATTGATTATTTAATACATCTATGTAATAAATATTCTTTTATTCCCATTGAATGTCTGTATCCTCCTGGTCATTCTCATTGCACTATAATGTTATGTTGTATATTATTTATCAATAAAGTTGTTAAAAAAAACCTGGGGCACAGAACAACTACAGAAAGATGGATAAACTCATGTCTTTTTTCATTTCACATGTAATGTAATGTACACTTTACTGTGATTCTATTCTTCTAATGGCATTCTGTGTGTGTGTGTGTGTGTGTGTGTGTGTGTGTGTGTGTGTGTGTGTGTGTATGTGTGTAGTTCTCGGCCTACATCCGTGCAGCAGTACGTAGAGAGAAGGGTCTTCCCATCCTGGTGGAGCTGCTGAGGATGGACAACGACAGAGTCGTCTGCTCTGTTGCTACGGCGCTGAGAAACATGGCTCTGGACGTCAGGAACAAGGAGCTGATAGGTCACACACACACACACACACACATATATATATATATATATATATATATATATATATATATATATAACCCACACACACACATACATAAAAAAAATAAAATAAAAATATTACTAATTATATTTAGTAGTAGTATTTTTATTTTATTTTTTATATTTAAAAATATTTGTGTTTTAATTTTATTTCTTACACTATGTTTTATTATTTATTTTTATTATATATTTATTATATTTCTATTTAATAATTATTATTATTATATCTTTGTGTGTCATTTCTTAAAATGTATGTGTTGTATTGACCCTTTAACTTATTTAAACAGGTAATAGTGAGTTAATGAGTTAAAATCTATTAAAAATAAAACTTAGCTTAAAACAACCTTTAACTCCCTAAATATGAGCTGAAAACACACGTTATCAACTCGTTTTATATTCTAGGTGGATTAAATATTTAAATTTATCATTCTTCTTTTTCTGTTAAACCATTTTGTATCAAAAATCACACATTCCATGTGATTTTTGTAAAAAAAATGACAAGAAAATAAAATGAACACACATAAACACATTTAGAGACCTGATGAAAACTCTATTTTAAAAAGTCTTTGACTTTTCCTGTTACCAAACATTATTTGTCACTGACCTCTGACCTCTTTGTCCTTTTAAAGATATTTTAACAGTAACGTGCTGATTGGTTATAATTTAAGACACAGATCACATCAAATGATTCACTTTCTGACAGAAAATCACATTTTGGCTCCAGAGTTGATGTGTTTGTTCTTTTATTTTCCAGGGAAATACGCCATGAGGGACCTGGTGAACCGTCTCCCCGGAGGAAACACCACGCTGCTGTCGGACGACACCGTCGCCGCCATCTGCTGCACGCTGCACGAAGTCACCAGCAGGAACATGGAGAACGCCAAAGCCCTGGCTGATACCGGCGGCATCGAGAAGCTCGTCAACATCACCAAGGGCAGGGGAGACAGGTGAGACAGCTGCTGTACAGGTGAGACAGGTGTTACACAGGTGAGACAGTTGTTACACAGGTGAGACAGCTGCTGCACAGGTGAGACAGGTGTTACACAGGTGAGACAGCTGCTGCACAGGTGAGACAGGTGTTACACAGGTGAGACAGCTGCTGCACAGGTGAGACAGCTGCTGCACAGGTGAGACAGGTGTTACACAGGTGAGACAGCTGCTGCACAGGTGAGACAGGTGTTACACAGGTGAGACAGGTGTTACACAGGTGAGACAGCTGCTGCACAGGTGAGACAGGTGTTACACAGGTGAGACAGCTGCTGCACAGGTGAGACAGGTGTTACACAGGTGAGACAGCTGCTGCACAGGTGAGACAGGTGTTACACAGGTGAGACAGCTGCTGCACAGGTGAGACTGGTGTTATACAGGTGAGACAGGTGTTACACAGGTGAGACAGGTGTTACACAGTTGAGACAGGTGTTACACAGGTGAGACAGCTGCTGCACAGGTGAGACAGGTGTTACACAGGTGAGACAGGTGTTACACAGGTGAGATAGCTGCTGCACAGGTGAGACAGGTGTTACACAGGTGAGACAGGTGTTACACAGGTGAGACAGGTGTTACACAGGTGAGACAGCTGCTGCACAGGTGAGACTGGTGTTATACAGGTGAGACAGGTGTTGCACAGGTGAGACAGGTTTTACACAGGTGAGACAGCTGCTGCACAGGTGAGACAGGTGTTACACAGGTGAGACAGCTGCTGCACAGGTGAGACAGGTGTTACACAGGTGAGACAGCTGCTGCACAGGTGAGACAGTTGTTACACAGGTGAGACTGGTGTTATACAGGAGAGACAGGTGTTATACAGGTGAGACAGGTGTTACACAGGTGAGACAGCTGCTACACAGGTGAGACAGGTGTTACACAGGTGAGACAGCTGCTGCACAGGTGAGACAGGTGTTACACAGGTGAGACAGCTGCTGCACAGGTGAGACAGGTGTTACACAGGTGAGACAGTTGTTACACAGGTGAGACAGCTGCTGCACAGGTGAGACAGGTGTTACACAGGTGAGACAGGTGTTACACATGTGAGACAGTTGTTACACAGGTGAGACTGGTGTTACACAGGTGAGGCAGGTGTTATACAGGTGAGACAGGTGTTACACAGGTGAGACAGTTGTTATTCAGGTGAGACAGGTGTTACACAGGTGAGACAGGTGTTACACAGATGAGGCAGGTGTTACACAGACAGGTGCTGTTCAGGTGAGACAGGTGTTATACAGGTGAGACAGGTGCTGCAACCTCTGTTAGTTCCTGAAGTAAAATTTGTGGTAATGAAAAACAAGATATTTAATTTTTACACCTGGAATATTAAAGGATAAATAAACAGACCGACAGTCAGGAAGTGAACAGGTAAATAATCCAGGTGTGTCAGTAACAGGTGTGTGTGTGTGTTTGCAGGTATTCTATGAAGGTGGTGAAGGCAGCAGCTCAGGTGTTGAACACCTTGTGGCAGTACAGAGACCTGAGAACCATCTACAAGAAGGTAAAACCTCAGTTGACCTGATTTTAGCCACAAAATTATAGGACTTTAAAGATGGAACTTTAAATTAGATTCAGTGACACGTTGGCTGTCTGCTCGAAGTGTGTGTGTGATTTTAAAACTGTATTAACAATTAGAATCATTGAAATATATACAAATATATACAAATATAATGTTTAAAAGAGTTTTTGTTGTGAACCTTCTCGCCGTTTGTTTCAGGACGGATGGAACCAGAACCACTTCCTGACCCCGGGGTCCACGTTGGAGCGGGACCGTTTCAGGTCCCAGCCGACCCTCCCGTCCAGCACCGGCCCGGCGTCACCGGCCCACAACCCTGGTACAGCAGGAGGCACCATCAGCATTTATCTTCTATATATATATATATATATATATATATATATATATATATATATATATATATATATATATATATATTATTGGACACAGAAAGTGTCCAATAATAACAACCAGAAGTCGACAGGTGCATATATTTGTGCAGCCTTGTTGAAACCCACCTAGAATATAAAACTAGTTAATAGCATGTCTTTTTATTTTTTAAAACCTTTGATATGATGATATGTCACTGACCCTTATACAGTGAAAAGGTCTGGTACATCATAAAAAAAATTTATTTAAATAAATCATGGAGCAGAGAAACACAAATGAAGTTTATAGGATTCACAGAAAGTGTCCAATAATAACAACCAGAAGTCGACAGGTGCATATATTTGTGCAGCCTTGTTGTTTTAAATTCATTTCTGTGTTTCTCTGCTACATGATATGTTTAAATCAAATCACTGAACTAGAGAAGGATCAGAGGTACCAAACCTTTTCATATGACTGTATCTATTTCTATTATGAGTTAGACTTGATTAAAAAATGTAATTAAATTAAAAACTTAAATAATAATTAAGGTTTTGTAATTAATTAATTTAAATTAATTGCATAACTATATTGCCCCAGTAAATGAATTGGCGTCTATCTGCAGATGATTTTAAACCTGATGCTAGTGGTCTACCGTCCTGAGAAATAATAATAAGATAATTATAATATAAATTATATTATAATATATATATAATTAAGATTAACCCTAACCCTCTCTTTGAACCCCGGGTGCAGGGTTATATTTTGACAAATAAGCCTGGTTCTAAATAAAAGTCTAATTTAATAAAAACTAAAAATCAAGGAAGAGATGTGACATAAAGAAGACATCTTCTTCTTCCTTGATTTAAAAAAAACAACAACTTTGGGCTTCAGATCATTCAACGCAAATTAGCGACTGTGCTCTGGTGTACTAGCACTAGCAAGCTAGCGCTCACACACTAGCTCTATTTCAGAAATCATGTAATGAAAAATGTCAACTATCGTTTCAACTCAATGAGATTCTAACCCTGACCGTTAATCCAAGTCCAGAACAAACAGCAGAAACAGGAAGGAATCCTTCCTCGTCTGAACGTCACATGGTTTTTGTCTTTTTTTCTGTCCACAGCTGTTAGTGCCACGTCGTCTCCTGCGATGCTGGGAATCAAAGAGCATAGAGACTCCATCAGAGATTACCACAGAGCTCAGTCAGCGCTGCACTTCTATAATTACCCAGGAGACAGCAGCCTTCATAAAAACCAGTATCCAGGTACTGATCCAACACACCTGGTCAGCATTGACCTACAGAACCTGGAGAACATTAAATTCATTAAATCCAGTAGATTCAACATAAAACAGTCCACAACCCAGCGCTAATCATCAAATATTCTGAGATTTCTGACATATGTTTCTCATTTTCTTCTTAATTATCAATTATCCAAATAGTTGATGATTAACATGACACTTGGCCATCGATTAATCAACTAATATATTCTATTATATTCATAATCATTTCAATAATCAATAGATTCATGAACTGTTAGTTGTTAGTTTGTTGTTAGTTGTTTGTGTGTGTGTGTGTGTGTGTGTGTGTGTGTGTGTGTGTGTGTGTGTGTGTGTGTGTGTGTGTGTGTGTGTGTGTGTGTGTGTGTGTGTGTGTGTGTGTGTGTGTGTGTGCGCGTGCTGTGGTTTCTGACGTTGTTTCTCTTGTGGTTTTCAGGGTCTGTTAAATCGTCTCCGTTTTACTACTCATCACCAACCAGGGACAAACCCAGGAGAACACAGGTAACACAACACCTGCAGCTACAGGTAACACAGCAGTAACACCTGCAGCTACAGGTAACACAGCAGTAACACCTGCAGCTACAGGTAACACAGCAGTAACACCTGCGGCTACAGGTAACACAGCAGTAACACCTGCGGCTACAGGTAACACAGCAGTAACACCTGCGGCTACAGGTAACACAGCAGTAACACCTGCGGCTACAGGTAACACAGCAGTAACACCTGCGGCTACAGGTAATACAGCAGTAACACCTGTGGCTACAGGTAATACAGCAGTAACACCTGTGGCTACAGGTAACACAGCAGTAACACCTGCGGCTACAGGTAACACAGCAGTAACACCTGCAGCTACAGGTAACACAGCAGTAACACCTGCGGCTACAGGTAACACAGCAGTAACACCTGCGGCTACAGGTAACACAGCAGTAACACCTGCGGCTACAGGTAATACAGCAGTAACACCTGTGGCTACAGGTAATACAGCAGTAACACCTGTGGCTACAGGTAATACAGCAGTAACACCTGTAGCTACAGGTAACACAGCAGTAACACCTGTAGCTACAGGTAACACAGCAGTAACACCTGTAGCTACAGGTAACACAGCAGTAACACCTGCAGCTACAGGTAACACAGCAGTAACACCTGCAGCTACAGGTAACATCAGTATTGATAACATCCTATTGATATATTGATAGTATTAATAGTATTGACATACATTGATATATTAAGGGATTAAGTATAATATATTTATATTATATATAAGAACATGATACAACTTTAAGTGATAAATAATTGAATAAAACAATAAATCCAGTATTCACAGCTCAAACTGAACATAAGTTCTTCCATGACTGAGATGATAAAATTAAACATCAACAAGTAAAAGTGAAAAGAAAAAAGGGTCAAATGAGATTAAAAAGTCAGTCTGACATGTACAGAAAATGCAAATGATGCAAACGATGTGAAGTGACTTTCCTCATTAACGAGGCTCGTTAACATGTTAAAAGCCTCTCAGATGGTTTAATGTCTGTTCCATCACTGAAAAACATTCCACATCCATTTAATGATTGATGTCATCAATCCCCCGTTTACACTGTTATAGAAGACGAAAAAAACAGAAAATATTCAGAGAAGAGAAGCTGGAACCAAAGAATTTTGACTCTTTCTACTGAAAAAATGACTCAAATCCATTAATCAACTATCACAATAGTTAGTTTTTACGTTAATAGATTAACGTAAAAGTTGTAAATTAATCCATGGACTAATCGCTGCTGCATACATGTACATCAGTATTCACAGCTTTTACCATGAAGCTCTACATTGATCTCAGGTTCATCCTGTTTCCACTGATCATCTTGAGACGTTCCTACACATTAATTAAAGTCCACCTGTGGTAAATCCAGCTGATTGGACATCACACCTGTCTATAGAAGGTCCACAGGTGACAGTGATGTCACCAACCAACAGGAAGTCAGAGGAGTTGTCTGTAGACCTCAGAGACAGGATTGTCTCCAGGTATAAATCTGGGGAAGGTACAGAAACATCTCTGCTGCTCTGAAGGTCCCAATGAGCCCAGTGGCCTCCATCATCTGTAAATGGAAGAAGTCCAGAACCACCAGGACTCTTCTAGAGCTGCAGCCATCTAAACTGAGAGATCAGGGACTAAGAACCCGATGGTCTCTGTCAGAGCTCCAGGTTCCTCTGTGGAGAGAGGAGAACCTTCCAGAAGGACAACATCTCTGCAGCAATCCACCAATCAGGCCTGTCTGGTAGAGACGGAGCCACTCCTTAGTAAAAGGCTCCTGAAGGACTCTCAGACCATGAGGAACCACATTCTCTGGTCTGATGAGACAAAGATTGAACTCTTTGGTGTGAAACCAGGCGTGATGTTTAAACCAGGCACCGCTCATCACCATGACAACACCATCCCTACAGTGAAGCTGGTGGTGCAGCATCAGGCTGTGGGATGTTTGTCAGCAGCAGGAACTGGGAGACTAGTCAGGATAGAGGGAAAGATGAATGCAGCAATGGACAGAGACATCCTGGATGAAGACCTGCTCCACAGCTCTGGACCTCAGACTGGGCCGACCCTGGTCTAGACCCTAGTCTGGACCCTAGACTAGACCCTAGACTAGACCCTAGTCTAGACCCTAGAGGACCCTAAACACACAGCCCAGATATCAAAGGAGGCTTCAGGACACCTCTGAATGTCCTGGAGTGGTCCAGCCAGAGTCCAGACCTGAATCTGATGAACATCTCTGGACAGATGTGAAAATGGCTGCACCGACGCTTCCATCCAACCTGATGCAGCTGAGAGCTGCTGCAAAGAGGAATGGACCAAACTGTCAGATAGATGCAGCAAGCTGGTGGCTTCATGTTCAACCTGAGGCTGGAACTGCTGCTGAAGCTGCAGCAACAAGGCTGAATACTGGTGGACATGTGGGGGAGTAGCTGGTTATTTGTAATAAATTTACAAAAATCTCAAAAAAACTTTCTTCACGTTGTCATTATGGGATGTTGTTGGTAGAAAAAATGAATTGAATCCATTTTAGAATAAATATTCATATATATATATTCATATATATATTCATATATATATATTCATATATATATTCATATATATATATATATATATATATATATATATATATATATATATATATATATATATATATATATATATATATATATATATATATATATATATATATATATATATATATAGACACATTGTTATTCACATCATTTACAGAATGTACAGGAGCCAGAAAGTGCTGAAAATTAAAATAATATAAATCCTGATTCGGGTCAATTTATTTAATTGGTTTGGTTTAAATTTGTTAAAATTGTATGTCCTTCAAAATAAAAGTAATTGTTGCCATGGCAACCTTGTGTTAACCGAGATGTTTTTCTGTTTCCTGGCTGCAGCCGGTGTATTTCTCCGAGGATCCCGGTGGGCGGAGCTACGACACCTACAGGATGTACCTGCCGCACGGCTACGACGAGTCCTACCTGGACGAGGTGGTCACCTTCCCACCCGCCGCGCTGGACTACAGCTCCCAGCAGCCCCTGGGGCTCAAATCCACCACCAATTACGTGGACTTCTACGGCGGCGGCACGCGGCGGCCGTCGTACCGACCGGACCAGTACCCCGGATCCCCCGACTCCTGGGTCTGAAAAAAACATTACACCTCCGCTTCTCAGGAGGCTTCTGGGGTGTTAACGGGTTGAGTTGTGATGTCACAGAGGGACGGACGACGGGATGTTGCCAAAGAAGGAAACTACAGAATGTTCTTTGAATTATTTCAATTCATCAGGTAGAGATGGAACCATGAGGAGCTGAGAGGAACCAGGGCGCTTCAATACGGCAAGGACGGAAATATGAGGATCATAAAATAACCAAATATATGAGAATAAGACCGAAAAGAACCAAATATATGAGAATAAGACCGAAAAGAACCAAATATATGAGAATAAGACCGAAAATAAAAGACCAGGAATATGAGATTAATTAAAAAAACATAAACAGTATATAAAGACACAATTATCAGATAAAAAATATAAAAAGAACAAAATTAAAGAATCTGAAATAAAAAGTCAAACACTGATCTGAATTAAATAAATTCAATTTGTCCAATTCAGCTTTTTTATTAATGTTCAGCCTCTTCATTTTAAATATAATAAGGACTTTAAAGTAAAATTAATGTTAACAACATCCAAGATGAGCTGATACACTAATACTGATTATTGATCATCTATAACTGATATTATACATTAATACTGATTATTGATAGTCTTTATTGATAAAGTCTATTGATTTTTCTCTCAGATTGCTGCATTTTAAATGTATAATTTCCATATTTTCCGCCCTTGCCTTGAACTGACGCCGCTGGTCATGTGACGAGGGTCAGAGGACGAGACGAGGGTGAAACATGAAAGTGCTGAAGCCAAAATAATGGATCATGAACTCATATCTGTAAAACAAACCCAGACACACCAAGACAAAAAGAAGACACTAGTAAAGTGATGTTAACAGAGATCAGTGGATCTGGACTTTTCTGTGGAAACTGAGTCTTGTACATTTCTTTCATTTTATTGTAAATACAGAAAAAACAAGGTTGACCTGGTTTCAGGAGGTGGATGAACTTTATGAGAAATAAATATGATCAATGATGTGGAGATCATCTTCATCATCTTCATCATCTTCATCACCATCTTCATCATCATCTTCGTCATCTTCATCATCTTCATCATCATCATCTTTATCATCATCACAGACTCATCTAATAATAAAATCTCACTTTGGTTTTGTAAAACGTCTCAAGTCTCTGCTCCTTTAGTTTGAAGCTGCAGAACATGGAGCCATGATAAAACTGCTGCTGCTGCTAACACTGCTGCTGCTGCTAACACTGCTGATGCTAACAGTGCTACTGCTACTAACACTGCTGCTGCTAACACTGCTACTGCTACTAACACTGCTGCTGCTGCTAACACTGCTGCTGCTGCTAACACTACTGCTGCTAACTCTGCTGCTGCTGCTAACACTGCTGATGCTAACAGTGCTACTGCTACTAACACTGCTGCTGCTAACACTGCTACTGCTACTAACACTGCTGCTGCTAACACTGCTGATGCTAACAGTGCTGCTGCTGCTAACATTGCTGCTGCTAACACTGCTACTGCTACTAACACTGCTGCTGCTAACGCTACTGCTGCTAACTCTGCTGCTGATAACTCTGCTGCTACTAACTCTGCTGCTAACACTATTGCTAACTCTGCTGCTGCTAATAGCTGTTGCTAATGTTAACACTGCAAAATCTGCAGCAATAAACCCATCTGAGCTAATTAATTTCATAAAGTTTCAGCTAATTAATGAAGTTTGAGCTAATTAATTTAATAAGGTTTCATCTAATTAATTTAATGAAAAACCTTCATATCCTGTTAATAGGATATATAAATATTAATAACTAACTACAAAGAAAGAAGATAGTTTGGGCTTTATAAATTGTATAAATAAACTTTTATGACGTATTTGTAGAATTGAAAGACCAGAGAAAGGATTTGGAAATAAAACCTGAATAAATAATCAATAAGAAACAAACACAACAGTAGAAAAAAGGAAATGGAACAAATAATGTATTATTTATTAAGTTATTTGTAAATGAATTAAATAAAAATGAGATGAAATAATAATTATATATATATATATATATATAAATATATATATATATAAATATATATATATATTTATATATATATATATATAATTATTATTATTTCATCTCATTTTTATTTAATTCATTTACAAATAACTTAAATAAATAAATACATTTGTTCCATTTCCTTTTTGGAATAAAGCTGCAAAAACAACTATATATATATATATATATATATATATATATATATATATATATATATATATATATATATATATATATATATATATATAGTTGTTTTTGCAGCTTTATTCCACCTGTTTAACTTTATTTCTGCTGAGGCAGCGCTTTGACCTCAGTGGGCGTGGCTCCGCAGCGGCTTCCTGTTGCCAGACGTGACGTCACCCGCGCTGGAGTATAAATCCGCGAACTGAGCCGCTCCGCACGAGTTTTCCCGCAGCTTCTTTTCATGCGTTTGTACGGAAAGTTTGCAACATGGTTCAGCAGCAACAAGCGTCCAAACCCGCAGCGAGGGACCTGAAGGCCGGACACCCGCCCGCAGGTAAGCGGCCCCGCGCGGCCCCGCACCGCCCCGCACTCCTCCATCAGCGTTTAGTTCAACACTGACGGGAAGCGACGTTCCCGCTGCTGTTTGATGGTAAACGATGAAAACGGTGATGAAGTTGAAGATGAAGCTCGAGTCTGTGATGTTTGTGAAGTTTGAGCCCCGCAACGTCCCCGCAACGTCCCCGCAACGTCCCCGCAACAACAACAGCCCGCAGGCCGCGGCTCAAAGTCACACTCTGTTCTCAAAGTGATGCGCAAATTCACGCGTTGATCCCGCAGCTGTGCGGGAAACTGCTCATTGTCGCGCTGCTTTTTTCAGTTTTTCTGGACGTTGACGACGATTTTATTCATTTTTATTTTAATTTGCGTCTTTTAATTTCACTTTTTTAACTTTGGATGAATTTACGTGTGTTTAATGTTCTGTTTCTTTTTGCTGTTAAGTTTTAAATTTGTTGTTAAAACTTTTTGTGGCTTCACTTTTGATCCACACACACACACTCATTTACCTGACTCTGTGGGGTCCATCTGTCAAATACCTACATTGTGGGGACCACCCTTTCTGAACGGGATAGATATAGTTTAACACCAAAAAGTCTTAGTCGAATGTCCCCACTAAGATCGATGGATGATATACACACAAATACTGGTGTATTTGACTTTGTGGGATCCTCTGTCAAATACCTACATTGTGGGGACCACCCTTTCTGAACGGGATAGATATAGTTTAACACCAAAAAGTCTTAGTCGAATGTCCCCACTAAGATCGATGGATGATATACACACAAATACTGGTGTATTTGACTTTGTGGGATCCTCTGTCAAATACCTACATTGTGGGGACCACCCTTTTAAAACAAGAGACTTTAGTTTAAACTCCAAAGAATCTTTCAGGCCAATGTCCCCACTAAGATAGATGGTTGAATATACACACACTCATTTATCTGACTCTGTGGGGTCCATCTGTCAAATACCTACATTGTGGGGACCACCCTTTCTAAATGAGTTTCAGAAACCCGAGGAATGTAGAAACACCAGAGGACTTTGGAACAGGAATTTGAAACAGGATGTGAGATCGTTTTCTTTCTTCCTGGGAAGTTAAACTCTGGAATTCTAGAAACGTAATTTTTTATGGTTTTATGGAATCATTGGTACACAACTGACATGTTTGAATAAAACTTTAATGTTTTTTCACTGAGAACAAAAACATGAACGTTGATTAAATGAATATATTCTCATTAATTCCCAGCATTTAAATGTATTTATTCACATAAAATCACTGTTGCTGGAATTTTGTCATTGGTGGAAAGTTATTAAGTCCATTTACTCATGTTTGGTAATTATTAATTACTCAATTACATTTAGTGTGTGTTAAATAAATAGTATTCAATTAATAATAATAATTAATAATTTATTAGTATTTATATATATTCTTTTATAATGTTGACACTGAAGCATCAAAAACTTAATATTCATTCATGAACATTTACAGTAAATTTCTGATTCTGAAAAAAAAGTCTAAACAGGAAGTTGAATAAATCACATGAAGCACAAAATCTTTATATTTCAGCCTTTTACATGTTAATTAAATTGAGATGTTTCCTAACTTTAAATATCACAACCTATATTTAAATATCACACCCTATATTTAAATATCACACCCTATATTTAAATATCACGACCTATATTTAAATATCACGACCTATATTTAAATATCACGACCTATATTTAAATATCACACCCTATATTTAAATATCACACCCTATATTTAAATATCACGACCTATATTTAAATATCACGACCTATATTTAAATATCACACCCTATATTTAAATATCACACCCTATATTTAAATATCACACCCTATATTTAAATATCACGACCTATATTTAAATATCACGACCTATATTTAAATATCACGACCTATATTTAAATATCACACCCTATATTTAAATATCACACCCTATATTTAAATATCACGACCTATATTTAAATATCACGACCTATATTTAAATATCACGACCTATATTTAAATATCACACCCTATATTTAAATATCACGACCTATATTTAAATATCACACCCTATATTTAAATATCACACCCTATATTTAAATATCACACCCTATATTTAAATATCACACCCTATATTTAAATATCACACCCTATATTTAAATATCACACCCTATATTTAAATATCACACCCTATATTTAAATATCACACCCTATATTTAAATATCACGACCTGTATTATCCTTCACTATTTTATAAATGAACAGTTGATCTTTTCTTAAACGTCTGTAGAAACTTGTTTGATGCTTTTTAATCAGCTGCTTCTTCTCTTCACGTTTCCTGCGTTCATCCATTTTTTTATTAAATCTTTTTTTTCAGTGAAGGCCGGAGGGAAGCGAGTGGCTAAGAAATGTCCGGAGGAGGTCGGAGGTCACGGGTCTACGGAGAAGGACACAAAGAGATCTGATAAACTCAGGTAGAACCTGATAAATGTGATGAACTCGGGTAGAACCTGATAAATGTGATAAACTCGGGTAGAACCTGATAAATGTGATGAACTCGGGTAGAACCTGATAAATGTGATAAACTCGGGTAGAACCTGATAAATGTGATGAACTCGGGTCGAACCTGATAAATGTGATAAACTCGGGTCGAACCTGATAAATGTGATAAACTCAGGTAGAACCTGATAAATGTGATAAACTCGGGTAGAACCTGATAAATGTGATAAACTCGGGTCGAACCTGATAAATGTGATCAACTCGGGTCGAACCTGATAAATGTGATAAACTCGGGTAGAACCTGATAAATGTGATAAACTCAGGTAGAACCTGATAAATGTGATAAATGTGATAAACTCAGGTAGAACCTGATAAATGTGATAAACTCGGGTAGAACCTGATAAATGTGATAAATGTGATAAACTCAGGTAGAACCTGATAAATGTGATAAACTCGGGTCGAACCTGATAAATGTGATCAACTCGGGTAGAACCTGATAAATGTGATAAATGTGATAAACTCAGGTAGAACCTGATAAATGTGATAAACTCGGGTCGAACCTGATAAATGTGATCAACTCGGGTAGAACCTGATAAATGTGATAAACTCAGGTAGAACCTGATAAATGTGATAAACTCGGGTCGAACCTGATAAATGTGATCAACTCGGGTCGAACCTGATAAATGTGATCAACTCGGGTAGAACCTGATAAATGTGATAAACTCAGGTAGAACCTGATAAATGTGATAAACTCGGGTAGAACCTGATAAATGTGATCAACTCGGGTAGAACCTGATAAATGTGATAAACTCGGGTAGAACCTGATAAATGTGATAAACTCAGGTAGAACCTGATAAATGTGATAAACTCGGGTAGAACCTGATAAATGTGATAAACTCGGGTAGAACCTGATAAATGTGATAAACTCGGGTAGAACCTGATAAATGTGATAAACTCGGGTAGAACCTGATAAATGTGATAAACTCGGGTAGAACCTGATAAATGTGATAAACTCGGGTCGAACCTGATAAATGTGATCAACTCGGGTCGAACCTGATAAATGTGATCAACTCGGGTAGAACCTGATAAATGTGATAAACTCGGGTAGAACCTGATAAATGTGATAAACTCAGGTAGAACCTGATAAATGTGATAAACTCGGGTAGAACCTGATAAATGTGATAAACTCGGGTAGAACCTGATAAATGTGATAAACTCGGGTAGAACCTGATAAATGTGATAAATTCAGGTAGAACCTGATAAATGTGATAAATGTGATAAACTCGGGTAGAACCTGATAAATGTGAACTTCACGCGTCAGATTATCTCCTGAAAAACATGATGTGAACCTCATCAGGATTTGTTTTATCTAATTTTTACTGTTAATCTATCGATTACTGAAACGATTAATTGATTAATCATGTTTGTGCACATGTAGAGTTGATCAATCTATTGATTATTAGGACAATTAATAGATCAATAGTTCGGTTCATTAAATGGTTTAAATGTGGATCAAAACGCTGAAGATTCAACCTAAAATGTCCTTTTTTGTCCAAAGATCATCAGTTTATTATTATAGAGGCTACTAGTATATTAATACTAATGCAGCTAATATTTGAATCGTTGCAGCTCTACAGACACACATTGGTTTCTGATTTGCCCTCTGACCTTTTGTTATGTGAATTTTTGTCCTTATTTCCATCCCTTTGTGTTAACTCAATTTAAATAGTTAGTTCTGGGTTCTAATTCCTGGTTTGTTGTTTGGCTGCAGCAGATCCGTCAGCTCGTCCAGCCGCATGCAGCAGGTCAGCGTTCTGTTGGCAGGAAACATGGACAAGGTAAAAAAACCACTCAGCTGCTGCTATGAAGAGAAGAAAACGTGTCTGAAATATGGAATATAGACATAAATATGGGCTAAAAATGAAAGAGTTAAAATGTATAATGGTATGAATAAAAATACACAAATATGAGATAAAATAAAAAAGGTATGAAGGAACAAACATGAGATAAATAATGAATTACAATTAATGTGAAATACAGATGGAATAGTCTGTCTGTCTGCCTGTCTCTGTCTGTCTCTTCCTGCCTGTCTGTCTGCCTGCCTGTCTGTCTCTGTCTGTCTGTCTGTCTCTGTCTGCCTGCCTGTCTGTCTGTCTCTGCCTGCCTGTCTGTCTCTGTCTGTCTCTGTCTGTCTCTGTCTGTCTCTGTCTGTCTGCCTGTCTGCCTGTCTCTGCCTGCCTGCCTGTCTGTCTGCCTGCCTGTCTGTCTCTGTCTGTCTCTGTCTGTCTCTGTCTGTCTCTGTCTGCCTGCCTGTCTGTCTGTCTCTGTCTGCCTGTCTGTCTGTCTGTCTCTGCCTGCCTGTCTGTCTGTCTCTGTCTGTCTCTGTCTGTCTCTGTCTGTCTCTGTCTGTCTCTGTCTGTCTGCCTGTCTGCCTGTCTCTGCCTGTCTGTCTCTGCCTGCCTGCCTGTCTGTCTGCCTGCCTGTCTGTCTCTGTCTGTCTCTGTCTGTCTCTCTGTCTGTCTGTCTGTCTCTGTCTGCCTGCCTGTCTGTCTGTCTCTGCCTGCCTGTCTGTCTGTCTCTGTCTGTCTCTGTCTGTCTCTGTCTGTCTGCCTGTCTGTCTGTCTGCCTGCCTGCCTGCCTGTCTGTCTGTCTCTGTCTGTCTGTCTCTGTCTGCCTGCCTCTGTCTGCCTGCCTGTCTGCCTGCCTGTCTGTCTGCCTGTCTGTCTGTCTACAGATGGAATATAGACACAAATGAGATCAAAGATTTAAAATGTAACATAGAAAAGTGAATAAAAGGACAGAAATATGAGAAAATTAAAAAGGTATGAAGGAAAATTGTGTGTGCATGTTTGTGTGTGTGTGTACGTGTGTGTGTGCACACGTTTGTGTGTGTGTGTACGTGTGTGTGTACGTGTGTGCACGTTTGTGTGTGTGCACGTGTGTGTGTGTGTGTGTGTGTGTGCACGTGTGTGTGTACGTGTACTGTTTTATTTTATTGCTGACCTTTAACCTCCACAGCTGAGCCACGACTTCCCGGAGACTCCGGCCAGCGGGAGGCACCGGCGGCTGCAACCGGCTGTGGAGAAGCCACATTCACCCAGAACCTTCTGCATCCAGCAGCCCAGGAAGTTCTGAAGAACTCTGCAGCTTCTCATCACATAAGCTGTTAGTTTGTGCTGTGAGTTTCTATGAATCGGTGTCTGTCCTTCACTTTAACGCAGCCTTTCCAGCTGTTTGTTTGGGAGAAAATCCACAACAGGCTGTGGAAAGTGCAACTTTTTGGTTTTTCCACTGTGTGTATCGCTTGGCACTTAATAGATTTAATAAAAAAAATGCTAATGCATGATCACTGGTTTGTTTCTATGCAGTGAAGGTGAATGAGCAGCAAACTGCTGTTTATTCACTTAAAAACAAATGTATAAAAATACACAAATGAGATAAAATTAAAAAGGTATGAAGGAACAAAACATGAAATAAAGACACAAATATGAAATCCAGATAGAATGGAAGACAAATCTGGGATAAAATGTAAAAAAAAAAAAAAAAGTGAAAGGATAAAAATATGAGATAAAGACACAAATATGAGAAAGTCTTTAAATACAAGATCAAAATCTAGAAATACGAGAATAACGATGTGAGAAATCTGAATTCACTGCAGTGAAGGTGAATGAGCAGCAGGTGGCAGCAAAGTCTCAGTAATTATTAGATATTCTATAATGTACAGAAATAAGAGTCAGTTTCTGTAAACTGTCAAACGGTTTGATTAAATGATTCAGTAATAAAATGGTTCATAGTTCTAAGATGATAAAGTTTGTAGTTCATGAAGTTTAGGCTGAAAAACACCAGAATAAAACCATCATTATATAATGAAGTTATAAATGTCACAAGTTCAGAATCAATGAAAGATGTTTCAGAACTTCCTCAGCTTCTGTTTTAAGTTGTTTATTAAAACATTGAGAATAAATCAGATTTAATGTTTGTTTATTTCACTGATTTCAGGTCATGAAAATAACAAATACTGAAAATATCTGTTAAAATAATTTGGATATAAAATAACTCAACAATAATGAAGTTGGTTCCTGATTAGTTTCATTTAGTTTTTATAAAAGTTTCTATTCATTTAAAGACTTGGATTCTTTAAATCACTCACTCTTTAGATTTTTCTGCCTGTCCTTGTTTTCCAGTAAAACTTCAATATGTGAATCATTTGAAACTTAATAGATAATAATCTAATAATTATTAGATATAAGACTTAATGTTTTTATTAATTTGTCTGCAGTGAAGGTGAATCACCAGCAGGTGAAGTTTACAAGTTACTTTATCTTCATTTTTATAAAACAATGTGAAAAAAATGTTTTTTTTCACATTGTAAAAAACTATCATGTTTTTACATTTAAGTGTGAAAAGGGGGCTTTTATTTTGAAGGACACATGACCAGGATATCCCTATTGCTGGTGGACCTTTAACATGTGAACACCACAAACCAAAAGGGTTAGGGTTAGCTAACCCTAACCCTTTTATTTTTACATTTAATTTCATTTTGTTATGAGATTTCTAAGTAATATTTAATGCAAAAGGAGGTTAAAACCCCTGATTTCATAGTGTTTCCAAATGAAAGCGATTTCTTTTTCATTTTTCTAAAAAGCTGCAACATAAAATCTTAAGCTCTATTTTTTACATTTGGGAAAAGGGGGCTTTTATTTTGAAGGACAGAGTTTATAAGGTCACATGACCATCATCATTGTCATCATCATGACCCAAGGTTGTAAACTTTATTTATTTTGCATTTATATTTATCTTTTACATTGAATTTAATGTGAAGTTTTTTCTAATAATGATAAATGAATGGATCCCATTGACTTCCACAGCATCAAACTATCCTGATGCTATGGTTCCTACTTGTTCTTAGATATTTTTAATATATCTGTTATTTGGGCCATGTCTAATATTTCATACAATGGAGGGATAATTTAATTTAAATAAATTTTAGGTGTTACTTGTTTAAACAATTCAAATAAGTTGGTTTAACTATTTTCTTTTTCTATTTTCAGGTTAATTACTAAGGATAAGAAAATAAATCACAACATGAAACTGGAGTCATTTATTTTATTAAAATGGGTCATTTAACTTTATCTTTTACACATGTTATTACATGTTATAAAACTGTTGACCTCAGTGTATTTCTGTTAATAGCAATTCTCTAAAAACACAAGCCATTAATTAATGAATGTAGAACATTGATCCTCCTTATTCCCCACAAACAAAAATCCCAACTCTCATAAATTTAAAGATAAACAAGGAACAATTCTAACTTAAAGCTACAAACACTTCAGAACACAATATTCCACAATTTCCAGTTAAACCACAGCTTTCTCTAAAACATCGATTATTCAGCATTTCTGGTCGAGATAATGTTAGAACTAAACAGACAAAACAAACATCGAATATGATTTAAAAGTAAACTATTCAACCCTAAATAATGTGTCCACTTAAAAAAAATCCCTTTAAATATTTTATTTTTTTCAACATTTTTTTTGTCCATGAAAAACAAGAAGAAGCTGTTTTAAACATTTAACTCTACATTTACAGTAATATAGTGTGTCTGGTGGGTTTTCTCCAGGTTCTAGGGTTAGTTCAAACGTGTGTGTGTGTGTGTGTGTGTGTGTGTGTGTGTGTGTGTGTGTGTGTGTGTGTGTGTGCGCGCATGCGCGCGCGCGTGCGCGAGATCCTGCATCATTTCTACACCACTCAGAAGAAAATCGTTGTTTCTGGTGGACGTTTAGAAAAATGGCTGCCATTGGCGCCATGTTGAATATTCATGATGGCTCCATATCCAAATCTGTTGGGAATGGCTTCAGATACAAGTACGAACCAAATTTCATGCTTCAGTCCTTTGTATGTAGGAGCTAAGCAGTGACTATATGTTCATGTATGAAATACAATACTTTCTATTAATGTCCAATGTATTGAAATGCCAGAGGACCAGAGGCCACTGATTGGGAGACTGGGAACACCTTGGGGTGGTTATTTCACCTGTGGGGGCGGGGCTTTGGAGCTGTTTAAAAAGGGAAGCAGCAAAGAAGTTTTCTGTTTGGTTTTTTAAGTTTCTCTCAGTATTTTCTTGTACAGGTCTTGAATTCATTAAAATGACTATTCTGTTTTCTCCTCACACCTTTTTGGCTTCATCAAAGGTTTTTTTTTTTTTTCTGACCTTCCAGTCTGTCACACACCCACGTGGTTTTAAGAGGATGAAGATTCACTTCATCACTTTTCTACTCGACTGGGGAACAGCTCACAGAGCTATAACTGCTGTCAATAAAACAGCCTGGTGGAAGCCAGCTGTGAAGGTGTGGAGGTGTTCCAGTGTGTGAGGAGAGGAGACTGCGAGGGAACAGCCCAGGACGAATGTTTACTGCCTTGAAACACCTCTTTTGATCATCGATGATTTTGATCATGATTTAGAAGTGTTTTCTAAATAAGTTTCATCAGCTTTCCTGTCAATGCTCATGGATGTGACACCTAAAGCTCTAATTTCAGCAGTACTCTCTTCCCACTCAGCCTCCCAGTAATGGCGTCCAGTCAGCGATGAGCATGTATAAACATGGGAATGTTGAATATAAAACCAAAATAACAATCTGGATTAAAAGAACGTTGTGCCTTGACACACAAACTCCAGAAGAGGCCAGGTCAGCAACAAATGCCTTTACAGATGTCCAGGGCTCTTTACTGACATCTCTGATTTTCTTTCTAGACTTCTTGAAATCTTGCACTTGTATCCACGACCAGGTTCATTCTTGACAGAATTTTTGTCCTTGTACTTGGAAATGATGCACTGAACTGCAGTTCTGGAGACTGAGAACCTCTTGGAAATAGCAGTGTAGCCTTGGTCCTTGTCATGAGCCTCCACAATCTTCTGCCTGAGTTCAACAGCATTGTGACTGATAGTAGTCCTCATGCATTCAAATGCCCTGTTCCTTGGAGTCCTTTCAAACTGTTGAATGAAGCCAATTGACTTGTGTTGTTTCAAAGCTGAACTATATTTCGCTACCTATATTTTCATATAAAGACAGCTTAAAACCAATTTCATATTCCAAAATGCACCAAAAACATCTGAATAGAACTGGTGATTGGCTTCAGCATCTTCAGCATCTTCAGCAGCATCAGCAGCTTCAGCAGCTTCAGCATCTTCAGCAGCTTCAGCATCTTCAGCATCTTCAGCATCTTCAGTAGCTTCAGCAGCTTCAGTAGCTTCAGCATCTTCAGCAGCTTCAGCAGCTTCAGCATCTTCAGCAGCTTCAGCATCTTCAGCAGCTTCAGCAGCTTCAGCATCTTCAGCAGCTTCAGTAGCTTCAGCAGCTTCAGCATCTTCGGCATCTTCAGTATCTTCGGCAGCTTCAGCAGCTTCAGCATCTTCAGTAGCTTCAGCAGCTTCAGCATCTTCAGCATCTTCAGCATCTTCAGCAGCTTCAGCAGCTTCAGCATCTTCAGCATCTTCAGCAGCTTCAGCAGCTTCAGCATCTTCAGCATCTTCAGCAGCTTCAGCAGCTTCAGCAGCTTCAGCAGCTTCAGCATCTTCAGCAGCTTCAGCAGCTTCAGCAGCTTCAGCATCTTCGGCATCTTCAGTATCTTCGGCAGCTTCAGCAGCTTCAGCATCTTCAGTAGCTTCAGCAGCTTCAGCATCTTCAGCATCTTCAGCATCTTCAGCATCTTCAGCAGCTTCAGCAGCTTCAGCAGCTTCAGCAGCTTCAGCAGCTTCAGCAGCTTCAGCAGCTTCAGCATCTTCAGCATCTTCAGCAGCTTCAGCAGCTTCAGCAGCTTCAGCAGCTTCAGCATCTTCAGCATCTTCAGCAGCTTCAGTATCTTCAGCAGCTTCAGCAGCTTCAGCATCTTCAGCATCTTCAGCAGCTTCAGCAGCTTCAGCATCTTCAGCAGCTTCAGCAGCTTCAGCAGCTTCAGCATCTTCAGTATCTTCAGCAGCTTCAGCAGCTTCAGCAGCTTCAGCAGCTTCAGCTTCATCCAGACTTCCCTCTCCCCGGCTACTTCATCCAGCTCCAGACCAGCAGAGAGACATACTCTCTCCAGCGTGTCCTGGGTCTCCCCCGTGCCCACCGCCCGGAGGGACGTGAACCTCTCACCATGGAGGGTCCTATTTTGTGTTATTTGATGTTATTTGATATTATTTGATGTTGTTTGATGTTATTTGATGATGTTTGTTGTTATTTGATGCTATTTTGTGTTGTTCTTTGATATTACTTGATGTTATTATTTTGTTATTTGATGTTTGATGTTATTTGATGATGTTTGATGTTATTTGATGTTATTATTTGATGTTATTTTTTTGTCATTATTTATTTGATATTACTTGATGTTATTATTTTGTTATTTAATGTTGCTTGATTTTATTTGATGTCGTTTGATGTTATTTGTTATTATTTGATGTTATTAGATGTTGTTATTATTTTGTTATTTGATGTTGTTTGATTTTATTTGATGTTTGATGTTATTTGATGTTGTTTGATTTTATTTGATGTTTGATGTTATTCGATATTTGATGTTATTTTTTGTGTAATTTGATGTTATTTGATATTTGTTGTTATTTGATGTTATTTTTTGTTATTTGATATTGTTTGATGTTATTTGATGTTATTTTGTGTTATTATTTTGTTATTTGATGTTATTTGATGTTGTTTGATGTTATTTGATGTTATTTGTTATTATTTGATGTTATTTGATGTTATTTTTTATTATTTGATGTTGTTTGATGTTATTTGATGTTATTTTTGTTATTATTTGATGTTATTTTTTGTTATTATTTGATGTTGTTTGATGTTATTTTTTGTTATTTGATGTTTGATGTTATTTGATGTTATTTTTTGTGTTATTTGATGTTATTTGATGTTGTTTGATGTTATTTGATATTATTTTTGTTATTATTTGATGTTGTTTGATGTTATTTGATATTTTTTATTTGATATTATTTGATGTTGTTTGATGTTATTTTTTATTATTATTTAATGTTGTTTGATGTTATTTTTTGTTATTATTTGATGTTGTTTTTTGTTATTATTTGATGTTGTTTGATGTTATTTGATGTTATTTTTGTGTTATTTGATATTATTTGATGTTTGATGTTAATTTTTTTATTATTTGATGTTGTTTGATGTTATTTGATGATGTTTGATGCTATTTGATGTTGTTTGATGTTTGATGTTATTTGATGTTATTTGATGTTATTTTTTGTCATTATTTATTTGATATTACTTGATGTTATTATTTTGTTATTTGATGTTGTTTGATTTTATTTGATGTTGTTTGATGTTATTTGTTATTATTTGATGTTATTTGATGTTATTATTTGATGTTGTTTGATGTTATTTGATGTTATTTTTTGTTATTTGATGTTGTTTGATGTTATTATTTGATGTTGTTTGATGTTATTTGATGTTATTATTTGATGTTGTTTGATGTTATTTGATGTTATTTTTTGTTATTATTTGATGTTTGATGTTATTATTTGATGTTGTTTGATGTTATTTGATGTTATTTTTTGTTATTTGATGTTGTTTGATGTTATTATTTGATGTTATTTTTTGTTATTTGATGTTGTTTGATATTATTTGATGTTGTTTGATGTTATTTGATGTTATTATTTGATGTTGTTTGATGTTATTTGATGTTATTATTTGATGTTGTTTGATGTTATTTTTTGTTATTATTTGATGTTGTTTGATGTTATTTGATGTTATTATTGGATGTTGTTTGATGTTATTTGATGTTATTTTTTGTTATTATTTGATGTTATTTTTTGTTATTTGATGTTGTTTGATGTTATTTGATGTTATTTTTTGTTATTATTTGATGTTGTTTGATGTTATTTGATGGATTTCCAACAGGAGGAGTGCGGGGTCCCTTCCCGCAGGCCTCCCTCCCGCAGATGACCTCATGCGGGGAGGAAGGGGGAGGAGTCCCTCGGCACTTTTTTTCCTAGGATGATTCTGGTATGCCCCGCCCTCCTCCGCTTCTGATTGGCTAGTGTTCGTCGCCTCCATGGGCTGGATTGGATATTTTTAGGTGTGAGGAACGCGATTGGTTAAGGAGTGAGGAGTAAGCCAATCAGAGTCGGGTCATCCAAGCTCGTCCTAGGGAAAAAAAGTCTCCCTTAGCTATCCTACCTTGGGTTAGTGTGAAGTTGAGATTCGCTGGAGGAGGAAAACTTTTATTTTTCCTTTATATCCATGATATTTATCAGGTAAGAGTTTAAAACGTTTTAAAAGTCTTTTTCTGACGCAACAAACCGTCGCTTCACCGTCGTTGACCGAACTGTTTCAGTCGGTTTTTAACGGGAGTTAAAGTTAGTTCTGCGGAGGAATGTGACGGAGCCGCCAGACGGGAAATAACTGCGTTATTTAACGGGAAATAACTGCGTTATTTAACGGGAAATAACTGCGTTATTATCAGAAATGTGACCTAAACCAGCTAACAACAGCTTTGAACGGGAGCTAACGGCACACTTAACTGTACTTAACTTTAACTTTACTCTCAGTATAAATCGTTCCTACTTTTTCTTACAAGTACTAAACGTATAACAAAGGCGCTTTTCTTAAAGCTGTGATTGCTGTCCATCTTGACGGGGTGTTTTTTTAACTTCAGTATTCTGGATTTTCTAGTAAAAGACTGTTTTATCTCGCGCGTGCCTCTCATTTCTCCTAAAAATGTAATTCCGGCTTTGGCCTGAGCCGCAGTGAACGGGAGGTGGGGGCGCTGTGGAGCAGAAACTACACACCCGAAGAAGAGAAATTAGAGGCACAGGCGACATAAAACACTTTACTGAAAAATAGACAATAGTTTAGAAGACAAATCCCAGCAAGTCTGTCTCTAAACTAAACCCTGTTGTTATCATTTGTAGTAAATTAATAAAAAGCAGCAGCGAAATACATGGAGCATGGATCTCATTTTACAGTTGAAATTGTCCAGTTAGTCATAAATCTGAGGAGGTGTCACGATTCAAAACAGAACCTTAAATCAGCCTTTACGTATTTATCTGTTAATTCAGACTTTTAAGTTGGACATGGAAACATTTAATTGGTCAGCCAGTTAATCAATAATCAACAGATAGTTTGACAGATGAAAAGTAGATGGGGTACAGCTAAGCATCATTTATTACTGTCTGACTGTTTAAGTCATGTTTAATAGAACTCATTCTCAGAGCCTATTACTTCTAATGTCAGTTCAAAAAGTTCTTCACTTAACCATAATATTCACTATTAATCATTCTAAGTGTTAAATTCAGTGTGTGGTGGTAGCTTGTTGTCTAGAACCAGACATTATTACAACTCCCAGCTCCTCACAGCTTCTATAGAAATGTGTTGAAACAGATGATTAATGATGATGAATTATCTATTCACTACAAGACACTGCAGAACAGATTCAGCTGTTGCTGCAGATGTTTTTTTTTTGTGAGGAAACTAACTGTCCTGAACTGTGTGGTCCTGTTTGAAGCTAATGCTGCTCTGTATGTGGTGATTGGAGCCGTGGTTTTCACCCAGAACCCAGCCCAGGTCTAGTAGTAGGCTTCAGCCTGGAGGACTGTAATCTAGTCCGCCCATGGACATTGACTCATTCACGTTTCACCACTGGCTGCATGAGACGTTTGGCAGTTTTCAGCTACGTTTCCAATGAAGTAAAAAAAAACCCTCCAAACTTGACCAAATGCTTTGAAAATCCAAAGCTTTGTGTTCTTTCAACATCAGATCAGCCCAGAAGACTCTGATCAGCATGAATCATCTGCTCCATCAGTGTCTCCTTCAACATTCACCACTTCTTGCAGGTTTTTTCCTTGAAAGCAGCAGCCACAACATCCATTTCCTGTGTTGACTTTACTCGTCTCTATGCAGCTTCAAGGGGCTTATTCCACTATATACACACACACACACACACACACACACACACATATATAAATATATTACCTGGGTTCAGGTAACTCAGGACTTCTTTTCATTAACAAATAAACCAGATGAGTCGTTTTTTAAGGTTCAGTCTCTTCATTCCTGGACACATATTTATAATTACACCAACTAATTGATTAATCAACTAATTGTGATACTAAATGCAGTGAATCAGTATTTCTTTTATAGAAGTCCTATATTTTCTACTTGTGTTTTATGTGACGTGATGTCACTAACAAGATATTTGTTTTTTTATGAATAAAAAATCAGCTCAGTGTAGTTTAGGGCTGAAACCATTAATCAATTAGTTGTAAAATGTCAATGATTGTTTTACCAAATTCACAGATCTGATAGTTGATTCATTTATTGATTATTAAAACCGATTAATCAATTAGTTGCTTGGTTCATGAAATTATTTAAAATGTTGATCAGTGTTTATAGAAGAAACTAAAAAACCAGAAAATAATCAGAAGAGAAGCTGGAACCAGAGAATCTGGACATTTTCTACTTAAATAATGACTCATTTGATTAATTGATTATCAGAATAGTGACGTGTGATTAATGTGTTAAATGATCAATTGACTAATGGCTGCAGCTCCAATATTTCTAGTAAGTCTTTATTTATATTTTACTACCAAACTCCATCATTTAGTTTTTCTCATCATGGAGATTTGTACTAAGAAAACTGATGTTGTCTCTGAGATGAAGATGCTGCTTTTTGTTTTTCAGACCATTTCTATAAGCTGCTGTTTAACAGACCTACCTATTAAATACAGGAAACACTGAGGAATATCGTCTATCTAAAACTACTACTCACATAATCTATAATCTCACAGAGTCATTGATTAATTATAAAATGTGTAAATTCTCTGGTTCCAGCTTCTCTTCTCTGATTATTTCCTGGTTTCTTTAGTCTCTATAATAATAAACTGATGATCTTTGGACAAAAAAAGACATTTTAGGTTGAATCTTCAAATTGATTTGAGTCATTTTTAAGAAGAAAACACTGATCAACATTTTACAGCATTTTCTGAACCAAACATCTCATCCATTAATGGAATCTTGTATATTGTAGCATCATCAGTCATTCGACCATTCAACATGATCCTGTAGGTGAAGCTCAGTGAATCCATCAGGTTTTATAGTCGGAGCTCGGGGCTGGATCTTTATGAACAGGCTCAGCCGCTCGGCTCCCAGTGAAATTAAAACGGGATAAAGAGTCTGATCCTCTGATGCTGCAGCATGGGAAACCTCAGGTTGACTTCTGTCATCAGAGCTGATAATATCACAACTTAGAAAACATATTCATGAGTGGAGATATGTCTTAATGGGCTTTAATTTTTTAAAACTTTGCTCAGCAGAGGTGACTGTAATGCAGAGTAATCCATAGATGTGGATGGACTGCACTCAGAGAAATAAAACATTTAAATAATTCAATAACGTCCCGATAAACTAACTTATTTAAACTGGAAGTAAACTAAAATTCATCAAACCATCTTAATTAAATGCTAAATCATACAGTTATGATGAATTTACTAAACCTTATTATGCTAAACATCATGGTGAATTAACTCAACCTTATTACATTTACTAATCATTCTGTTGAATTTACTAAATGTTACTCACTTCTTTTAAATACATTAAACTAATTATTTTCTAAATAACTGTCTTTAAATCGAACTGAACTTGAGCAGAATATTAGAATTATTTTGGTTTTATTTTATTACTATTTATTTTATAGAATTTTATTTTAGTAGATGGTAAATTACACAGTGAAAAGAATATAAATCATAACCAGAGAT
>CM060470.1:105000-127500 GCA_030544235.1 Lepturacanthus savala | reverse complement strand
ATAAATCCTACTGGTATATACAGTAAATCCTACTGGTATATAAATCCTACTGGTATATACAGTAAATCCTACTGGTATATAAATCCTACTGGTATATACAGTAAATCCTACTGGTATATACAGTAAATCCTACTGGTATATAAATCCTACTGGTATATACAGTAAATCCTACTGGTATATAAATCCTACTGGTATATAAATCCTACTGGTATATACAGTAAATCCTGCTGGTATATACAGTAAATCCTACTGGTATATACAGTAAATCCTACTGGTATATAAATCCTACTGGTATATACAGTAAATCCTACTGGTATATAAATCCTACTGGTATATACAGTAAATCCTACTGGTATATACAGTAAATCCTACTGGTATATAAATCCTACTGGTATATACAGTAAATCCTACTGGTATATAAATCCTACTGGTATATACAGTAAATCCTACTGGTATATATATCCTACTCATACCCCTGTAGTCCAGTAGTATTTAGATCCTGTTTCTCTCATTCGTTGCTGCTGTATTGGGAGTTTTCTAACCCGAACCCTAACGTGTGGAATGTGTTTCCTTCCTCATCAAACTGTTTATTCTGAAATATTTGACACGACCAGTGTTAACATCCACGTTTTGTTGACGGTTTCCAGCCTGAAATAAGTGGATTTAGAATAAAACAAAAGCTTTCTGTTGATCTGCTAAAGTTTTTACACTAGTTTTAGGTTGAATTCATCCCAAATTTGAATAAATTCTATAATTTTTCTCTTTTTGTCAGTATTTCTCCTCTAAGTGTTAAACCCACAGGTTAAAATCAGCAGCGTCTTTATTCTGTCAATGAACTGATTAGTTGTCAAGTATCACATCAACCCCCAACTATTCTGATTAATAGATTTTAGTCATTGATTAGTCTCTATAATAATAAACTGATGATCTTTGGACAAAAACAGACATTTTAAGTTGAATCTTCATCTTTGGAAACACTGGATTGGATCTACAAAGATATTAAGTCTTACAGGGTAAAAGTAGTGTTAAATTGTGACGGTTATTCTGATGGAAACAGCTGAAAGTGGATCAGAAATGTCATAGTTGAGGCTGGAGGGATGTGAGGGGAATGGGTTTAGGTCAGAAAGTAATGATGAGTGAAGGTTTCACCTCTGGATCTGCTGATTTCTGCTTTTAATAAACAGCATCAACCATCGTAGAACACCAGAAGACTGGAGGAGGTCACTTAACATGATTTACAACAATAAGAGAACAAGAGACCAACAAGAGACTAAACAACAATTAGTTTAGTCAGTATTACTGTGTATTGTATTACTGGATGATTATTACTGTCCTATAACCTGCAAACAGAAACCTCTTACTGACAGAACTGCAGCCAACCACAATTTTGATACTTGATTTATCCATTATTAAAATGATTCTCCTAATTGGGACATTAAATGGCGTAAATGTGGATCAGTGTTGCCAAAACTGAAGATTCAACCTAAAATGTCTTTGTCTCTGACCAATAAAAAACAATCGAGGCCGTTTTTTTCCTATTTGACAGTAAAACATTCAGCAGCTGTGTTTTATCTGGAAACTGCATTTATAACCTTGATGTAGAGTTTATCCTGGTGGAGTCAAAACCTTCATGAGAAGATATTTTTGACACTGAGAGACTCTCTCCTCCTCTTCTTCTCACAGTTGATGTGATCTGACACCATCTAGGATGAAAAAGCATCGATAGCTTTTCTCACAGCCTGATTTTTCTGGGTTTTTATCTGGGTTTTCTGAGCTGTGCATTTTGTTTCCAGGAGCCAAAGACCCTTATTTGGTTGAAAAGCCCCATGTGCTGCTATTAATACAGAGTAGAAAAAGTGGTTCCAACAGTCAGGAAACCAAAAGTCCCACACAGAAAATACCAGTTCTGCCATTGTCCAGGACTATAAATAATCCCAAGGCCCAAACTGGACTTCATGTTTTACCATTTAACTCTTGAGCATTAAAAAAAAAAAAAAAAAGCCCAACGGTCCAGGAACAAAGCAAACACCCGAAATCCAGCCACATAGCGTCAATTCCATGTGGAATTCAGGGCATTCCAGCCGAGTGTTTTCCTGCACAACCAGATAGAAGAACATTTTTCTGTATAAATATCAGTGCATTCTTTCCTTTCATTTCTTTCTCTGCTGATGACCTGCAGCACTGGGGGAGAGTGGTGGGAAAACTACCAGGCATCTGCCAGCTCAACGCTCTGATATGAGTGTATAAACCGTTCTACCGTCACAGGGTTTAACGTCTGTAGATATAAACCGTTCTACCGTCACAGGGTTTAACGTCTGTAGATATAAACCGTTCTACCGTCACTGGGTTTAACGTCTGTAGATATAAACCGTTCTACCGTCACAGGGTTTAACGTCTGTAGATATAAACCGTTCTACCGTCACAGGGTTTAACGTCTGTAGATATAAACCGTTCTACCGTCACAGGGTTTAACGTCTGTAGATATAAACCGTTCTACCGTCACTGGGTTTAACGTCTGTAGATATAAACCGTTCTACCGTCACTGGGTTTAACGTCTGTAGATATAAACCGTTCTACCGTCACCGGGGTTAACGGCACCGTTTCCTCTAGTTTGGATAGTTGTGTTAAAATAAATAAAAAGAACCATAATGCTCCGGGTTCTGCTGTGTAATTTAATAACTAAAGATAGAGGATGAGTTTCAGGCTGTTTTCTGCTGTTTTTCCCTACAGGGGCTCTGACGTTACTCTGGCGTTGATCTGGCATTAATCTGGCTTGATCTGATGTTACTCTGAAGTTACTCTGACGTTACTCTGAAGTTACTCTGGCGTTACTCTGATGTTACTCTGAGGTTACTCTGAGGTTACTCTGAAGTTACTCTGATGTTATTCTGACGTTACTCTGACGTTACTCTGATGTTACTCTGACGTTATTCTGACGTTACTCTGACGTTACTCTGATGTTACTCTGACATTAATCTGGCGTTACTCTGTTACTCTGATGTTACTCTGACGTTATTCTGACGTTACTCTGACGTTACTCTGATGTTACTCTGACGTTATTCTGACGTTACTCTGATGTTACTCTGATGTTACTCTGACATTAATCTGGCGTTACTCTGACGTTACTCTGACGTTACTCTGATGTTACTCTGACGTTATTCTGACGTTATTCTGACGTTACTCTGATGTTACTCTGATGTTACTCTGACGTTATTCTGACGTTACTCTGACATTAATCTGGCGTTACTCTGTTACTCTGACGTTAATCTTAGGTTATTTTTCTTTCCTTACAGGGGCTCTGCAAAGAGGATTCCAGGAGTCTTGTGATGTTCAAGGCAGTGCTGAAGAAGAACAGGGATGGAGGCAAGGGGAGCAGGAAGGATTCAGGTATGTGCACCATCTTAAAAAAAATGCAAGATGGCTTCCAGAAAAAAACAAACAAAAAACCCCAAATACCAGGAAACTACAAACAGTCCTGAAGTCCCCACGGCTCAGACAAGTAACTCCACTTCAGAGGGAAAATGACCTTCTTTCTGTTTGGCAGCAGTAAAAACTGTAAAACACAGTTAAATTAAAAGAGATAAAGGCTCAGAGATAACCAAAACCAACATTTCTGGTTTTAAAGGAGTCACCTGCTGCAGTTGTTTCTGATTCACAAAAATCTTGAAATCCTGCAACAATCTCTGTTTTTTTTTTTGTTCTTCTACCGTAGGTTAGTAGGTGGAAGTCTGCACATAGTGTTTTATTTTGGAAATCCAGCGTTGGTTTGTACCTTTCCTGTCTGACTTCCTGTCTGGTTTGTTCTGCTGTGACAGTTTGATGCGTCTCTGACGTCGCGTCTCTGACGTCGCGTCTCTGACGTCGCGTCTCTGACGTCGCGTCTCTGACGTCGCGTCTCTGACCTTACTGTGACTTCACTCTGGCATCATGTCTGGCATTACTCTGACTTTACTCTGACTTTACTCTGACTTTACTCTGACTTTACTCTGACTTTACTCTGACGTTTCTGTTACTCTATACGATATATACAGTAGTAATTAATGATATATACAGTAGTAATTAATGATATATACAGTAGTAATTAATGATATATACAGTAGTGATTAATGATATATACAGTAGTGATTATTATATACAGTAGTGATTGATGATATATACAGTAGTAATTAATGATATATACAGTAGTAATTAATGATATATACAGTAGTAATTAATGATATATACAGTAGTAATTAATGATATATACAGTAGTAATTAATGATATATACAGTAGTGATTATTATATACAGTAGTGATTGATGATATATACGGTCGTGATTAATAATATATAGATTAGTGATTGATGACAAGAATCATCCCAGACACTTAACTAACCTTAACATTTTACACCGTGTGTGTGTGTGTGTGTGTGTGGGTGTGGGTGTGGGTGTGGGTGTGTGTGTGTGTGTGTGTGTGTGTGTGTGTGTGTGTGTGAAATCCCAGCAGTCTGAGTTATCGGAGGCTGAAACAGCAGTTTTATGGCTCCTTTATCCCAGTTGGACCTAATCCATCAACCTGAGCAGCTGCAGTGTGTTTCTGCTACTGAAACAATAAAACCTGGCCAGTCCTCGGCTGGTTTAGACTCTGAGGACAGATGAGAGGTCACAGAGTCTCTGCTGCTGCTGCATGAAGGGATGTCAGGCCCCTACATCTACACCCAGGACAACCCAATGTTGTCCTGGCTAACCCTAACCTTAACCCAGGCCCCAGCTCCTAACCTTAACCCTAACCCTAACCTGGGGGAAAAGTTCCTGGAGGGTCAATAATCTGTGTGACACGTCACCCCCTCCCCTGTTAAATAAACATCAAATAAACAATAACCATCCTCTAAAACACAGAGGTTTATAGTCTAACATCATAATAAACTGAACTTTAATTCCTGCAGTCACATTAATGACAGCTCACTTCCTGTTTACTTCAAATTAAAAGCATCGGTCCAGCTCAAATAATATATTTCTGTATTTTTAACCAGTTTCCTTTTCAGATTTGCAGAACTTCTTGTTTACTGTAGATATAACTGTCAATCTATGACTGAAAACATGAATATATCAGTGTAGATTCTCACTCATCCAGGTCATTGTAGTCAAGGAGTTTAAAAAGTAGGCAACTGGACTTTTTCTTGGAGCTTGAAGATGTTTCACCTTTCATCTGAAAGGCTTCTTCAGTTCTATCCTGATGATGGAAACCAGGAGCTATATCTCTGGATCACAGAGGGTGGAGCTATAGACCACACCTCCCATCCCATAACAAAGAAAAAATTAACAACAAAGATCATCAGTTTACTATTTTACTGTGTGCAGAATTATTAGGCAAATAAGTATTTTGACCACATCATCCTTTTTATGCCTGTTGTCCTACTCTAAGCTGTATAGGCTTGAAAGCCTACTACCAATTAAATATATCAGCTGATGTGCATCTATGTAATGAGAAGGGGTGTGGTCTATGACATCAACACCCTATATCACATGTGCATAATTATTAGGCAACTTCCTTTCCTTTGGCAAAATGGGTCAGAAGAGAGATTTGACGGACTCTGAAAAGTCTAAAATTGTGAGATGTGTTGCAGACGGATGCAGCAGCCGTCAAACTGCCAAGATTTTTGAAGCAGGATCACAGAACAATCAAGTGTTTCATGGCAAGTAACCAACAGGGAATCACGTTGAAAAAAGAAGGCGCAAAGTAACCAGTAACTGCCATATTTCAGAGCTCCAAAGTTACTGGAGTGTCAAAAAAGCAAAAGGTGTGCAGCACTCAGGAACATGGCCAAGGTTAAAGAAGACTGAAAAACAACCCCCACTGAACAAGAGACACAAGATAAAACATCAAGACTGGGCCAAGAAATATCTCAAGACTGTTTTTTCTTAGGTTTTCTGGTCTTTATGAGATGAGAGTGAGTCTTGATGGATGGGCAGTGGATGGATCAGTAAAGGCCAGAAAGCTTCACTCAGACACCAGCAGGGTGGAGGTGCTGGTGTGGGCTGGTATCATCAAAGATGAGCTGCTGGGAGCTTTTCAGGTTGAGGATGGAGTCAAACTCAGCTCCCAGTCCTACTGCCGGTTCCTGGAAGACACCTTCTTCAAGCAGTGGTACAAGAAGAAGTCGGCATCTTTCAAGAAAAACGTGATCTTCATGAAGGACAATGCTCCATCACATGCCTCCAGTAAAGGTCTAAAAGATGAAAAAATAAAACCATGACCCCCTTGTTCAGCTGACCTGAACCCATAGAGAACCTGTGGTCCCTCATCAAACGTGGCTGCTGCTGCACCACGTAGATGCTGAACTGAATCCATGGATGGAAGGACTTTAGGCGTTGTTGTAAAGAAAGGTGGATACGTTGTTAATGAACCTGTTTTGTCTCTTTTCCTTCATGTGGTTGAGTTAAACAGCAGCAGAGATTCTACTTCTTCCCTCAGGGTTTCACATCAGGAATTTCTGCTGTTAGAGACCACTTCCTTCAATAAACAGCATCCGCTGGTGGTCGGCCATTATCTGTTGTCTGTCCAAACAGAAAACACCTTTTCATTTTAGTTGCTGGGCAAATACTGAATTAAATCACAATATTTGGACTAAAAGCTTCATGTCCTTCATGTTACCTGTTCTTCTCTTTGCTCAGCTGTGACTAACAATGAACCACATGCTGCTGGTGAAAGACAAAAACTCAGCTTTCCAAAGGAAAAACAGAAAAAATGAGTTCAATATGTTGAAAGATGATTAAAACAAGTTTTCAGTGACTTGTCAAATGATTTGTAGAGTAAAACAGTAGATTAGTCTGATTTATGCTTCAAATGTCCTCAAAGTCTCTGCAGAAAGTTCTTCTTCTCCAAAACTTTGAGAAAATGTAGATTAACAAAGTGCAGGAGTTTATTTACTTTATTTAGTGTGTGTGTGTGTGTGTGTGTGTGTGTGTGTGTGTGTGTGTGTGTGTGTGTGTGTGTGTGTGTGTGTGTGTGATTATTGAACTAGTAAAATTTGTTAAACTAGGAACATGACTGAAGCTCTGACCTGAAACACACAGATTATTAATAATAGATTATTATTAATAATGATAGTTAATTAATTAATTATTAATTGTTATTACTATTATTATAACCAATTAATAATAATCATTATTATTATAACCAGAACCTCCAACTCTTTTTTCATCAGATATGAGTTTGGACATTTCTAAAAAAAAGTGATTAGTTGATATTGATCTAAATATAAACCTCAACTAATCAGTTTAAACCATGAAAATACAACTAAAACCAATAATCAATATATATCATCAATATAGATATACAGTATATATAACTGATATTATACATTAATAGTGATTATTGATCATCTATAACTGATATTATACATTAATAGTGATTATTGATCATCTATAACTGATATTATACATTAATAGTGATTATTGATCATCTATAACTGATATTATACATTAATAGTGATTATTGATCATCTATAACTGATATTATATATTAATAGTGATTATTGATCATCTATAACTGATATTATACATTAATAGTGATTATTGATCGTCTATAACTGATATTATACATTAATAGTGATTATTGATCATCTATAAATGATATTATACATTAATAGTGATTATTGATCATCTATAACTGATATTATACATTAATAGTGATTATTGATCATCTATAACTGATATTATACATTAATAGTGATTATTGATCATCTATAACTGATATTATTATATACTGATATATAGCTGTGAGATTCATCATCATCAGAGTTTCTTATTTTCTGTCGTTCCTGTAAAGGCAGGCTTCCTTTGACCTGGCTCCATCATCTCCTACTTCAATGCTTATTTTTCTAAATGGACGTCTTAAATAATATGGAGCTGTTTTTATGGGCCGGGCCGGTCCCGGCGGGCTCTGTAATCATTTCTCCATCACGTTGGGGCAGCGCCGTATAATTACAAAGGGCTGATTCCCTTCACCACAGCAGCAGTGAAATTGCAGCCTTCCCCTTCCAGGGTTTTAGGACAGAAACTGAAATAGCTGGTGCTCGTCCTTCGTTGTGTTTCAGAAGCAGGAAAAGTGCCTCGCTGCAGCCGGGCCATGCCGCCTTTAATGTGGCGCTGCTCGACTTCAGAACCGGACCACCAAAATTACAGCTTCCTCATAATCTCTTTAGCATGCATCAGCCAGCTGAACGGCCCATTCAGCAGCTTTTACTGCAGCCTTTTATTCATAGAGCTGATTTCAGGCTGTTCTCATCGTCCATTAATGATCCAGTAGTAGTTTGGTTCATTAAATGGTGTAAATGTGGATCACTGTTTCCAAAGATGAAGATTCAACCTAAAATGTCTTTTTTTGTCCAGACCAACAGTCCACAACCCAAAGATCATAGAGAAAATCAGAGAAGAGAAGCTGGAACCAGAGAATTTAGACATTTCTTCTAAAAATGACACTAATCAATTAATTGAATATCATAATGGGTGGTAATTAATTTAATAGGTGGCAATTATTGATTAATCCCTGCAGCTCTAATATGAGGTTCAGGTCAGGATGATTTTAGGTTTTGCGTTAGGGTTAGGGCTAGGGTCTTGGCCTCTACTCTTCGACCTTTGACCTGTTGCAGGTCTCTTCCTGTTTCCTGATTCTTCTTCTCCTCCATGATTCCTGCAGACAGTCAGCTGTAATCTGCTGCTGAAACACAACCAGAGCTAATGGTGGTTCACCACATCTGCAGCTCTGATGTAGCGGGCCTGCTGACGTGTTATTAGTGAGGTATTACATGTTATTGGAGGCTGATAATTCAGAGGTTTTAATGAGTGGCCAGCTTCTGATGCCATGGAGCCAACACACCAGGGTTTTCCATCCAGCGTCAGGACCTGTTTTCCTCATTAAAAGTAGCAGCCAGGTAAAGTGGTTTTCATGTCTGAGGTTTAGTTATCTGTAAAGACTGAGGGGAAACATTCTCACCAGGGTTAGAGCTGCAACTACACACTAATCTGTTGTTGATTAATATATTGATTATTGAAACGATTAATGTTTCCCAAAAGCTGAAGATTCAACCTAAAACGTCTTTTTTTTGTCCACAACCCAAAGACCATCAGTTTACTATTAGAGAAACTAAAGAAACCAGGAAATAATCAGAGAAGAGAAGCTGGAACCAGAGAATTTACACATTACTGATAATAGTTGGAACCTAATAGTGACTGATTTTCAGATTTTTAATATTTCAAACAGTTTTTCTGTAGCTGACAATTAAAATTCACTCCATTTTGCTGTTGGTCGGTTTATGTTACACAAAATCTCACGTCATATCTCCTGAACACTTTGTGCTATTGGAACCAAATTTGGTGGAAATGTGTAGATCTGATGTCTGAGTGACTTTGACAAATTTGGTGCCAACCAGCCAATAGATGGCGCTGTAGCAGCATGATATATCTATGAAGGAAAGGAAAGTTTACTATTACAGGAGACTAAAGAAATTAGAAAATAATCTGATCTGAACCAGAGAATTTGGACATTTTCTTCTAAAAAATGACTCAAACAGATAAATTGATTATCAAAATAGTTGATTAATATAATAGTTGGAAACTAATAGTGACTGATTTTCAGATTTTTGATATTTCAAACAGTCAGGCTTATATTACATAAAATGTCATATTTCCTGAACACTTTGTGCTATTGGAATGTAAAACGTGTAGATCTGATGTCTGAGTGAATGAGACAAATTTGGTGCCAACCAGCCAATAGGTGGCGCTGTAGCAGCATGATATATCTATGAAGGAAAGGAAAGGAACCAGAGAATTTCTTTGTAAAATGACTCTAATGGATTATCTAAAGAGTTGGTGATTAAGTTGTCTATAAAGACTGAGAGGAAACATTTGCGTGAGTTGAACAAATCTCAGTATCTGGAGAAGTGAGGTGGTGACATGCAGGAAAAATAAAGACTGCTGAGCGACGGTGGCAATGACGTGTTTGCATGTAAACTGAAAAAATCTGCTGTATCACAAACTGTCAGGAATCTGTGAGACTGGGATCGTGTTTCACCAGCGACCAGTTCAACACGTTTTCTGTGAGATTACGATGGAGTTCCATATCAGAGGTGGAATGTAATGTTTCAGACCCAGAGCTGCACCTACAGAGGTTTATTAAAGTCCTGAGAGGATCTGGCTGCTTCCTGCCTCCAACCACAGCAACCTCATGATATTCTGCTGTAATCTCAGCTCAGAAAATTATATATATATATATATATATATATATATATATATATATATATATATATACCCCCTACCTGGTCTCTGACCCTCAGTTCAACTCCTATTAGTAGAGCTGCAGATCTGCTTTTCCCTGTTTATGGAACACATGAAGAGTTTTACCTTCATGGTTTTATCCTAATGGAAAGTGATTAATGAGCAGCAGCAGTAAAATCTGGTTTTACTTTCAGATTTAACAACTATTCTCCAACATGCAGGTTTTTTTGTCTTCCATTAGACTTGTTTGTTCCCTCAAGTTCACACAGCCTGAGAAATGAACTAACCTGCTGGCAGGGAGCTGGAACTGATCAATAACGTGATCAATAACCTGATTTTGATCAGCAGCAGCAACACTTGGCGAACTGACCTGAACAATGAAGCAGCAGCTACAATCCATCTGCTGATAATTAATGATTTTACTCAAATGATTAAAGAAAATAAATGTCTTTCCAAAACGTTTCAGAAAATATTCAACTTTATCGATTCAGTTTCTACTTCACAAAAACTTTTGGGGCAGAATTCAGAAAATTCTTTCATCATATGTAGAGCATCTCTGGTTAATTTTAAATGAAATCTCTGTTTTCATAAAGAAATGATGCGATGAACAAGCTTCATTCCACCACAAAATAAATTCTCTCATCAACCAGAAAAACTGCAGCTATTTTTATTCAGTCTATGGGCAGCTATGCTAACTATGCTAAACAGGCTAACTACTGTTTGTATGAAAAACCATAAAACCAGTCCACCAGAACTAGAAAGAACCAGAAACTAGTCCGGTTAACCTGAAGAGTGAATCATCTGTTTTTATCAGGTTGTTGAAGGGCAGGGGCATCCTATTCACGGAAGAGGGCACTTTAGCATGTGTTTTGACTCCTTAAGGGCACTCTAGGACACATTCTAGCTCTCAAGAGGCCACTTTAACCCACATTTAGGTTCCTAGAGGGCACTTTAACATGCGCTTGGCTCCAAAAGGGCACTTTCGCACATGGTTGACTCCTAGAGGGCACTTTAGCACACTACTTTCAACAATTGGGCCTTTTAAATATGTCTAAATAGGCTAATATTTAAACAGTTATTAATCCATCTTTATTATGTCTATGTTGCAGGTTATTTTAACCTGTTCTCCTCTGGGTCTATTTATCATCTACCTCCTCTAAATGACTGAATGCATTTTATCTCTACAACTACAGGGTTTACTGAATGATCCTGGGTTTAAATAAAGCTAACACCTGTCAGATAGTTGGATCAGTGACACAATCTATTTAACATGAACAGTGTTGAAGAACATCCAGCTGGAATAAAGCAAAGAAGTGAAAAAATGAGCTCCACCAAAGAAAAATATCTATTTAGACTGAAGACCAGCTGTAAATCATGTGTTAGTAGCTGAATTCATCTATAGATCAGTAAAGTCTGATCAGTAATTACAGCAAATGTCAGAATAACAAGGTGAACCAGACCAGTTTAAACAGGTTTTAGTTCAGGTGTGTCCAGGTGGACCTGATTCTGGTACATTTCAGCACATTGGCAAATTCTCAAAAATTGCAGTATTAATTATATATAATTACATATATACTATATAATTTGCTAAATAATAATTATCTAAAAGTACAATATTATTTATGGGCACATATACATTGAGCTGGGTGTGTAAAGCTGGATGTAGCAGCAACATTCACAGTGATATCTGAGACCCCATTGGTCAGTTTGGATGATTGACAGCTCTATGGAACCGTCAGAGCCAATAGAATAGAGTCATGTGATCTAATTTGACTTATCACGCACCACAGGGACACGTCAGGGCGTGTTTTACAAAGATAGGTGTTATGGAGCGACTTCACACTCTGTAAATAATCTGGTGTCTGACTTCAGAAACAGCTGGATTGAATAAAAATAACTTCACAATGATGAAGAAGCTTTAGAAGCAGCAGATTGCAGCGTTTTTTATGAGCCCAACACACATTTTTATTAAACAACAGCAGAGATAAGACATAATTTATCGTATCAGTAAAAAAAAAAAGGTTTTTTGGCGGTTCATGGAAAGACTGAGGAGTGAGTGTTCATCTTATAGAGACAAGCTTGGTACCTCTGTAGATCAGAGTGGGAGCTTTCTAATGACTTCCTGTTTACTGACGGAGAGGCTGTTGGAGAAATATGATCAGAAAATACAGAAAGTTACTGATTCATGTTTTCACTATGTGCTCATATTATTGGTTGTGGTTGAAATGCTGTTTAATCTAATAATGGTTGATATAAACCTGTAGCTGAGGTTCTTGTGTTACATGAACATATTGATGCTGCTGCTGAACAACAGGGATTCATGATTTATAAAGAACAGGTTGAGGAAAATGTGTGTTCAGTGGATTAAAAGTAAAGAACATTTTAAATAATTACTACACGACTAGCTGCAGTTTTTTCCCAGGATCCATAACTCTTGTCTGTGGGCAGAACTATTTATTTCTGGTTGTGGTGCTGGAGTTTCCCGCTGATCAACCAAAGCATCATGATTCTCTGGAGAAATTCCATTTTAGTCTCTTTATATTGGAGCTGAACTCCGAGCCTTACTTTTATCAATCAAACTGTTTCAGGGGAATTATATATTTCTATGAAGGGAACAAGTAATTCACTGATGCTCAAAATTCACTTTTTCACTGACATTTACAAATTTTAAATTTAGTTCTGAGACACTTTGAAAATCAGCCTTGAGTCTGTGGTGTAGGTTTCACTGTTTTATATTTTACTTTTATAGCTTCAAGTGATTAATCTTGGAACTTAACAGAGGAAAAATAAATGGATGTGGACAGACATTTTTAAAAAAGAAAGGTTTTTACGGATTCATAGAAACAAGATGAAGCTCCAAGCCAGAAACATGGAACTAATTGCTGCTTTGATAGCTGATTAGTCTATTGATTATTAAAATGATTAATCAATGAAATGTTTGATTATATGCAAGTAACAATTAATATTTAATAAATCTATCAGTTATTGAAATGATTACTTGGTTAGTAGTTTGGTTCATAAAATGGTGTAGAGGGCACTTTAATAATAATAATAATACATAAGTTTTATATCAGGCATTTGCTGGTGCTCAAGGACGCTTTATAAAAACAATTACATGACAAAAAATAAACCCCTATACTGTATATATATATAGGTGATTCAAAGAAAGACAGCAGGAGACAGCAATGGAGAGAGGGTAGAGGAGTAGTGGAAAATGTCAGGATGAGTTTTTAGATGGGCTTTGAAAGAAGGAGAGTTCTGGATGGCTGGGGGAGAGTTCCAGAGGGTGGGGGCAGTGATGGTGAAGGCCCTGACCTCCAGGGTGAGGAGGTAGGTCTTGGTGATGGGGTGAGGAGGTTGGTGTGGGTGATGGGGTGAGGAGGTAGGTCATGGTGATGGGGTGAGGAGGTAGGTCATGGTGATGGGGTGAGGAGGTTGGTGTTGGTGATGGGGGTGAGGAGGTTGGTGTTGGTGATGGGGGTGAGGAGGTTGGTGTTGGTGATGGGGGGTGAGGAGGTTGGTCATGGTGATGGTGGTGAGGAGGTTGGTGTTGGTGATGGGGTGAGGAGGTTGGTGTTGGTGATGGTGGTGAGGAGGTTGGTCATGGTGATGAGGGTGAGGAGGTTGGTGTTGGTGATGGTGGTGAGGAGGTTGGTGTTGGTGATGGTGGTGAGGAGGTTGGTCATGGTGATGAGGGTGAGGAGGTTGGTGTTGGTGATGGGGTGAGGAGGTTGGTGTTGGTGATGGTGGTGAGGAGGTTGGTCATGGTGATGGGGGTGAGGAGGTTGGTGTTGGTGATGGGGTGAGGAGGTTGGTGTTGGTGATGGAGGTGAGGAGGTTGGTGTTGGTGATGGGGTGAGGAGGTAGGTCATGGTGATGGTGGTGAGGAGGTTGGTGTTGGTGATGGGGTGAGGAGGTTGGTGTTGGTGATGGTGGTGAGGAGGTAGGTCATGGTGATGGGGGTGAGGAGGTTGGTGTTGGTGATGGGGTGAGGAGGTTGGTGTTGGTGATGGGGTGAGGAGGTAGGTCATGGTGATGGGGGTGAGGAGGTTGGTGTTGGTGATGGTGGTGAGGAGGTTGGTGTTGGTGATGGGGTGAGGAGGTAGGTCATGGTGATGGTGGTGAGGAGGTTGGTGTTGGTGATGGGGTGAGGAGGTTGGTGTTGGTGATGGTGGTGAGGAGGTTGGTCATGGTGATGAGGGTGAGGAGGTTGGTGTTGGTGATGATGGTGAGGAGGTTGGTGTTGGTGATGGTGGTGAGGAGGTTGGTGTTGGTGATGGTGGTGAGGAGGTAGGTCATGGTGATGGGGGTGAGGAGGTTGGTGTTGGTGATGGGGTGAGGAGGTTGGTGTTGGTGATGGGGTGAGGAGGTTGGTCATGGTGATGGGGGTGAGGAGGTAGGTCATGGTGATGGGGGTGAGGAGGTTGGTGTTGGTGATGGGGTGAGGAGGTAGGTCATGGTGATGGGGTGAGGAGGTTGGTGTTGGTGATGGGGTGAGGAGGTTGGTCATGGTGATGGGGGTGAGGAGGTAGGTCATGGTGATGGGGTGAGGAGGTTGGTCATGGTGATGGGGGTGAGGAGGTAGGTCATGGTGATGGGGTGAGGAGGTTGGTGTTGGTGATGGGGTGAGGAGGTTGGTCATGGTGATGGGGGTGAGGAGGTTGGTGTTGGTGATGGGGTGAGGAGGTTGGTGTTGGTGATGGGGTGAGGAGGTTGGTCATGGTGATGGGGTGAGGAGGTTGGTCATGGTGATGGGGGTGAGGAGGTAGGTTATGGTGATGGGGGTGAGGAGATTGGTCTTGGTGATGGGGGTGAGGAGGTTGGTGTTGGTGATGGGGTGAGGAGGTTGACATCAGATGCAGTCGGTGGGTGGGGAGTGGCAGCGTGAGGTCTGGTGGTGCCAGGTTGTTTAGGGCCTTGTAAGTGATGAGGAGGATTTTGAAGTTGATATGTTGAATTATTAGAAGCCAGTGAAGTTGACTTTTTATGCATTTTGGCTTCCAAATGGGCACTTTAATACATGTTTTGGCTCCGAGAGGGCTTTTTAGCTCTTAGCTTTTTTTTTGCCTGAAAGCTAACAGTAGGTTTTTTTTTATCCACCTGGAACTCTTTCTCTTTCGGGGGATTTTGTAAAATAAAATAAATCTATTGGGGTACATCCATATTTGTTTCCTATAATGCTTTGCAAGAATCTTTTGACCAGTCAGAGGCTGATCCAGCTCAAAGTAACTTCTTCTCTTTACCGACCCCTGATTACTCAGCAAGAATTATAGAGAGCGCCCCCCAATGGTTTATGTAGTACAGTGTATTTTAGTGCATTTAGTGTATTTTAAAGGTGTAAGAAACGCCTGGACTTTTTTTTATAAGTATGTAAATAATAACTGATCTGAATCAGTTCCAATGTTAGTTTTTTCATTTTCTCTTTGATAAATCAGAAATCAATGAGCTCCAAACACACGTTGCATCCTGGTACAAGAACAAGAAAAAAACTCTGGTACATTCAGTGTGGAATTGGTGTTATTTAGGTGTTATTTTGTCAGTTTTTTATGTTTTGTGCCTGACTTCTTTTCAGTTTTTTTTGGGTGGTGTTTGGTTTCCGCTCTGCAACACACAACTATGATATTTAGATTTTTAGTAAAGGATTTTGTGGCTGACCTGCAATACCTCCACAGCCCACTAGAGGGCTGTGGCCCATAGGTTGAAAATCACTGGTCGAGCATGTCTGTGCATTGAGGTTTTACAGGATTTAACAAATAGAACAAACCCAGGTCAAAATGGTCAAAAATAACTACAACCCATTGCTTTTCCTCAGCAGCTGACGTCCACATCTCCCAGAGGAGGTTCTCGCCACCGGATCCCCCCAGCCCCACCCATGGTCCCGCCCCTGGCCCCGCCTCCGGCCGCCCCCACATGCCTGAGGAGGTTTTCCTGAGCCTGGCGAAGGGCGTGTCCATGTCGCTGCCATCCTCACCGCTGCTGCCACGCCAGTCCTACATGATGCCGCTCCGCACCAGCAAAAGGTCGCCTGGTAGGTTCCTTTTTTAGAGAGCTGATGCTGCCAGATGGTGGCGCTGTAACAACTTGTTTGACTTTTAGCCTCCTTGTGTCTCAGAAACTATTTCTATTTTCTAACATATCAAAAATCTTAAAAATAGTTTTGATATTTTGTTCAGATTTGCTGACCGTTTTCTCCAATGCTGTGGGCGGGGCTTATCTCATAAAAACTGTCATTTCTCCTGAACACTTTGAGCTATTGGAACCAAATTTGGTAGAAATGTGTAGATCTGATGTCTGTGTGACTGTGACAAATTTGATGCCAATCGGCCAATAGGTGATGCTGTTGAGAGATGAATTTGAGTCAGAAACTGTGCTGCCTATTTGTGAATAAGGCTGCAACGTTTAGTTGATTAATCAGTTTCCAACTATTACATAATCTCCAACTATTTAAAAAAAAAGACATTTTAGGTTGAATCTTCAACAACAAACAACTAATCGCTTACTTGATTAATCAATTGATCGATTAATCAATGAATCATTAGCTGCAGCCCCTACAAACCGAGCAACTCCTGCTCCTCATCAGTAATAATTAAAGCTTCAAGAGAATTGTTCCTGTCATTCCTAGACCCTGTTCCTCCTCTAGTTCCTCCTCTAACTCCTCCTCTGCTTGTGGGTAGAAGATGTTAGTCGACCTCGTAGTCCTGGCCCTCAGGTTCCTGTAGCGTCTGTCTGATGATAGCAGTGTAAACAGGTTGTGTTGCGGGTGAGTATTGTCCCTGATGAGGTTGGATAAGTGGCTTAGATTGAAAAAGAACAAGAACTTTGGTAAGATATTCATTTTAACTATGTTTACAAGGGTTAGGGTTAGAGATATGGGAAGATCTGACCATCTCTTCAGAGCATTACTGGTAGACGATAGAATTGGGTTATAATTTTCTAAGACTGTCATATATTTTTTGGGGTGACCTGTATCCCCAAGTACATAAAGCCCTTAGGAGCAATTCATTCCCCACTGTTGGGTTATTTCTTTCTTTGTCATTTAGGAACATAATATTAGACTTAGTGTTGTTCACTTTATAGCCAGAAGTTTTTCCAAAGGTTGCTATTACATGAACAAGTGTAGGAAATTTGTATTCAAATAAATATGACCATTCCAGCTTGTGAAAGGCCTTCATGGCATCTAGGGGGAGTAAGGCCACATCTTCTATATTAATAATATTTAAAATTCTTCTAAGATTGTGAAAAGCTTGTCTTGTATCTACAAATTCATTTTGATCTTTGTGAATCAGGCTTGGAAGGAGTTTCTCCAATCTCTGTGCAATGACTTTAATTAGTTTGGTATCAGAGTTTGGGAGGGATGTGGGTCAGTAAGATTCACCTTTAGTCGGCAGCTTGGCAGGTTTTAATATTGTAGTAATGAGGGCTGAAGGAAGGTGGTAGGTAGGTGTTTTGAATCCTTCTTCAAGCATACTGAATAAGTGAGGTATCAACATATATTTAAAGGTCTTATATATTTCAATGGGGAGCCCATCTGGACCGGCAGCTTTCCTACTTTGCATACACATGAGGCCATTATATGACTCCTCTAGCTCTAATGGTCTCTCCATAGTTTCCATGTCTTCTCCAGGAAGAATAGGGAAATCCAGGGAACCAAGAAAACCATTCAGAGATGTTTTGTCAGCTGAGAAACCAGATTCGTAGAGTGTTTTATAGAATTTCTGAAATGTCTTTCTTTGGGGTCTAAAGTAATTGTTCCATTTGATTTTTCACCCAGCGAATAATTTGTCTGCCTTTTCCCCCCTGGTCATAGAATTGTCGTTTAGTTTATTTAGATTTTTAAGGCCTTATTTACTGATAGTTCATTATATTGAGCTCTGAGTGTGGTTAATCTCTGCCAGATGGTGTCTACCAATATTTTGATTTCTGTTTCAATTTCTAACAATTTATTTTTAAATTCTTTGGATTTAAAACTGGTATAGCTTCTTATTTGCCCTCTGATGTAAGCCTTAAATGTTAGCGATGAGGTTTCATTGAGCTTGAAAGACACATCTGTATTTTTATTAAAGAACTGTAGAAATTCAGGATCTTGGAGCCATTTATTATCAAATCTCCATCTAGGAGGTCCATTGTATTCTTTATAAACGTTATACTCTAGAGACACAGCCGTGTGATCAGATATTATTATAATATCGTAATAACAGCTCTTGATTTTGAATAGTGAGGTGTTAGAAATGAGAAAATAATAATAAATAATACATCTGGAATAGGTATTGGATATAGTAGAGTGGCATGAGAATTCTTTCTTATCTGGGTTCTTTTCCATCAAATATCACAAGTGGTAAATTACCTTTCTTGTATGACTATAAGAGGAGTCTTGACCACCCTCTCTGTCTGGATGGGAATAGATTTGTGAATTAAGATAACACCTCCTCTATCATGGGAGGAGAGCAGCAAACACCTGCCACCTTCTACTAGTCTGATGACTTCAAACTAAGTGTGTTTCCTGTAGGAATATGATCATAGAGTCCAAGTGTTTTAATCTTGTCATTACCTGTTTTATTTTCACCAACTGCCTAAGCCTCTTATGTTCCATGATGTTAATTTGAATATCTGGTTCTCTGCCATTAGGGGGTGCTATGGAGTGCCTTAACAAAGACTGTAGAACTGGGTAATATGAGGGGAGAAAATACAGAAAATAAAAAGAAATAAAATTACAATAATCTTGAAACAATGAAAACCCACACAAGAACCACACTAAAACATTTTACTGGAACATGCAGAATGTTGAACAGGTAACATATCCACCTACTGACTGGCTGCTTTACAGTCTAAACTAAGTAAATCCACCTGAAATTACCACCTATAATCTTTGTGTATTCAAATAATATCAGTAATAATATCACCCTTTACATCACGATAAATTAACATGAATAACATCCTGATATGGTTCATCTTTAAATTGTTCTGAAAGCAAAGATTAGGCTACTCATGACTCCATTTACTTCTCTACAGAGGTACAACTGAACTGAAAGAGTAAAACAACATTAGGCCCAGTTAGAGTAGGTATAGTAGCTTCAAGTACTATAGCTTCAAGAACTGTCGGACTAAATAACCATTTCTATTACAAGTCACCCGGAGCTTGTCAGGGTACTGAAGACCATACTGTCTGTTAGTATAGTATAGCATAGTATAGTATAGTATAGTATAGTATAGGATAGGATAGGATAGTATAGTGTAGTATAGTATAGTATAGTATAGGATAGGATAGGATAGTGTAGGATAGTATAGTGTAGTATAGTATAGTATAGGATAGGATAGGATAGGATAGTGTAGGATAGGATAGGATAGGATAGGATAGTGTAGGATAGGATAGTGTAGGATAGTATAGTGTAGTATAGGATAGTATAGTATAGGATAGTATAGTATAGGATAGTATAGTGTAGTATAGGATAGTATAGTATAGGATAGTATAGTATAGTATAGGATAGTATAGGATAGTATAGTGTAGGATAGTATAGGATAGTATAGTATAGTGTAGGATAGTATAGTATAGGATAGTATAGGATAGTATAGTGTAGGATAGTATAGGATAGGATAGGATAGGATAGGATAAGATAGTGTAGGATAGTATAGTGTATTATAGGATAGTATAGTATAGTATAGGATAGTATAGGATAGTATAGTGTAGTATAGTATAGTATAGTGTAGGATAGTATAGTATAGGATAGTATAGTGTAGGATAGTATAGGATAGGATAGGATAGTGTAGGATAGTATAGTGTAGTATAGGATAGTATAGTATAGTATAGGATAGTATAGTGTAGTATAGGATAGTATAGTATAGGATAGTATAGTATAGTGTAGGATAGTATAGTATAGGATAGTATAGGATAGTATAGTGTAGGATAGTATAGTATAGGATAGTATAGGATAGGATAGGATAGTATAGTGTAGTATAGTATAATATAGGATAGTATAGTATAGGATAGTATAGTATAGTGTAGTATAGTATAGTATAGGATAGTATAGTGTAGTATAGTATAGTGTAGGATAGTATAGTATAGTATAGAATAGTATAGTGTAGTATAGTATAATATAGGATAGTATAGTATAGGATAGAATAGTATAGTATAGTATAGGATAGTATAGTGTAGTATAGTATAGGATAGTATAGTATAGTGTAGGATAGTATAGTGTAGGATAGTATAGTATAGTGTAGTATAGTATAATATAGGATAGTATAGTATAGGATAGTATAGGATAGGATAGGATAGTATAGTGTAGTATAGTATAATATAGGATAGTATAGTATAGGATAGTATAGTATAGTGTAGGATAGTATAGTATAGGATAGTATAGTGTAGTATAGTATAGTGTAGGATAGTATAGTATAGTATAGAATAGTATAGTGTAGTATAGTATAATATAGGATAGTATAGTATAGGATAGAATAGTATAGTATAGGATAGTATAGGATAGTATAGTATAGTATAGTATAGGATAGTATAGTATAGTGTAGGATAGTATAGTGTAGGATAGTATAGTATAGTGTAGTATAGTATAATATAGGATAGTATAGTATAGGATAGAATAGTATAGGATAGTATAGTATAGGATAGTATAGTGTAGTATAGGATAGTATAGTATAGGATAGTATAGTATAGTGTAGGATAGTATAGTATAGGATAGTATAGGATAGTATAGTGTAGGATAGTATAGGATAGGATAGGATAAGATAGTGTAGGATAGTATAGTGTATAATAGGATAGTATAGTATAGGATAGTATAGTATAGTATAGTGTAGGATAGTATAGTATAGGATAGTATAGTGTAGGATAGTATAATATAGGATAGTATAGTATAGGATAGAATAGTATAGTATAGTATAGGATAGTGTAGTATAGTATAGGATAGTATAGTATAGTATAGTGTAGTATAGTATAGGATAGTATAGTGTAGGATAGTATAGTGTAGTATAGTATAATATAGGATAGTATAGTATAGGATAGAATAGTATAGTATAGGATAGGATAGTATAGTATAGTGTAGTATAGTATAGGATAGTATAGTATAGTGTAGGATAGTGTAGTGTAGTATAGTATAGTATAGTGTAGTATAGTATAGTGTAGTATAGTGTAGGATAGTATAGTGTAGGATAGTATAGTATAGTATAGTATAGTGTAGTATAGTATAGTATAGTGTAGGATAGTATAGTGTAGTATAGTATAGGATAGTATAGGATAGGATAGTATAGGATAGTATAGTATAGTGTAGTATAGAATAGTATAGGATAGTATAGGATAGTATAGGATAGTATAGGATAGTATAGTGTAGTATAGTATAGGATAGGATAGTATAGGATAGTATAGTATAGTATAGGATAGTATAGTATAGTGTAGTATAGTATAGTATAGGATAGTATAGTATAGTGTAGGATAGTATAGTGTAGTATAGTATAGTGTAGGATAGTGTAGTATAGGATAGTGTAGGATAGTATAGTATAGGATAGTATAGGATAGTATAGTATAGTATAGTGTAGGATAGTATAGTATAGGATAGTATAGTGTAGTATAATGTAGGATAGTATAGTATAGTATAGAATAGTGTAGGATAGTATAGTGTAGTATAGTGTAGTATAGTATAGGATAGTATAGTGTAGTATAATGTAGGATAGTATAGTATAGTATAGAATAGTGTAGGATAGTATAGTGTAGTATAGTATAGTATAGTATAGTGTAGGATAGTATAGTATAGTATAGTAGGCGTTCCTCTGGCATTGCAGCTTCTTCTTCCATGTCGCGTTCATCACCTGAACCCGAGGAGCTAGCAGGTGGAGTAACCACTCGCTCCATGGTCAGGGTTAGGGTTAGGTGGAGAAAGTTCTCTGCTCCCAGGACTTTGGTAAGCCAATTCTCCAGAAAGGATTCAGCGTTGACACCCTCCGCCTTTTCTTCCAGCCCAATGATGTGTAGATTAGAACGGTGTGAACGATTCTCAGGGTCGTCATTCTTTTCAGTAAGTTGTTTCACTTTAGCTTCCAACTCAGACACCTTTGCTGTTAGCTGTGTTGTTACGTCCTCCGTGTCCTATGCATTGTTCAGCTGTGCTCGTTTTGCCTTTCTTAGCATCCAGATCAGATCTGTGAGCTATGCCATCGATAACTTCCCTGTGACCAAGCTTTCGGTCTTAAAACAAGTGATGGCTTCTAGTATGGCTTCTTGATTTTGGATATCCTTTCGGCCAGAGTA
>CM060470.1:0-100000 GCA_030544235.1 Lepturacanthus savala | reverse complement strand
CTCCTCCTGTTTCTCCTTCTGCTCCTCCTCCTGCTTCTTCTCCTCCCCCTCCTCCTCCTCCTCCTGCTCCTCCTCTTCATTCCTGTTATCTACCACCTGCTGGTAGGTAATGAACTTGTTTTTCAGGATCCCATCAGTATTTTTCCGTATCTCCAGGGCAGTTATTTTAAAGCTGAATCACTAATCACATCCACAGCTTGTTGGTTCTAATTAAAACTTCCTGCGTCACATAAATGCATCGTTTAATTCTCGTGTATCCACAAACTTGTTGTTACCCTCCTGCCACATGGTTAAGATCATAAATAATGTGATTCCATTAAAACGTAAAGATCATAAATAATGTGATTCCATTAAAATGTTAAGGTCATAAATAATGTGATTCCAGTATTCATCCAGGAGAGGAGGCCTGGCCTCACTCCGCTCATTATTACTGGAGAGTTGGCAGCAAAGCAGCGTTTGAGGAGCTTTTAGTGGAGTATTACAGCTGATAAAGTCACGGCAACTTCAATTAATAAAGTAGGTTAATCAGGATGAGGACATTCAGGTCCGAGCTACACTAGTCGACAGGGTTTTGACTCAACAAATACGTCAGCTGTGATACCAGGCCTGGCCAGTAGGGGCCGATAATCAGAACTACAAACAGCTGATGGAACGTTAGAGCATGCCCAGTGCTGTTCACGGTTGTCATAGTAACCAACATAGACATACAGTAGTGATAAATAACATTAGTTAATGTAGTGAACCAGATTAATCTGGGTTTTTATTATATTTTTATTTACCAGCAGGTGGAGTAGATTCTAGAAAAGACCCAGACCCAGCATTCATGGTTTCAGCTTTGAATCCTAGTTTATTCTCCTAAAGTCTAGTTTATTCTCCTAAAGTCTAGTTTATTCCTCTAAAGTCTAGTTTCTACTTCTAAAGTCTAGTTTATACTTCTAAAGTCTAGTTTATTCCTCTAAAGTCTAGTTTATTCTCCTAAAGTCTAGTTTATTCTTCTAAAGTCTAGTTTATTCTCCTAAAGTCTAGTTTATTCTTCTAAAGTCTAGTTTATTCTCCTAAAGTCTAGTTTATTCTCCTAAAGTCTAGTTTATTCTCCTAAAGTCTAGCTTATTCTCCTAAAGTCTAGTTTATTCTCCTAAAGTCTAGTTTATTCTCCTAAAGTCTAGCTTATTCTCCTAAAGTCTAGTTTATTCTCCTAAAGTCTAGTTTATTCTCCTAAAGTCTAGTTTATTCTTCTCAAGTCTAGTTTCTACTTATAAAGTCTAGTTTATTCTCCTAAAGTCTAGTTTATTCTCCTAAAGTCTAGTTTATTCTCCTAAAGTCTAGTTTATTCTCCTAAAGTCTAGTTTCTACTTATAAAGTCTAGTTTATTCTACTAAAGTCTAGTTTATTCTCCTAAAGTCTAGTTTATTCTCCTAAAGTCTAGTTTCTACTTCTAAAGTCTAGTTTATTCTCCTAAAGTCTAGTTTATTCTCCTAAAGTCTAGTTTCTACTTATAAAGTCTAGTTTATTCTCCTAAAGTCTAGTTTATTCTACTAAAGTCTAGTTTCTACTTATAAAGTCTAGTTTATTCTCCTACAGTCTAGTTTATTCTCCTAAAGTCTAGTTTCTACTTCTAAAGTCTAGTTTATTCTCCTAAAGTCTAGTTTATTCTCCTAAAGTCTAGTTTCTACTTATAAAGTCTAGTTTATTCTCCTAAAGTCTAGTTTATTCTACTAAAGTCTAGTTTCTACTTATAAAGTCTAGTTTATTCCTCTAAAGTCTAGTTTATTCTCCTAAAGTCTAGTTTATTCTACTAAAGTCTAGTTTATTCTTCTAAAGTCTAGTTTATTCTCCTAAAGTCTAGTTTCTACTTCTAAAGTCTAGTTTATTCTCCTAAAGTCTAGTTTCTACTTCTAAAGTCTAGTTTATTCTACTAAAGTCTAGTTTCTACTTCTAAAGTCTAGTTTATTCTACTAAAATCTAGTTTATTCTTCTAAAGTCTAGTTTCTACTTCTAAAGTCTAGTTTATTCTACTAAAGTCTAGTTTATTCTCCTAAAGTCTAGTTTCTACTTCTAAAGTCTAGTTTATTCTACTAAAGTCTAGTTTATTCTTCTAAAGTCTAGTTTATTCTCCTAAAGTCTAGTTTATTCTTCTAAAGTCTAGTTTCTACTTCTAAAGTCTAGTTTATTCTTCTAAAGTCTAGTTTCTACTTCTAAAGTCTAGTTTATTCTACTAAAGTCTAGTTTATTCTTCTAAAGTCTAGTTTATTCCTCTAAAGTCTAGTTTATTCCTCTAAAGTCTAGTTTCTACTTCTAAAGTCTAGTTTCTACTTCTAAAGTCTAGTTTCTACTTCTAAAGTCTAGTTTATTCCTCTAAAGTCTAGTTTATTCTTCTAAAGTCTAGTTTATTCTTCTAAAGTCTAGTTTCTACTTCTAAAGTCTAGTTTCTACTTATAAAGTCTAGTTATGTTATTTAACACTACGAAGGAGAAGCTTTAATCACGTCTATAAACACAGATTCATTCTGTTAATTAACCTCAGGAACTCACCTGAGCTGCTAAAATCCAGCTGAAATCACTGGAGAAGATGCCGAATACTGCAGAAAAAGCTGCAGCTGCACAGGTGCTGCAGCATTTATATATAATACGAGTTATAATTATCATGAATACAATTATCAATGGCCGACACGGTGGTGCAGGGGTTAGAGCTGTTGCCTCACAGCAAGAAGGTCGCAGGTTCAAGACCTCCTTGGTCCTGGGTCTGGGACCTTTCTGTGTGGAGTTTCATGTTCTCTCCGTGTCTGGTGGGTTTTCTCCAGGTTCTAGTCCTGGTCCAGGTTCTCCAGCTTCCTCCCACAGTCCAAACACATGCTGAGGTTAATTGGAGACTCTAAATCACCGTAGGTGTGAGTGAATGGTGTGTGTGCTCCGTGATTGGCTGGCGACCATCTGGGGTGTATCCCTCGCTGTAACGCTCTGGGATTGGCTCCAGCAGACCATGTGACCTAATGAGGTATAGAAAATGACTGACTGTGACAATTATCAATAATTATATATATATATATATATATAATTCAGACAAGGATTTAATTAGAGGATGTGTTGAATATTATATATATATATATATAATTCTTATATAGCTGAGACCAGACAAGGATTTAATTAGAGGATGTGTTGAATATTATATATATATATATATATATATATATTCAGAGGTTTAATATTCATGTTAAACCTCTGAATCTTTGCCTTTAGGCTTTTACACCAACTCTTAGAAAATCAAACGTTGTAAAAGACAATAATCAAGCTGAATATAAAGGTTCTGGCTGAATAAACTGACATTTACACAAACATTGAATGTAAAGCAGCGAATATTACATAGTAAACACTGAACAGCAAAAGAAATGTGTATTAAATAGCAGTTCTTCATTAGAAACTTCAACCAATTCATGTAATTGGATAAAAAACTAAAGAAACAGAGAATATTTGGACATTTTCTTCTTAGAAAATGACTCATTAATTAATTATCAAATCCATTAATCGGTGATTAATGTGACAGTTGTCAACTAATCGATTAATCGACTAATCGTTGCAGCTCTGTTACTGATGTGATTCACTGCATTCCACAATAATCTGAAGTTGACTACAGAACTTTATTGAGACTATTCATAGAAACAAGAACTTCTGATTCTATTGCTGAACTGAGCTGCAACGATTATTTGATTAATCGATTAGTTTTCAACTAATTTGATGGTAACAGCAGCAGTAACAATAGCAGCAGCAGTAACAATAGCAGCAGCAGTAACAGTAGCAGCAGTAACAGTAGCAGCAGCAGTAACAGTAGCAGCAGTAACAGTAGCAGCAGCAGTAACAGTAGCAGCAGTAACAGTAGCAGCAGCAGTAACAGTAGCAGCAGCAGCAGCAGTAGCAGCAGCAGCAGTAACAGTAGCAGCAACAGTAGCAGCAGCAGTAACAGTAGCAACAATAACAGTAGCAACAATAACAGTAGCAGCAGTAACAGTAGCAGCAGCAGTAACAGTAGCAGCAGCAGCAGCAGTAGCAGCAGCAGCAGCAGCCAGTAACAGCAGCAGTAACAGTAGCAGCAGCAGTAACAGTAGCAGCAGCAGTAACAGTAGCAGCAGCAGTAGCAGCAGCAGCAGTAACAGTAGCAGCAGCAGCAGTAACAGTAGCAGCAGCAGTAACAGTAGCAGCAGCAGTAACAGTAGCAGTAGCAGCAGCAGTAGCAGCAGCAGCAGTAACAGCAGCAGTAACAGCAGCAGCAGTAACAGTAGCAGCAGCAGCAGTAACAGCAGCAGTAACAGCAGCAGTAACAGCAGCAGCAGTAACAGTAACAGTAGCAGCAGTAACAGTAACAGCAGCAGCAGTAACAGCAGCAGTAACAGCAGCAGCAGTAACAGTAACAGTAGCAGCAGTAACAGTAACAGTAACAGTAGCAGCAGCAGTGTAGCTCAGTGGGTCAGTCTGTTAACACTAGCCTCCTCCCTCCTCCCTCCTCCTCCCTCCTCCCTCCTCCCTCCTCCCTCTTCCTCCCTCTTCCTCCCTCCTCCCTCCTCCCTCCTCCTCCCTCCTCCTCCCTCCTCCCTCCTCCTCCCTCCTCCTCCCTCCTCCTCCCTCCTCTCTCCTCCCTCCTCCCTCCTCCCTCCTCCCTCTTCCTCCCTCCTCCCTCCTCCCTCCTCCTCCCTCCTCCTCCCTCCTCCTCCCTCCTCCCTCCTCCTCCCTCCTCCTCCCTCCTCCTCCCTCCTCCCTCCTCCTCCCTCCTCCCTCCTCCCTCCTCCCTCCTCCCTCCTCCCTCTTCCTCCCTCCTCCCTCCTCCCTCCTCCTCCCTCCTCCTCCCTCCTCCTCCCTCCTCCCTCCTCCTCCCTCCTCCCTCCTCCCTCCTCCTCCAGATCTCCAGACAGAGCCCCAGCCCAGCTCCTCCTCCCCAGCTACTCAGGAGCTGATGACCAGACTGGGTTTCTTACTGGGAGAAGGGAGCATACCTATGGACGACAAGAATGAAAAGAAGGTATTTCATGTCCTCCCCCCCTCCCTGCTCCTCCTGCTCCTCCTCCTCCTACTGCTCCTCCTCCTGCTGCAGCGCTGACATATAGAGCGATAGAGCAGAGAGGGATGAGAAGAGGAGGGAGTTCTTTTTTTGTGTCGCGGCTCGATTCTTTTTTTCTTTCCCCTCTCGTGCATTAACTGTGGATTTGAGAGTCTGCACAGCAAACGGTAACTGTCCAGCTGTTGTGTTTCAATAAGTGTCGTTTAGCAGCGGCTGCGAGTGGATTTATCTCAGCTTTACTGTGAGTAACTTGAGAGATATTCCAGAAACAGAAATAGTCTGAGCCTCAGTTTGTTTTCGGCTTCGCTGATTAACCCAGAGACGTCACCTGAACATGACGGAGGTTTATTTCATCCTGTTCTGGTCATCTGCCAGCGATTATCTGGTTAACGACATGTCTGTAACTCAGCGTGTTGCTGTGAGCTCACAAATCACAGAGAATCTCAGACGATTGGTGGCATCAGATCTGAGCTTCAGGATAGAAACTAGCCTCCAAACAGCAGCATCTGTTCTCATTGGATCAGCCAGCATGTCTGCATTTAAACATCAGCCATTCATACATTAAACTAGAACTCTCAATTAGAATCTTCAAAGAATCAATGAGTCGTTGAGTTAAAATCAAGACGTTGCATCACATTTCTACTAATGTAAACATACTAGAGCTGCAGGAACAAATCTGGGAGATAACGAGAAGGAAATATGCTCAAGAAAAAGCAAAAGTTCAGTTTTTGTTCAGCAAGATAATCTCCAAAAACTGATTTCTGAAGCATAAACGCAGAATCTGCAGAGGTAAAAAGAATTAAGCTATAAACAAACATCATCATGATCACATGACTTGAAGCATATTAGAAAAAACATCTTATAACATCAAAATTTAATTAAATGTGAAAACAAAAAGAAAGTTTACTTATTTTGCAGACATCACATTTTACTCTCCTTAAACATAATCATAACATAATAATACATAACATGAAAGAAAAAAGTTTATGATATTGACACAAGATAATCTCCAAAAACAACGTGTGAACAACATCACCACTGAGTTTCCAATGTGTAATTTGATTTTAGAGCTTTAGCATGACGACATGTTAGCAACCAACATGTTTAAGATGCATAAAAGCGTTTATATTTAATATTTACTGATGTATTTCATGTCCTCAGAGCTCAGGTGATTAAAGCTGTAGGGTTAGGGTTAGGGTCTCATTTCATCCACAGTAAATTAGCAGAGATGCTAACAGGAAGTAGCCAGTAGAAGCATCTGATGAACATGCTCACAAGACAAAAAAACATAGAGATTTACCTGCTGCTGATTGGCTGAATCAGCTTCCTGTGAACTCATTTAGCAACAAGGATGTAAATTGATTGATGTTAAATATTATATAAAAGTTCTTTGTTTAAGGGTCAATGACTAAAGGGACATGTGGTGTAATCCTAAACAAATGGTACCAGATTGTTTAACTCTCTTAAAAAGGTTTAAAATAAATAAATAAAAAAAACAACCGCTATCAAAACTGTTACATTCTAAGTGGATTAAATATTTAAAATTCTAGGTATAAACACAGCATATTATCATATTATATATGTTACATCATATTATGTAACGTGATCTGTAGAAATGTGCTGTAAAACCGTGGAATCTTATATCTATTATTATATCATTACTATTATCAACATAAATAAGTACAAATGAATATTATTATTGTTATTGGTACCAATATTATTTTTATTTATGAAAATTACTAATGAAAATGATGTGACTATTATTTGCATATTGATAGAAGGATTTAATAAGTCTACACTTCTTCCTACTGGTTTTTACCTTCTGTTACTCCATTTTACATTTACAAAAAAAGACTGTTAAATAACAAGAAACCAACATGAACACACAATGTCCATTTATAAAACTGTATTTTAGATAGTTAGGGTCGGACTTTCACATTATTTGTCACTGACCTTTAACCTAAACCCCAGTGACAGTGATATGCTAAGATGCTAACTCACTGCTTTATTAGTCATAGAATCAGTGATGTTGTGATGTAAAAATATCAGAGGAGAAGCTGAATGATGTTCAGTTTATTTGTGTGATATTGAAGTTGTTTGGGTTTTAATAGATGTTAATAACAAGTAAAGCGGTTGCAGTTTTCCAGTTTCCAGCCTTTCAGGGAGTGGATTTGTTTGAGAAACTGAGTGAAGTATCTGAGGCATGTTGAGGTTGATGTAATTTGAGCTGCAACACAAGTCACTAATTGGCCAGATAGTCACTGATCAGATGTTCTGGGATTCAACCACATGTTGCAGGGACCTGCTGTGTGTTAACCCATTAAAGGTCTGGACCTGAATCACTTTAAAATCTAAATGTTACTCATACAGCTTTTTATTCTGGCCTGATAATAAACAACTTTTTACATTTCAAACCCGCAAAAAACATGTTTCGAGTGCTTCCTCTCACATGATGTCATCAACTTCCTGTCCCTTTCAAAGAGTCACTTTATTTAGATTATTATGATTTTCAACCCTGACATGTACAGTTGTGTTCAAAATAACAGCAGTGTGTTTAAAATGGGAGTAAAGCCAACATCCTTTTTAATATCCTAAATCAAAATGTGAAAATGCAGAGTTCCCATTGCATCAAAATAAAATGATTATAAGGATGTTGGTTTTATTCACATTTTTAAACACACTGCTGTTATTTCAAACACATCTGAACATATGCAATTAACCATGTGTGTCTAGAATAATCCCCCAAAAAGAATTCTGTCCATTGGATAAATAGATTTTTGTTAATGAGTAGATTTGTGCAACAAAACTCTAATAGAAAATGCTATTTTCTGCAGAAACAAAAGTAGAAAATGGAAAAAAAAAAATTGATATATAACATGTTGATATAATTAATGCATGAAATCTTTGACCTTTAACCTTACTCTTATGTTAGTTTTCTTTGACCTTTAACCTTACTCTTGTGTTAGTTTTCTGGTTCCATCCATTATGTTACAGCTCGGTTTTGACCCATGTCTTAAATCTATCAACCTGTTAGTTTCTCATCTCTTACCTGGTTAAGTTTCATTAACCATGAACAGTTTTAATATGTTTGGTTGGTTTCTTCCTATATGTTTAGAGAATCCTATATATACATAAAGGTGGTTGTGTGTTCTGCTTCCCTTGGTTCTATTTATTTTTTTCATTTTAATATTATTATATAAAATAACATCTATAGTGTTATGGTCATTTTCAACCTATATTTATTTAGATAATTGAAAAAAGCTACAAAATATTGTTTTTCAGCAATAGAACTTTGATCCAAACACTAAATGAAGATCAGTTGTTTGTCAGTTCACTGATGATTTTAGTTTTATCTCTAATTATTACTTTATATTCTTATTTTATAACTGGGTCAACGCCGACTCTAACAACACAGAATTTCAACCAGAACATTTTATAATTTAGTGAAAACACTTTTTTGTTTTGATGATGAACTAGTGGAACCTGATGAAGTCAAAAAACATTGATACAAAAAAAATGACGTGATTCTTTTATGCGTTTAGAATCTAAAACAAGCCGATCCCAGGGTCAGGGTCAGGGTCAGGGTCAGGGTCAGGGTTACAGTTTTTACCTGAGAACTTACTGGGTGTGGGTGTTTAAAGCCGTTGTGCAGCTACAGTATGAAACAGAACCAGAATACAGTTGAAGGAAGATGGAAAAAAAGGAGAGAAACGTCCTGAAATGAGATTATTGTGGTTGTCATTCAGCTGCAGCTGCTGTTTAGTTGTCTGACATGAAGCCAACGCTTCATAACGTAACTCCACTTCTTCTTCTTCCTTCCCTGTGAAATTCTCTGCAGGCTATTTCTGTTCCTCCAGACATGAGTGTGTAATTTTCGAGCCTCGCTGCATTTACCCAGCTTTCTGCCTCCTTTTCAGCTCGTGTGTCATGCTCACATGTGAAAGACGTGTTTATTTGTGAAGGAATGTTTGTTCGCATCACATGATCCGATGTCAAAGGCCAAACAACACGATTCACATGTCAACTCACCGTCCAAATAAGGTTCAGGAGTTATTTTCCTTATTTTACACTGAAAAAAGCGAAGCCACCAGCGTTTGTCAAATGATGAAACAATGACGTGATCGGTGTGTTTCTGTGTTTTTAGTGTGTTTCTCTGTGTTTTTAGTGTGTTTCTCTGTGTTTTTAGTGTGTTTCTGTGTTTTTAGTGTGTTTCTCTGTGTTTTTAGTGTGTTTCTCTGTGTTTTTAGTGTGTTTCTCTGTGTTTTTAGTGTGTTTCTCTGTGTTTTTAGTGTGTTTCTGTGTTTTTAGTGTTTCTGTGTTTTTGATGTGTTTCTCTGTGTTTTTAGTGTGTTTCTCTGTGTTTTTAGTGTGTTTCTGTGTGTTTTTAGTGTGTTTCTGTGTGTTTTTAGTGTGTTTCTGTGTGTTTTTATTGTTTTTAGTGTGTTTCTCTGTGTTTTTAGTGTGTTTTTAGTGTGTTTCTGTGTGTTTTTATTGTTTTTAGTGTGTTTCTCTGTGTTTTTAGTGTGTTTTTAGTGTGTTTCTGTGTGTTTTTATTGTTTTTAGTGTGTTTCTCTGTGTTTTTAGTGTGTTTTTAGTGTGTTTCTCTGTGTTTTTAGTGTGTTTCTGTGTGTTTTTAGTGTGTTTCTGTGTGTTTTTAGTGTGTTTCTGTGTGTTTTTAGTGTGTTTCTGTGTGTTTTTAGTGTGTTTCTGTGTGTTTTTATTGTTTTTAGTGTGTTTCTCTGTGTTTTTAGTGTGTTTTTAGTGTGTTTCTGTGTGTTTTTAGTGTGTTTCTGTGTGTTTTTAGTGTGTTTTTAGTGTGTTTCTCTGTGTTTTTAGTGTGTTTCTGTGTGTTTTTAGTGTGTTTCTGTGTGTTTTTAGTGTGTTTTTAGTGTGTTTCTGTGTGTTTTTAGTGTGTTTCTGTGTGTTTTTAGTGTGTTTTTAGTGTGTTTCTGTGTGTTTTTAGTGTGTTTCTCTGTGTTTTTAGTGTGTTTCTGTGTTTTTGATGTGTTTCTCTGTGTTTTTAGTGTGTTTCTCTGTGTTTTTAGTGTGTTTCTGTGTTTTTGATGTGTTTCTCTGTGTTTTAGTGTGTTTTTAGTGTGTTTCTCTGTGTTTTTAGTGTGTTTCTGTGTGTTTTTAGTGTGTTTCTGTGTGTTTTTAGTGTGTTTCTGTGTTTTAGTGTGTTTCTCTGTGTTTTTAGTGTGTTTCTGTGTTTTTGATGTGTTTCTCTGTGTTTTTAGTGTGTTTCTGTGTTTTTGATGTGTTTCTCTGTGTTTTTAGTGTGTTTCTGTGTTTTTAGTGTGTTTCTGTGTGTTTTTAGTGTGTTTCTGTGTTTTTAGTGTGTTTCTGTGTTTTTAGTGTGTTTCTGTGTTTTTAGTGTGTTTCTCTGTGTTTTTAGTGTGTTTCTCTGTGTTTTTAGTGTGTTTCTGTGTTTTTGATGTGTTTCTGTGTTTTTAGTGTGTTTCTGTGTTTTTAGTGTGTTTCTCTGTGTTTTTAGTGTGTTTCTGTGTTTTTGATGTGTTTCTGTGTTTTTAGTGTGTTTCTGTGTTTTTAGTGTGTTTCTGTGTTTTTAGTGTGTTTCTGTGTTTTTAGTGTGTTTCTCTGTGTTTTTAGTGTGTTTCTCTGTGTTTTTAGTGTGTTTCTCTGTGTTTTTAGTGTGTTTCTCTGTGTGATCGGTGTGTTTCTGTGTTTTTAGTGTGTTTCTCAGTGTTTTTAGTGTGTTTCTGTGTTTTTAGTGTGTTTCTCTGTGTTTTTAGTGTGTTTCTGTGTTTTTGATGTGTTTCTCTGTGTTTTTAGCGTGTTTCTCTGTGTTTTTAGTGTGTTTCTCTGTGTTTTTAGTGTGTTTCTGTGTTTTTGATGTGTTTCTCTGTGTTTTTAGCGTGTTTCTCTGTGTTTTTAGCGTGTTTCTCTGTGTTTTTAGTGTGTTTCTCTGTGTGATCGGTGTGTTTGTGTGTTTTTGATGTGTTTCTCTGTGTTTGGTGTGTTTCTCAGACCACAGGGACTGGTCAGGGCATCAGCCCCTGCTCCACACTGACCAGCAGCACCGCCTCGCCGTGCACAGACAGCCCCTGCTCCACCCTCAACTCCAACGCCTGCAACACCATCACCAGCCCTAGCTCCACGCTAGAGAGCAAGGACAGTGGGATCATAGGTAGGATATACCAGAGGGGTCATAGGTAGGATATACCAGAGGGGTCATAGGTAGGATATACCAGAGGGGTCATAGGTAGGATATACCAGAGGGGTCATAGGTAGGATGAAACCAGAGGGGTCATAGGTAGGATGAAACCAGAGGGGTCATAGGTAGGATGAAACCAGAGGGGTCATAGGTAGGATGAAACCAGAAGGGTCATAGGTAGGATATACCAGAGGGGTCATAGGTAGGATGAAACCAGAGGGGTCATAGGTAGGATATACCAGAGGGGTCATAGGTAGGATATACCAGAGGGGTCATAGGTAGGATATACCAGAGGGGTCATAGGTAGAATATACCAGAGGGGTCATAGGTAGGATACACTAGAGGTTTCATAGGTAGGATGAAATCAGAGGGGTCATAGGTAAGATGAAACCAGAGGGGTCATAGGTAGGATATATACCAGGGGTCATAGGTAGGATACACTAGAGGTTTCATAGGTAAGATGAAACCAGAGGGGTCATAGGTAGGATATATACCAGGGGTCATAGGTAGGATACACTAGAGGTTTCATAGGTAGGATGAAACCAGAGGGGTCATAGGTAGGATATATACCAGAGGGGTCATAGGTAGGATGAAACCAGAGGGGTCATAGGTAGAATATACCAGAGGGGTCATAGGTAGGATGAAACCAGAGGGGTCATAGGTAGGATATACCAGAGGGGTCATAGGTAGGATATATACCAGAGGGGTCATAGGTAGGATGAAACCAGAGGGGTCATAGGTAGGATATACCAGAGGGGTCATAGGTAGGATATACCAGAGGGGTCATAGGTAGGATATACCAGAGGGGTCATAGGTAGGATATACCAGAGGGGTCATAGGTAGGATGAAACCAGAGGGGTCATAGGTAGGATATACCAGAGGGGTCATAGGTAGGATACACTAGAGGTTTCATAGGTAGGATGAAACCAGAGGGGTCATAGGTAGGATATATACCAGAGGGGTCATAGGTAGGATGAAACCAGAGGGGTCATAGGTAGGATGAAACCAGAGGGGTCATAGGTAGGATATATACCAGAGGGATCATAGGTAGGATGAAACCAGAGGGGTCATAGGTAGGATGAAACCAGAGGGGTCATAGGTAGGATATACCAGAGGGGTCATAGGTAGGATGAAACCAGAGGGGTCATAGGTAGGATATATCAGAGGGGTCATAGGTAGAATATATACCAGAGGGGTCATAGGTAGGATGAACCCAGAGGGGTCATAGGTAGAATATATACCAGAGGGGTCATAGGTAGGATGAACCCAGAGGGGTCATAGGTAGAATATATACCAGAGGGGTCATAGGTAGGATGAACCCAGAGGGGTCATAGGTAGAATATATACCAGAGGGGTCATGGGTAGGATGAAACCAGAGGGGTCATAGAGACTGGGTTGTTCTAGAAACAAATTGCTGATTTGATTGACAGCGAAACAAGCTAATTAGTGATCTCTAAATATAAACCACACCCACTGGAGCGATTTTCAAGGTTCTTTCTGTTTCAAGACGAGTTGATCTAGAGATTTTAGTCTGTTATCTTAGTGACTTTTTCTTTGTTAAAAAATACTTTTTCCAGTGTTATTGGGGGCTCTGACTTCTTCTACTCTCCCCAACGAGCAGCAGCTGCAGCTGTGAGCTAGCTAACAAGCTGATGTAGGTCAACAATGAATTTCCCCTCCTTGAAAGACCACAGCCACCACTGGAGAAAACTCTCACATCCCTCAATAACAGCGACTTGTCCAGTAGAACCCATGTTCTTAATTAAACTACCAGCTATAATTTGTGTCTGGATGTGTGTCTGGAGTTTTGCACCAATCAAACTTTACCAAAACGCTCTTCAGGTCTGTTATTTTATGTCTGGTTGGTGGCAATAACAATGCTTTTTAAACTGCCACAAACACCACAAAAAAGAAAAAGAAGCTTAGCAGCAGAGCTCCAAATATCAGAAAATAAACACCTTACAGGGTCGAAATTCTAGTTATAGAATCACCTGAGTTGTTGGACACTTGGACTGGACCTGTGTCTTATTTTTGTGGAGAAACTGAGACACTGTCCCAGGGTTGGTAGTCTGGAGACTCTTAAATGAAGCTGTGATATGAGCTGCAGGAGATTTAACACTGTGATTTATGGCTGTAAAGTTCCTGTCCTGAAGCCATTTTGTTCTAGTTTTGTATATTTTAAGAATCCTCCAGCAGCCAGCTTGTCTTCCTGAAAGATAAATAAAAAAATATCAACAAATACTAGGAAAATAAGAAGGAATCAACCCCTAAAACAACAAAAAAAAATATAAAACTGAGACAAGACAACAAAAGAGTATCAACAGAATTGAACCAAAAATGGAGTTAAAGAGTCTGCGTAGTGAAGTGAAGGTTACAGATTCACTTTTGTTCATATTTTACTTTCTTTCTACCTGAAGCTGCTAAAACAACAGAGGATGGTGCAGAACTAAACCTGCTGCAGCATCTAAAGCTTCTATACACATCTCTAGAATGTCTAAAATGTCTCTAAAACAGCAGCTTCTCTGAGCTAAGAAACATTCAACATTCAGCTCTGCAGCTTCTGAGGATCAATACCTGAACGAGGAGCCAGAAAGTGACAAGAATCTCCTGCAGCTGCTGGTTTAACAGCCAGAGAGAAGTCGGATAGTAACTCACGGAAATACAAAGGCTTCTGCTTGTTTTTTCCCTCTTTTTTGGTATTTATCCTGCATAATCAGTGTTAAAATGCAACAGTATGTATGTTCATACTGTTTCAGGTCAGGATGTTGGTGTTGTCCTGTTTCAGGTCAGGATGTTGGTGTTGTAGTGTTTCAGGTCCGGATGTTGGTGTTGTAGTGTTTCAGGTCAGGATGTTGGTGTTGTAGTGTTTCAGGTCAGGATGTTGGTGTTGTCCTGTTTCAGGTCAGGATGTTGGTGTTGTAGTGTTTCAGATCAGGATGTTGGTGTTATAGTGTTTCAGGTCAGGATGTTGGTGTTGTAGTGTTTCAGGTCAGGATGTTGGTGTTGTGCTGTTTCAGGTCAGGATGTTGGTGTTGTACTGTTTCAGGTCAGGATGTTGGTGTTGTAGTGTTTCAGGTCAGGATGTTGGTGTTGTGCTGTTTCAGGTCAGGATGTTGGTGTTGTAGTGTTTCAGATCAGGATGTTGGTGTTATAGTGTTTCAGGTCAGGATGTTGGTGTTGTAGTGTTTCAGGTCAGGATGTTGGTGTTGTAGTGTTTCAGATCAGGATGTTGGTGTTATAGTGTTTCAGGTCAGGATGTTGGTGTTGTAGTGTTTCAGGTCAGGATGTTGGTGTTGTAGTGTTTCAGGTCAGGATGTTGGTGTTGTAGTGTTTCAGGTCAGGATGTTGGTGTTGTAGTGTTTCAGATCAGGATGTTGGTGTTATAGTGTTTCAGGTCAGGATGTTGGTGTTGTAGTGTTTCAGGTCAGGATGTTGGTGTTGTACTGTTTCAGGTCAGGATGTTGGTGTTGTAGTGTTTCAGGTCAGGATGTTGGTGTTGTGCTGTTTCAGGTCAGGATGTTGGTGTTGTAGTGTTTCAGATCAGGATGTTGGTGTTGTAGTGTTTCAGGTCAGGATGTTGGTGTTGTAGTGTTTCAGGTCAGGATGTTGGTGTTGTGCTGTTTCAGGTCAGGATGTTGGTGTTGTAGTGTTTCAGGTCAGGATGTTGGTGTTGTAGTGTTTCAGGTCAGGATGTTGGTGTTGTAGTGTTTCAGGTCAGGATGTTGGTGTTGTAGTGTTTCAGGTCAGGATGTTGGTGTTGTAGTGTTTCAGGTCAGGATGTTGGTGTTGTAGTGTTTCAGGTCAGGATGTTGGTGTTGTGCTGTTTCAGGTCAGGATGTTGGTGTTGTAGTGTTTCAGGTCAGGATGTTGGTGTTGTAGTGTTTCAGGTCAGGATGTTGGTGTTGTAGTGTTTCAGGTCAGGATGTTGGTGTTGTAGTGTTTCAGGTCAGGATGTTGGTGTTGTGCTGTTTCAGGTCAGGATGTTGGTGTTGTAGTGTTTCAGGTCAGGATGTTGGTGTTGTAGTGTTTCAGGTCAGGATGTTGGTGTTGTAGTGTTTCAGGTCAGGATGTTGGTGTTGTAGTGTTTCAGGTCAGGATGTTGGTGTTGTAGTGTTTCAGGTCAGGATGTTGGTGTTGTAGTGTTTCAGGTCAGGATGTTGGTGTTGTGCTGTTTCAGGTCAGGATGTTGGTGTTGTAGTGTTTCAGGTCAGGATGTTGGTGTTGTAGTGTTTCATGTCAGGATTTTTTTGCAGTGGTGTCTTCACACAGGAACGTAAAAAACAAGAAATAGGTTAACCCTAAACAGATGTTATTGTTTGTTTACTGTCATGTAGTAGAGACTTGATTCCATAGGGCGAGTGACCTCAGAGTAACATCAGTATATCATCAGTTTAACACCAGAATATTGTCAGAGTAACAGAATACCATCAGAGTAAGATCAGAGTAACGTCAGGATATTGTCAGAATAAGAGAATAAGATCAGAGTAACATCAGAATGAGGTCAGAGTAACATCAGTGACGTGACAGTCGGAGTTGACGCTACCAAACATACGTTTCAGATCTAGTAATGTCACAATATCGTCAGAATAACGTCAGAGTAATGTCAGAATGATGTCAGAGTAACATCAGAATGATGTCAGAGTAACAGAATATCAGAATATATCTTACTCAAAAGAGTAAGATCAGAGTAATGTCAGAATGTTGTCAGTGATGTTAGTGAGGCTGAGTTTTATTTCTGAGACATTCTGACGTCCTGTATCTGCTGTACGAGGTGTGTCAGACATCTTTATCTTCACCATCAGCCTATTGATGTTTTAATCCAGCTGACATTCCTCCTCACTAAGCTGCCTACAGCAGCTCAGATACTAATTCATTTTCAGAATGGCTTTTGGATATTTTTAGTGAGCAATCAATAAGACATTGTAAACCACAGTTCTCCTCAGCTGCTGATCAGAGAAATGATTAAGGACCCTCTGAGAGTCAGTTTTTTTTTCCTTGAGTCTCAGCATTGACTCGTTGAGTCGATTCAGCTTTTCAGGCTTTAGAGTCTAAACATATAGATTATATTAGACTCTATATACAGTATATAGATAAACATATTACTGGTGTATAGAAAAAGAAAAAGAAGAGCTGCTTTAACATGGGCAGTAACAACCTGATCATTAACTGATTAACTCACGGCTGGAAAAACAGGATTTTCATCCATCCATCAATCATCCATCCATCCATCCATCAATTATCCATCCATCCATCATCCATCCATCAATCATCCATCCATCCATCAATTATCCATCCATCCATCATCCATCCATCAATCATCCATCCATCAACCATCCATCATCCACCCATCATCCATCCATCCATCAATTATCCATCCATCATCCATCCATCAATCATCCATCCATCAATTATCCATCCATCATCCATCCATCAATCATCCATCCATCCATCCATCAATTATCCATCCATCCATCATCCATCCATCCATCAACCATCCATCATCCACCCATCATCCATCCATCATCCATCCATCCATCAACCATCCATCCATCATCCATCCATCCATCCATCCATCATCCATCCATCATCCATCAATCATCCATCCATCCATCATCCATCCATCCATCCATCTATCCATCCATCCATCATCCATCCATCCATCCATCATCCATCTATCCATCCATCATCCATCCATCATCCATCCATCCATCATCCATCCATCCATCCATCCATCATCCATCCATCCATCATCCATCCATCCATCCATCCATCATCCATCTATCCATCCATCCATCCATCATCCATCCATCCATCCATCCATCTCATCAATTTATTCTCCAGCTGATGAATCTTTAAATGATCCAGTCAGGCTGATGTCTAAATGACCAATAATAAGATCATTAATACATGTTTTTCTGCCTTTTTCAATCAAAACTTGGTGAGTCAGTTTCCACGGTAACAGCCGAGGGCCTGACTAATACCTGGAACATTAACATACCACAAATTCCTCATGCAATGCAGCAGCAACAGAATTTACTGACAAGGAATAAATATAGAACATTTTATTTAGTGAAATTGCAAGACAACAAACAAGATGACATAAGGACAAATGTAAAACTAACTAATTATTCATTTAATGATTAATTGATTAGTGGTTCAAAAAATCCATTAATAGATATTGTTAATATTTTGTAAAATATTTTTTGTAGTTTTAATATTTGTATTTTTTTAAAGAATTTCTTTTTTATTATTATTATTATTTTTAATATCTTGATTTTTTTTTAGTAATTTCTGTGTTTTTAATATTTTCTTTTGTTTTTTTTTGTATTTTTAGTAAATTTAGTATTTTTTGTATTTTTAGTTTAACATTTTAGTATTTAGTATTAACAATTAGTATTTTATTTTTTGTGTTTTTACTTTTATTATTTAAATATTAGTTATACATTAAACCTATTTACTACCTATCTATTGATTATTGAATTAATTAGTAGTCTGGTTCATTAAATGGTGTAAATGTGGATCAAATAGATGAAGATTCAACCTAAAATGTCTTTTTTTGTCCAAAGATCATCAGTTTATTATTATAGAGACTAAAGAAACCAGGAAATAATCAGAGAAGAGAAGCTGGAACCAGAGAATTTACACATTTACTAATTAATCAATGACTAATCAATTATCAAAATAGTTGGCAATTAGTTAATTAGAGATAGTTGAAAACTGTTTATCTCATATTTGTGACTTTTTATCTTATTTTTCAATTTAATCTTGTTTAAAAAACTTTACAAACTTAAAAAAAGCAAATTTATCTTCCAGTAAAACAAGATAATTCAAGAAAATTAACTAAATTTTGGACTAATTGTACAAATTCAAGATATTTCCACCTTTTAATGTTTATGTGTTAAATATATGAGTAATATAATATCCTGCTCACACTGTAAATGCAGTGATACACAACCAGGACACATCTGCTGTTCTCCTGCTTCTTATTAAACTAATTTACTTCTAATCGATATAATTCGTCATGTATGTGCGTGTTTTTAACGGTATTTTAATATCCATGTGTCAGCCACCATCACCAGCTCCTCAGAGAATGACGGCTCCAGCCTGGAGTGGAGTAAAGACGGCAGCCTGAGGGGCAGCGGCCGCCATGGGCTGGCCCACGGCATCAGGGCCGACACCTGCTCTCCGGTGGCAGAAGAAGACCCCAACACCACGGGTACCGCCGTCGCTGTCGCCACGGCAACCGACACCAGGACAGACCAGCATCAGCAGCATCAGCAGCATCAGCAGCATCAGCAGCATCAGCAGCATCAGCAGCATCAGCAGCATCAGACCCAGTCCTGTCACACCTCTGAGGGTCTGGTTCCGTTTCAGCTGCAGAACTCCACCTCCCTCATGATGCCACGGCCCAACTCTGTAGCAGGTAACAGCTGATTAGTAATAACCAGGCCTGGAATAGCAGGAACAAACAAAAAAGCAAAAAAAACCAACACGTTTTTTTCCAATTTTCCCATTTAAAAAAAAAACTTAATATGAACAATCTTATCTGCCAATGGAACAAGATAAACCAAGATAATTCTCCTCAATAGAATAACTAATTATAGGAAACGACAGACAGAGTTGTTGACGTGTCTTCTTATATATATTTCTATATATACATTTTTTACAGTGTAGTAATATTTTCTCTTCTCTGTGTGTGTGTGTGTGTGTTTGTGTGTTTGTGTGTGTGTGTGTGTGTGTGTGTGAGTGTGTGTGAGTGCGTGTGTGTGTGTGCGTGTGTGTGTGTGTGTGCATGTGTGTGTGTGTGTGTGTGTGTGTGTGTGTGTGTGTGTGTGTGTGTGTGGGATTAAGCAGCTGTTGTGTGTTCTGTCGGCCATGATGTTGCTGTCTCACTGATCTGTTCTGCATTCCTGTTAAAGCTCAACACAGCTGTCACTGTTAACACACACACACACACACACACCACTAACGTTATAACACACACACACCACAAACACTATAACACACACACACCACTAACGTTATAACACACACACACACACACCACTAACGTTATAACACACACACACCACAAACACTATAACACACACACACCACAAACACTATAACACACACACACCACAAACACTATAACACACACACACCACAAACACTATAACACACACACACCACTCACACACTATAACACACACACACACCACTAACACTATAACACACACACACCACTAACACTATAACACACACACACCACAAACACTATAACACACACACACCACTAACACTATAACACACACACACACCACTAACACTATAACACACACACACCACTAACACTATAACACACACACACCACTAACACTATAACACACACACACCACAAACACTATAACACACACACACCACTAACACTATAACACACACACACACACACCACTCACACACTATAACACACACACACACCACTAACACTATAACACACACACACACACACACCACTAACGTTATAACACACACACACCACTAACACTATAACACACACACACACACCACTAACACTATAACACACACACACCACAAACACTATAACACACACACACCACTAACACTATAACACACACACACCACTCACACACTATAACACACACCACTAACACTATAACACACACACACACCACTAACACTATAACACACACACCACTCACACACTATAACACACACCACTAACACTATAACACACACACCACTAACACTATAACACACACACACCACTAACACTATAACACACACACCACTCACACACTATAACACACACACCACTCACACACTATAACACACACACACACCACTAACACTATAACACACACACCACTAACACTATAACACACACACACACCACTAACACTATAACACACACACACACCACTAACACTATAACACACACACACACCACTAACACTATAACACACACACACACCACTAACACTATAACACACACACCACTCACACACTATAACACACACCACTAACACTATAACACACACACCACTCACACACTATAACACACACACCACTCACACACTATAACACACACACACACAGCCATTAAAAGTTGAATCTCTCTAACTAATCAGTTATTTGTTGCAGGTCTAAAGTTGAATCAATCACCAACTATTACGTTAATCATCAACTAATATAATATTTGTTTTTAAGAAGAAAATTCTCTGGTTCCAGGAAACTTGAATTATTTGAATTTCATTGTGATATTTTCTTTTTATCTCATATTGTTTCTTTTTATTCTATTGTCTTTTATTTATTTTTTAATTTTCAAAACTGAGTAAAATCAAGATAATTTTACTCAATATTGGATTAATTGTTCCAGAAACTAGATATTCTTTTATGAATAAGATGCAAAGATTAGTTAATTAAGAGATTAGTTTCTTCTATTACAGTGATCAGAGTCATTGATTAATATTAAAATGTGTAAATTCTCTGGTTCCAGCTTCTCTTCTCTGATTATTTCCTGGTTTCTTTAGTCTCTATAATAATAAACTGATGATCTTTGGACAAAAAAAGACATTTTAGGTTGAATCTTCAGCTTTGATGAAACACTGATCCACATTTTACCCCATTTAATGAACCAGACTATTAATCTATTAATCATTTCAATAACCAATAGATGAATTGTGAGAATAGTCATTAGTTGCAGCTCTAACATCTACTTAGCGTCACATGCTGAGATTTTACTGCAGAACTAGGAACCTGCTGCTTTTAAATCACAACTATCTCAACATAAAGGACCTGAGTTGAATATTTGCTTGTTATATGAAGCAGAAAGATATTTTCATGAAAAGCTCCAGAGGTGAAGGTAACAGCAGATGAAAATCGTCTTATTGTGTTGGATCTCTTCTTCCTGTGAGATTCTGATTCTGACCTCGAGGAAACTCAAACTGTCGAGTCGTGTCTGATGGTCGACGTCCAGCTCTGTCACTGAAATGATCAGAAAGAAAGAAGATAAAGCAGCAAAATACTGGATCAGCTTCATTTAACAGCAGCTGCTGATCTGCTGAAGGTTCCTGAGGATTCTTCTAGAAAGCTTTCACTTTAAATGTCAGCAGATTAGAAGGAGTGTTTTCTAGATATCGTCCAGTGTCGAGCTGCAACGATTAAATTAAAGACAGAAAATAACCTCAATAACATGATGCTGTTTAATAGAGCTGCAACAATTAATCAAAGAATTCATTTCACACCGTTTGATCTACAATAAAACGAATCAATTCATCGTTGCAGCACTACATTACATTGACAATATAACACACACACGTCAAATGTCCATCAGCAATAGGGATATCCTGGTCATGTGATCTCATACTTTGTATGTCCTTCAAAATAAAAGCCTTCTTTTTACACCGAGCTGTAAAAACATAGATTTGTAAAAAATAGAAATGATGCTAAATAAATGTTTCCATATGACACCACGTTGTAATTAAAACAGTAGTGTTTTAATATTTTGAGACATCACTGCTTGTTGTTGCGGTTTCTGGGTCTGATTATTATTATTATTAATATTCTTTTTATAATAAATGGATTTATTTCTCGCCCAGTGCGACGAGAAATAAATCCGAGATGTTAAACATATATATCTAAAGCTGTTAGATATAAATCTGTAAATGTATTCCACGTCCTCCAGTGACTGGCACAGTTCTGTGTCTCAGCTCTAATCCACAAGTGTCTGCAGAACTTTTGATCACATTTTTTTCCTCTTTTTTCCATTTTTTCTAGCGACCAGTTCCACGAAGCTGGAGGACCTGAGTTTTCTGGACGAGCAGAGGAACACGCCGCTGAGGACGTCCATCCGGCTGCCGTGGCACAGCACGGGAGGACGGCCGCCGGCCGACACCAGAGGTGATGGAAGAACTCGATTACATCTAAATAAATGAATTATCATGAAATAAAACACTGCTGCTCATCAGTCAATGATATTCATATTCATTAATATACATGTTAATGTATTAGCATACATTAACATGTATCAATATTCATATACATTAGTATATATTCATTATTGTGTATTCATATTAATTAATGAATTAATTAATTATTAATATATTAATAATTTATATAATATATATTAACCAGACACACTAAACAAACTGGTCAGAAGTGTGTGTGTGTGTGTGTGTGTTATATAGTGTGTGTGTGTGTGTGTTATATAGTGTGTGTGTGTGTTATATGTAGTGTGTGTGTGTGCGTGTGTGTTATATAATGTGTGTGTGTGTGTGTGTGTTATATAGTGTGTGTGTGTGTGTGTGTTATATAGTGTGTGTGTGTGTGTGTGTGTGTGTGTTATATAGTGTGTGTGTGTGTGTGTGTGTGTGTTATATATAGTGTGTGTGTGTGTGTTATATTTCTCTTTGTGATTTCCAGATCCAGTCCAGTTCAAACCTACATTTCTAATGACCAGTAGAACATAAACTGTGTAGATTTTGATATAATCTTATTTTTGCTGTTTCATATTCAGATTTTCTCTTGTTCATCAGTTTATAAATAGTCACATTAATCACACATATAATCACATTAATAATATATCTTTAGACCATTTAAACTGCAGTTTTTCTTGTTGAGGCTTTAAATAGTAACATTTTAGTGTTAGGGTTACAAACTTCATTAAACAGCCTTAAAACTATAATAATTTAATGTCTAAGATTTGAAATAAACTCCAAGTAGTTCAACAACCAAACAGATTATTGAATGTTTTTGAGTTGAGGCATGAATTTCCTCTAGTCTCATATTTCTCTGCTGCAGTCAGAGGTTGTAAAGAGAAGGAATTAACGGTGGAGTCGTAATAATTCCACATCATCCAGCTCCATATAAAGTGCAGCGTGTTCCCAGTTTTAACGTCCAGAACTAAAAATCAAACACAGAAACACATTAACCTTCATCAGGATTCAGGCTTCACTTCATCTTTACCTTTGAAATCCTCAGTGAATATGAATTCATTATTCATTTTAATATGACATCATTCGACAAACTAAAGATGTTTGAGTTTTTGTTTCACCTCAAACAAGAAGCAGCAGATGTTGTAATAAATACTGAATATTGTGATTTAAATATTAAAGTGAACATTATATAGTTCTATATGTGCAGCTCTGTTTTAGTTCATTAAGACCTTTTTAAATTTGTCCTCTGTTACATTTTATTATTGGGGGTCTGCAGCAAATATTACTCCATTATTGAGTAGTATTATAATATTACTCCATTATTGAGTAGTATTATAGTATTATAATATTACTCCATTAGTATATTATATTTTGTTCATTTAATGTTCATTTAATTTGAAAAAACAATTAAATTATATATATTTTGTGTCTTTTTGTCATGTTTCTTTTATTCTCTATTGTTGACATTAGTTTTTTTAATTTTTTTTTTTAATTTCATAATTGACCAAAATCAAGATAATTTTACTCAATATTGGATTAATTGTACCAAAAACTAGATATTTTTTGTAAATAAGATAGTAAATAAGATTAGTCGATTAATTGATTAATGATCAACTATCACATTAATCACCAACTATTTTGATAATTGATTAATGGATCAGAGTCATTGATTAATTAGTAAATGTGTAAATTCTCTGGTTCCAGCTTCTCTTCTCTGATTATTTCCTGGTTTCTTTAGTCTCTATAATAATAAACTGATGATCTTTGGACAGAAAAAGACATTTTATGTTGAATCTTCATCTTTGGAGACACTGATCCACATTTAAACCATTTAATGAACCAAATAAACAATCGATTAATCATTTCAACCATCAATAGATTCATTGATAGAACTAGATAAATATTCATCTTCTTCATCACTTCTCAAGATGATTTGTCGTGTGTAGTAAAACTTCTTCATCATCTTCCTGCAGCTGTTGTTGCTTCAGTATAAAGTGAAGACAGCTTGAAGAATAAAGGCAGATATCTGAAAGTGGACATTTAATTAATTTAATAAATATAACTTTACTTATAATTTGAATGTCACACTTATGAAAGAACATTGAAGCTTCAAAGCGTTGGTGGATGAACAGACTCACAGTTGAATGAAAAAATAAAAACCTCAAAGCTGCTTTTCATCTTCAAGGTTGAAATTTGTTTTTGAATAAAAATCCTAATAAATGTATAACACTACATTTTCTAGGTCTGATTTATAAATGAAGATTGATTGAATAAAATAACAAAACTATATCATTAGTATAAAAATACTTGTACATCACCTTGTATGTTTTTATTGCGTTAACCGTATAATTCTGTTTTGGAAAGAAAACTAACAATACAAAGTTCTTCAGACAGTTTTTGAATATGTGTCTGTAAAAGATGAAAGAAGAAATAGTTTTATACGAGCAAAGGTTGAAAAGGGCTCAGCATCTACTTGAAGTTTCCAGTAATAAAGGAGGAATGTGGATGTTTCTGTTCTAATCATTTCCTGCAGCCCGCTTCGCTCCCTATAAACCAGTGGACATCATGCTGAAGCCTCTGCTGTTCGAGGTTCCCAGCATCACCATGGACTCCGTGTTCGTGGGCCGTGATTGGCTGTTCCAGCGGCTGGAGGACGTCCTGAAGGCCGGCGAGGCCTCAGAGAACCGCGGCGTGGTGGTGGTCGGCAGCGTTGGCTACGGGAAAACCGCTATCATCTCAAGACTCGTAGCGCTGAGCTGCCACGGAGGACGCATGCGTCAGATCGCCTCCAACAGCCCCATCGCCTCGCCAAAAGGTAGGAAATCCAACACATTTAGTCTCGTTTTAGTCTGAAATCCAACACATTTAGTCTCGTTTTAGTCTGAAATTAGCAAAGTATAGCATGTTAATTCTGCTTCCCATGGTGTGGTTTCCTCACGTTTAACATGTTTCATATGACTCGTGGTGTTTGAGGTCTCCTAGCGTGTTTAGCGTGTTATGACCCATGTTGTTGTGGTCTCCTAGCATGTTTAGTGTGTTATGACCTGTGTTGTTGTGGTCTCCTAGGAGGCGGAGCCTCCAGCTCAGAGCTCCCTCTCAGTCAGCCTCCTCAGCCCACGCCTCCTTCCAGTGCCTCCAACACTCTGAGGACCAGCAGCTGCCCTGGAACCCCAGAGATGCAGCGCCGCCGCGAGGAGGCCGTGAAACGGCTGGCGGCAAAGGTGAGACCTCAGCTGTGACCTCAGCTGTGACCTCAGTGTTTTAGAGCAAATAAATAACTTATCAGTTCTAGCAGCTTTAGAAATGTGCAGCACATGCTCAGCATATATACACACTACTTTTTTTCAATGAAGTAAACTTTAAACTAATCAAACTATTCTAGCTGCTAATGTCTGGTTTTTGGTGCATCAATATCTACACACACTCACCAGCCACTTTATTAGGTCCACCATGCTAGTAACGGGTTGGACCCCCTTTTGCCTTCAGAACTGCCTCAATTCTTGGTGGCATAGATTCAACAAGGTGCTGGAAGCATTCCTCAGAGAGTTTGGTCCATATTGACATGATGGCATCACACAGTTGGTGCAGAATTGTCGGCTGCACATCCATGATGTGAATCTCCCGTTCCACCACATCCCAAAGATGCTCTATTGGATTGAGATCTGGTGACTGTGGAGGCCATTTGAGTACAGTGAACTCATTGTCATGTTCAAGAAACCAGTCTGAGATGATTACAGCTTTATGACATGTAGCATTATCCTGCTGAAAGTAGCATCAGAAGTTGGGTACATTGTGGTCATAAAGGGATGGACATGGTCAGCAACAATACTCAGGTAGGCTGTGGCGTTGCAACGATGCTCAATTGGTACCAAGGGGCCCAAAGAATGTGTGAGTGAGTGCCAAGAAAATATTCCCCACACCATTACACCACCACCACCAGCCTGAACCGTTGATACAAGGCAGGATGGATCCATGCTTTCATGTTGTTGATGCCAAATTCTGACCCTACCATCCGAATGTCGCAGCAGAAATCCAGACTCATCAGACCAGGCAACGTTTTTCCAATCTTCTATTGTCCAATTTCAATGAGCTTGTGTAAATTGTAGCCTCAGTTTCCTGTTCTTAGCTGAAAGGAGTGGCACCCGGCGTGGTCTTCTGCTGCTGTAGCCCATCTGCCTCAAAGTTGGACGTACTGTGCTTTCAGAGATGCTCTTCTGCCTACCTTGGTTGTAACGGGTGGTTATTTGAGTCACTGTTGTCTTTCTATCAGCTCCAACCAGTCTGGCCATTCTCCTCTGACCTCTGGCATCAACAAGGCATTTCCACCCACAGAACTGCCGCTCACTGGATATTTGTTCTTTTTGGGACCATTCTCTGTAAACCCTAGAGATGGTTGTGTGTGAAAATCCCAGTAGATCAGCAGTTTGTGAAATACTCAGACCAGCCCTTCTGGCACCAACAACCATGCCACGTTCAAAGTCACTCAAATCACCTTTCTTCCCCAAACTGATGCTGGTTTGAACTGCAGGAGATTGTCTTGACCATGTCTACATGACTAAATGCACTGAGTTGCTGCTATGTGATTGGCTGATTAGAAATTAAGTGTTAAGGAGCAGTTGGACAGGTGGACCTAATAAAGTGGCCAGTGAGTGTAGGTGTATTGGGGCCCCATTTATAATATATCTACATAGGTGTATAGAGGCCCCATTAGGATAAGGATAATGGAATAGCATTTTCTATTCATTTAACAACTCTTGATGGTAAATAAAAGTGTGAATTTCATGGAAAACACTAAATTGTCTGTGACTTTTGAACTTTTGAACAGGCGTGTATATTAACGTGTTAATCCAGATTCCTTTTAATGGGATCAGTCCTGCTGTGGCTTGTATTTCCTGCTGTTTCCTCCTGTCTCTTACCACAGTAAATGGTCTTTTAAAGTTTGGTGCTTCTTTATGAACACATGTCTCTCTGTGTTTAATCTGCTGTAAATAAAACCAGCGACTGCTGCACATACATTAAAGTATTTATTAGTCATTAAATCAATCTGTATTGTTGGTTGTCAGGATGCAGAGTTTCATCTAAAAGCTAATCATTTTATTTTATATTCAATTTAAAGTTTAAACATTCTTTGATGCAGCGGTTTTTCCTCATTACAAACATGATGCAGAATAGATTTTATACATGAGTTTTTTTTTGTTGATTTATTAGATATGATTTCTGTTTTATATTGAGAAACAATATAAAACATAATTTAAATATCTCAGCGTGTTTATTGTGAAGCTGCAGTGAGCTCACAAGCTTAAATATTAATAATATAATATTAATATTAATATCTGCAGCTCTTTAACTCTCTGATAGAATCCGTTTACGTCCTCCTCTTCAGAATACATTTAGAATACGATTCGATCATATTTACTTGAAATCAGCTGTTAGTTTCTCACATCTCATCAAAAACACTTCATGACATCTAATAGCTTTTTAATTGTTATTTTGTAGGAGTTTTATTGAAGCTTTTATTGTTCAGTTGACATCAGAGAGAAAAGATGTGAACAAAGGTCCCAGTCCCTAAATAGAAGATTTAAAGCTTTTTAATAGGTTTAGTTTGACTATAAGAAAACATTCAATTCAATGTAAAGATAAAAGAAACCACAACATCATCTTTATCCAGATAATCAGGATTCATAAACCCTCATATTATATAGAATAATTCCATATTTCAACCCTTTATTTCTTGTCATTTTCTGGCTTATAAATAATAAAACCTTCCATGATATTCTAATAATTTGAGATGTTTGTCTGAAGCCTTTTGATTTCATATCGTTTCTATCTGAGCTGAGAACAAACAAGAAGATGGAGCAGAAATAATAAAAGATATCAAAAGTAGGAAGGATAAGAATGATCTGTAACTGACCAGGAGGAGAAGGAGGTGAATTCTTCTTCTGTTGTTCTACCTTTACTCTACAGATGTAAATACAGGCAAACACATAATAATAAGTATTAATTCATAAAAACTGAAGGTTCATCGCTTTATTATTATAGAGACCAAAGAATCCAGGAAATGATCAGAGAAGAGAAGCTGGAACCAGAGAATTTACACATTTTCTACTTAAACTCATTAATTATTAAACTATTAATTATTAAAGACTATTAATTATCAAAATAGTTGGTGATTAACCTAATAGTTGGCACCCAATTGATTAATCAATTATTCGTTGCAGCTCGAATGTGATATAAAATGCAGTGAATCCAGTATTTTATATATTTTAAAGGTTTATATTTTACAATTTTCCTGTGTTTTATGTGAAGTTATGATGTCACTAATAAGATTTATTTGTGGTTTTAAGAACAACAAATCATCTTAGTTTCATTTCGAGCTGTTCCCTGTGTGTCCAGGTGGTGGCGTACCACTACTGCCAGGCTGATAACACCTACACCTGCCTGGTCCCCGAGTTCGTCCACAGCGTGGCGGCTCTGCTGTGCCGGGCCCACCAGCTCAGCTCCTACCGAGACCTGATGCTGCAAGAACCACATCTACAGAGCATGCTCAGCCTCCGGGCCTGTGTCCAGGACCCCATGGCTGCCTTCAGGAGGGGGGTCCTGGAGCCGCTGGCTGGGCTCCGGAAAGGTGCTGTCACACTTCTTTAATGATTTAATTTGCTTAATGAACATCAGGAAGAGACTCCTCATGTTCAATAGAACCCTCACACACACAATAATGGGATCAACTGATGAGAAAACAGAGTCTGTCCATAATAGGACTCCATTAATCCTGTGTTTTCCAGAGAGGAGGATTCCTGAGGACGATCACATCATCCTGATCGATGGCCTGAATGAAGCCGAGTTCCATAAACCTGACTATGGAGACACCATCGCCTCCTTCATCACCAAGATCATCACCAAGTTTCCTCCATGGCTCAAACTGGTGGTGACGGTCCGCTCCAACCTGTTGGTGAGAACCTCGAAAATACTATAGAAACAAAAGTATAGAAACAAAAGTATAGAAACAAAAGTATAGAAACAAATACTATAGAAACAAATACTATAGAAACAAATACTATAGAAACAAATACTATAGAAACAAAAGTATAGAAACAAATACTATAGAAACAAAAGTATAGAAACAAATACTATAGAAACAAAAGTATAGAAACAAATACTATAGAAACAAATACTATAGAAACAAATACTATAGAAACAAATACTATAGAAACAAATACTATAGAAACAAAAGTATAGAAACAAATACTATAGAAACAAATACTATAGAAACAAAAGTATAGAAACAAATACTATAGAAACAAATACTATAGAAACAAATACTATAGAAACAAAAGTATAGAAACAAATACTATAGAAACAAATACTATAGAAACAAATACTATAGAAACAAATACTATAGAAACAAAACTATAGAAACAAAAGTATAGAAACAAATACTATAGAAACAAAACTATAGAAACAAAAGTATAGAAACAAATACTATAGAAACAAAAGTATAGAAACAAATACTATAGAAACAAATACTATAGAAACAAATACTATAGAAACAGAACTATAGAAACAAATACTATAGAAACAAATACTATAGAAACAAAAGTATAGAAACAAATACTATAGAAACAAATACTATAGAAACAAAAGTATAGAAACAAAAGTATAGAAACAAATACTATAGAAACAAATACTATAGAAACAAATACTATAGAAACAAAACTATAGAAACAAATACTATAGAAACAAATACTATAGAAACAAAACTATAGAAACAAATACTATAGAAACAAATACTATAGAAACAAAAGTATAGAAACAAAACTATAGAAACAAATACTATAGAAACAAATACTATAGAAACAAAAGTATAGAAACAAATACTATAGAAACAAATACTATAGAAACAAATACTATAGAAACAAATACTATAGAAACAAATACTATAGAAACAAAAGTATAGAAACAAATACTATAGAAACAAATACTATAGAAACAAAAGTATAGAAACAAATACTATAGAAACAAATACTATAGAAACAAATACTATAGAAACAAAAGTATAGAAACAAATACTATAGAAACAAATACTATAGAAACAAAAGTATAGAAACAAATACTATAGAAACAAAAGTATAGAAACAAATACTATAGAAACAAATACTATAGAAACAAATACTATAGAAACAGAACTATAGAAACAAATACTATAGAAACAAATACTATAGAAACAAAAGTATAGAAACAAATACTATAGAAACAAATACTATAGAAACAAAAGTATAGAAACAAAAGTATAGAAACAAATACTATAGAAACAAATACTATAGAAACAAATACTATAGAAACAAAACTATAGAAACAAATACTATAGAAACAAATACTATAGAAACAAAACTATAGAAACAAATACTATAGAAACAAATACTATAGAAACAAAAGTATAGAAACAAAACTATAGAAACAAATACTATAGAAACAAATACTATAGAAACAAAAGTATAGAAACAAATACTATAGAAACAAAACTATAGAAACAAATACTATAGAAACAAATACTATAGAAACAAAACTATAGAAACAAATACTATAGAAACAAAAGTATAGAAACAAATACTATAGAAACAAATACTATAGAAACAAAACTATAGAAACAAATACTATAGAAACAAATACTATAGAAACAAAACTATAGAAACAAATACTATAGAAACAAATACTATAGAAACAAATACTATAGAAACAAAACTATAGAAACAAATACTATAGAAACAAAAGTATAGAAACAAATACTATAGAAACAAATACTATAGAAACAAAACTATAGAAACAAATACTATAGAAACAAAACTATAGAAACAAATACTATAGAAACAAATACTATAGAAACAAAAGTATAGAAACAAAAGTATAGAAACAAAAGTATAGAAACAAATACTATAGAAGCAAAAGTATAGAAACAAATACTATAGAAACAAATACTATAGAAACAAATACTATAGAAACAAAAGTATAGAAACAAATACTATAGAAACAAATACTATAGAAACAAAAGTATAGAAACAAATACTATAGAAACAAATACTATAGAAACAAAACTATAGAAACAAATATTATAGAAACAAAAGTATAGAAACAAAAGTATAGAAACAAAAGTATAGAAACAAAAGTATAGAAACAAATACTATAGAAACAAATACTATAGAAACAAATACTATAGAAACAAAAACTATAGAAACAAATACTATAGAAACAAATACTATAGAAACAAATACTATAGAAACAAATACTATAGAAACAAAAACTATAGAAACAAATACTATAGAAACAAATACTATAGAAACAAAAACTATAGAAACAAATACTATAGAAACAAATGCTATAGAAACAAATACTATAGAAACAAATACTATAGAAACAAAAGTATAGAAACAAAATGTATAACTTTTATAACTTACTATAGAAAAAGCTTCACTCAGGAAATTTTCCTAAAAATTTCTAAAAAAAATTAATTGTTTTTTCAGAAGAGAAAAGTGCCAAAATATACATTCACTTTTATAAATAAGAAAAATGATGTTATATAGTGTTAATTTACAGATATAAATCACAAATTGTTTATTGTTACAAACAAAAAACAAGCAGTCATAAAGGCCCTCGCGGAGTGTGGCGGGTCGGGGGGAGGGCAACGAAGTGGCTTGGGACCGACGGACTGGACTATCATTTATTATGAGCCGTTTCATGAGGAAGTATGTTGAAGCTGTCTCAAGTCCCTCTCTGAGGGAGAGGGAGCATCATTTGGTTTCTTGTCACGCTCAAACCCATTAATTCTCACCTTTGGAAACTTTCTCATAACAAAGTTCTTGAGATGGCAGAGACATGATTTGAAGTAGTTGTGGGTTATTCTCTAGGACAAATTTATTAAAGCGTCACGACAGAGACTTCCTGTTCCCAGCAGGGTGTGAATATGAACATATACTCCTGTTCAGGGTGGGACTAATATCACACACAATCAGTTTCATCCAGTTTGAATGTTCCTTTCCTGGAGAAATCGCCATTTCCTTTTTAATGGCGAAACATCAGAATTTGAGGCCTCACCGAGGCCACGCCCTAAACTGTAGAGCCAACATTTTGAAAACTTTTCATCATTGAGGTCTTTAGATGTTCCAGCCAAAATTTAAAGTTGCTCCTGATAAATTCCTAGGTTCACGAGTTCATCAAAATATTATGCCTGCAAACGGCGATTTCACTGACATTCAATTCAAGATGGCCGACTTCCTGTTGGAGTTAAGTTATGGTACCATGGGCCTTTTTTGTCCGTCTTGACCTGATACATGTGTGTGCCGAATTTTGTTCCTCTATGTGAAACTATATGGTGAGGGTGTTCTTTTGAAAAATGTTAGGTGGCGCTATAGAGCCATTTTGCCACGCCCATATTCGAATCCCATAAAATACGTACATTTTCACCAGGCAGCTGCCAAATGTGGTGAGTTTTCGGGTATGTTCAGGCCCCAAAAAGGCAGTTGATTTGTTGGGATAAAAATCTGAAGTGTCAAATGAAAAGCAACAGGACCTTCGCTCCGTCACTGCATCGCAGACGCTGCTCGGCCCTAATGAAGAAAAGGATTGAGAGCAGTGATCATTAGACATTTAGACACATTTAAAATCCATTATTAAATGTCCCAAAATATATCAACTAAAACTAAACACCACATATAGAACAGGTGAATTTATTACAATTAAAATCTAAAAAATCTAATTTAATAAAAGAAAAGAAAAATGTATTAAAATGAAGTAAAACATTTTTAAATTTATACATTTTATATTTATAAATTTAACAACTGAAATTAAAAACAAGAACAAAGTTATACAATTTACAAATCAAAATTTTACAATTAAATAAAAAACAAGAAAAAAAAATTAAATTAAATAAGGTTAAAAAACAAAGTTCTACAATTTAAAAACACTATTAAAACAAAAAAATCTATTAAAATTAAATAAGATTAAAAATAAATAAATTAAAAACAAAAAAGGGAACAAAATTACACAATTTAAAAACATTTCATTGAAAGGGGGAAAATCAAATTGTTTAAATAAAAAAAAAACTAACTAAAATTAAATAATAAAAATAAAATAAGTAAATAAATTAAAAAAACAAGAACGAAGTCATATAGTTTAGAAAAAGTTGAGTAAAAGGGGAAAAAATCCAAAACAAGAACAAAGTTACAACACAGTGAAAAAATAATAAGAACTAACTAAGAAATGAGAGCAGGACACCTGTAAATGTCATTTATTCAGATCAAATCATTTATATCAAATCATTCAGATCAAATCATTTATATCAAATCATTTATATCAAATCATTTATATCAAATCATTCAGATCAAATCATTTATATCAAATCATTTATATCAAATCATTCAGATCAAATCATTTATATCAAATCATTTATATCAAATCATTTAGATCAAATCATTCAGATCAAATCATTTATATCAAATCATTTATATCAAATCATTTATATCAAATCATTCAGATCAAATCATTCAGATCAAATCATTTATATCAAATCATTTAGATCAAATCATTCAGATCAAATCATTCAGATCAAATCATTTATATCAAATCATTCAGATCAAATCATTCAGATCAAATAATTCAGATCAAATCATTCAGATCAAATCATTTATATCAAATCATTTAGATCGAATCATTTATATCAAATCATTCAGATCAAATCATTCAGATCAAATCATTTATATCAAATCATTCAGATCAAATCATTTATATCAAATCATTCAGATCAAATCATTTATATCAAATCATTCAGATCAAATCATTTATATCAAATCATTTAGATCAAATCATTCAGATCAAATCATTTAGATCAAATCATTCAGATCAAATCATTCAGATCAAATCATTTATATCAAATCATTCAGATCAAATCATTTATATCAAATCATTCAGATCAAATCATTTATTTCTCCATTGACAGGAAATAATGTGATTTTTTTTCTGTCCTGGTCAGGAAATCACCAACCTGCTGCCGTTCTGTCACGTGTCTCTGGACGACGTGGCTGACAACTCAGACATCGGCGTGGACCTGGCGTCCTACGTCCAGTACCGCGTCAACGGCAGCCGCGACGTCCTCGGCAACATCAGCCTGAACGGGAAGGCCGACCCCGGCGCCGTGGCCCGGCTCAGCGGCCACCTGACGGCCCGCAGCCAGGGCTCCTACCTGTACCTGAAGCTGACCCTTGACCTCCTGGAGCGGGGTCAGCTGGTCATCAAGAGCTCGGGCTACAAGGTGGTCCCGGTGTCGCTGGCCCAGCTCTACCAGCTGCAGTGCAACATGAGGTTCAGGACCGCCTCGGCCTTCGAGCGCTCGCTGCCCGTCCTCAACGTGGCGCTGGCCTCGCTGCACCCCATGACCGACGAGCAGCTGTTCCACGCCGTCAACGCCGGCGCCGCCCGCGGCGAGCTGACCTGGGACGACTTCCAGCAGCGGATGGAGCTGCTGTCCTGCTTCCTCATCAGGAGAAGGGACAACACCCGCATGTTCTGCCACCCGTCCTTCAGGGAGTGGCTGGTGTGGAGGGCTGATGGAGAGAGCACCGACTTCCTGTGTGACCCCAGGTCAGTTAGAAGGAAATAAAACCAAATAAATATATATTAAATTAAATAAAGAAACTTCCTGTGTGACCCCAGGTCAGTTAGAAGGAAATAAAACCAATAAATATATATTAAATTAAAAAAAGAAACTTCCTGTGTGACCCCAGGTCAGTTAGAAGGAAATAAAACCAATAAATATATATTAAATTAAATAAAGAAACTTCCTGTGTGACCCCAGGTCAGATAGAAGGAAATAAAACCAAATAAATATATATTAAATTAAATAAAGAAACTTCCTGTGTGACCCCAGGTCAGTTAGAAGGAAATAAAACCAATAAATATATATTAAATTAAATAAAGAAACTTCCTGTGTGACCCCAGGTCAGTTAGAAGGAAATAAAACCAATAAATATATATTAAATTAAATAAAGAAACTTCCTGTGTGACCCCAGGTCAGATAGAAGGAAATAAAACCAATAAATATATATTAAATTAAATAAAGAAACTTCCTGTGTGACCCCAGGTCAGTTAGAAGGAAATAAAACCAATAAATATATATTAAATTAAATAAAGAAACTTCCTGTGTGACCCCAGGTCAGTTATAAAAAAAAAAGAATGAATACAAAAACAAGAAAAATGTATGAAAATTAAATTTGATTAAAAATAAAAAAAATAATAAAAACAAGACAAATGTGTTAAAATGAATTCGACTTCCTGACCCTAACCCCAGGTGAATGATTAAAACAGGGAAAATCGAACATTTGAAATGATTTTTTTTATTTTTTAATTGCGACTGTCTCAGACTGTTTTTCAGATAAAAAATCAGAATGATTGATGCAGCAGAGATGTGTGTGTGTGTGTGTGTGTGTGTGTGTGTGTGTGTGTGTGTGTGTGTGTGTGTGTGTGTGTGTGTGTGTGTGTGTGTGTGTGTGTGTGTGTGTGTGTGTGTGTGTGTGTGTGAGATCACTAAAATGTTTTATGGAAGAAAAATAACCTAAAATCTCAAAATTGATCAGTGCCTGATGATGATGCACAGATAATTCACTCATAGGTTAAATTCAATTATTATTAATAATTATTATACTAGTTCGTTGTACGTATGTATGAATAAAGCTTTCACATGTGACAATTTCACAACTTTAAAATGTTTAAAGTGTTTAAACGTGTTCTGTGTTCAGTCTAAAGTTAAAACGTCATGTGATCTGACATCAGAGTGTTTAAATGGAGCAGCAGTAACTCAGCATTTAGACCAAAAAGCCTTTAGATAATCAACAATAAACGCTGTTATGAAGTGAACATGAGGCCTTGATGATAATGAGAATAGTCAAATAAATTAAAAGGTGCTCACAGTAATTGCTGCTTGAAATTCAGACGTTGAGGAGAAATTTGAGCACAGCAGCAGCTTCCTGAAGTTCAGGAATAATCAAGTTGTTTGTCTGAATCCGTGATTAATGAAGTTTGTGAATCAGTTGCTGATTTGCCAGAAAACTTTGTACAGAAAGTAGAATTCTACATTTTATCTGCAGCAGATTCCCTGAGTCATGGAGGAAAATGAGTCTGAAATATTCCTATGTGTTATATATTATATATATTCACTACAGAGTTTTTTTTATTTCTTGTAATGAGTTTTATTTTCTGAAATGATTGACAAAATATACGATATTGAACTGCTACTTCCTGTTTTATTTTGAAGGACTGGCCACGCCCTCATGGCGTTCATGTTGTCACGTCAGGACGGAAAACTGAACCGGCAGCAGACGATGGAGCTGGGACATCACATCCTGAAAGCTCACATCTTCAAGGTAAAGCTGAGAAACATGTTGGAGACATTCTGCCAAACAGGCTGATAACAGGCTGAAAACAGGCTGATAACAGGCTGATAACAGGCTGAAAACAGGCTGAAAACAGGCCGAAAACAGGCTGAAAACAGGCTGAAAACAGGCTGAAAACAGGCTGATAACAGGCTAATAACAGGCTGAAAACAGGCTGAAAACAGGCTGAAAACAAGCTGAAAACAGGCCGATAACAGGCTGAAAACAGGCTGAAAACAGGCTGAAAACAAGCTGAAAACAGGCCGATAACAGGCTGAAAACAGGCTGAAAACAGGCTGAAAACAGGCTGAAAACAAGCTGAAAACAGGCTGAAAACAGGCTGAAAACAAGCTGAAAACAGGCCGATAACAGGCTGAAAACAGGCTGATAACAGGCTGATAACAGGCTGATAACAGGCTGATAACAGGCTGATAACAGGCTGAAAACAGGCTGAAAACAGGCTGAAAACAGGCTGATAACAGGCTGATAACAGGCTGATAACAGGCTGAAAACAGGCTGAAAACAGGCTGAAAACAGGCTGAAAACAGGCCGAAAACAGGCCGAAAACAGGCCGAAAACAGGCTGAAAACAGGCTGAAAACAGGCTGAAAACAGGCTGATAACAGGCTGATAACAGGCTGATAACAGGCTGAAAACAGGCTGAAAACAGGCTGAAAACAGGCTGAAAACAAGCTGAAAACAGGCCGATAACAGGCTGAAAACAGGCTGAAAACAGGCTGAAAACAAGCTGAAAACAGGCTGAAAACAGGCTGAAAACAGGCTGAAAACAGGCCGAAAACAGGCCGAAAACAGGCCGAAAACAGGCTGAAACAGGCTGAAAACAGGCTGAAAACAGGCTGATAACATGCTGGTGTTCATGTGTGTGTTTCTTTGTGTGTTTCTTTGTGTGTTTGGGTGTTAATATGTGTGTTCATGTGTTAATGTGTGTGTGTTTACATGTGTGTTTACATGTGTTCATGTATGTTCCTAGGGTCTGAGCAGGAGAACAGGCGTGTCCTCCAGCGTTCTTCAGGCTCTGTGGATCAGCATCAGTGCTGATGGTCTTTCTGCAGCTTTGGCATCTCTGAGGAACCTCTACACCCCCAATGTCAAGGTGAGTCTCCACCTGGTAACCTAGGTTACGACCACCTGGTAACCATGAACTCATTGTCATGTTCAAGAAACCAGTCTGAGATGATTCCAGCTTTATGACATGGAGCATTATCCTGCTGAAAGTAGCATCAGAAGTTGGGTACATTGTGGTCATAAAGGGATGGACATGGTCAGCAACAATACTCAGGTAGGCTGTGGTGTTGCAACGATGCTCAATTGGTACCAAGGGGCCCAAAGAGTGCCAAGAAAATATTCCCCACACCATTACACCACCACCAGCAGCCTGAACCGTTGATACAAGGCAGGATGGATCCATGCTTTCATGTTGTTGACACCAAATTCTGACCCTACCATCCGAATGTCGCAGCAGAAATCCAGACTCATCAGACCAGGCAACGTTTTTCCAATCTTCTATTGTCCAGTTTCAATGAGCTTGTGTAAATTGTAGCCTCAGTTTCCTGTTCTTAGCTGAAAGGAGTGGCACCCGGCGTGGTCTTCTGCTGCTGTAGCCCATCTGCCTCAAAGTTGGACGTACTGTGCGTTCAGAGATGCTCTTCTGCCTACCTTGGTTGTAACGGGTGGTTATTTGAGTCACTGTTGCCTTTCTATCAGCTCCAACCAGTCTGGCCATTCTCCTCTGACCTCTGGCATCAACAAGGCATTTCCGCCCACAGAACTGCCGCTCACTGGATATTTGTTCTTTTTGGGACCATTCTCTGTAAACCCTAGAGATGGTTGTGTGTGAAAATCCCAGTAGATCAGCAGTTTCTGAAATACTCAGACCAGCCCTTCTGGCACCAACAACCATGCCACGTTCAAAGTCACTCAAATCACCTTTCTTCCCCAAACTGATGCTGGTTTGAACTGCAGGAGATTGTCTTGACCATGTCTACATGACTAAATGCACTGAGTTGCTGCCATGTGATTGGCTGATTAGAAATTAAGTGTTAACGAGCAGTTGGACAGGTGGACCTAATAAAGTGGCCGGTGAGTGTATATGTGTATGTATGTATATATATACTGTATAGCGTAGTATTATATACTACACTATATATAGTGTAGTATATAATATACCAGTTGCACGTAAAGTGAGCCAGGTGAGCCGCCTGCTGATGCTGGGCGGGGCTAAAGTTTTAGTTTAATAAACTGTGGGTGTGTTTGTTTTTCTCCAGGTGAGCCGCCTGCTGATGCTGGGCGGGGCTAATGTGAACTACCGTACCGAGGTGCTGAACAGCGCCCCTGTGATCAGCGTCCAGTGCCACCTTGGCCACCAGGAGATGGCCGGGCTGCTGCTGGAGTTCGGGGCCAGCGTGGACGTGGTGTCAGACAATGGGATGAGCCCGCTGTGCTACGCCGCCGCCGCCGGACACCTGGGCCTCGTGGTGCTGCTCTGTAAGAGGGGAGCCAAGGTGAGAGGGTCATGTGACCCCTGCTGCTCATAAACCAGAAGTAGAGCCGGTGTTGGCCAAGGTACTCAAAACAAGTAAAAAAAAATCTAAAAGTCACTAGTTACTTTTAAAAGAATATAGAATTATATTTTATATTAAAACCAGCATCCAATCAAATGTCCTGTATAAACAAGCCCCGCCCAGCTCCCCCTCTCATTGGTTATTGTTCTCTACAACTACAGGGGCTTTCTGAATGATCTTGGGTTTAAATAAAGCTAACACCTGTGAGATAGTTGTATCAGTGACAGAATCTATTTAAAATGAAGTGTTGAAGAACATCCAGCCCACAGAAACCCATCTATTTAAGTTAAAAGCAGCTGTAAATCAATGCTTTTATTTTGAAGTCCCCAGGAAATGATCACTAGAATGTCTCTAGTGTCAGTCCAGGGTGTTTTTCTCCTTGTTGTGTCACATTTGAGAAAAATAAATGAATAAATGTTGTTTTAATTGATGGAAGTTGATGTAAAACTGCTTCAGTAATAAAGATTATTGTAAATGTGAAAAAGGTTTTACGCTGTTATTCCAACAACAACCTCCTTTGGCAGTGATTGTTGACATGTTCTTTGTGATTTCACTATGTTGATGCAGGTCGACCACGTGGATAAGAGCGGCCAGTGTGCGCTGGTTCACGCGGCGCTGCGAGGACATCCAGAGATTATCCAGTACCTGCTGCAGCTCACCTGGACCAGCGAGTCCCAGCAGGAAAAATCCCTGAAGAACCGAGTTCTACAGCAGGCGCTGATCGCTGCCTGCAGCATGGGCCACATTCAGGTTATTATATAGAAAATATATAAATATATCTATAAAAACTACCTGCAGCATGGGCCACATTCAGGTTATTATATAGAAAATATATAAATATATCTATAAAAACTACCTGCAGCATGGGCCACATTCAGGTTATTATATAGAAAATATATAAATATATCTATAAAAACAACCTGCAGCATGGGCCACATTCAGGTTATTATATAGAAAATATATAAATATATCTATAAAAACAACCTGCAGCATGGGCCACATTCAGGTTATTATATAGAAAATATATAAATATATCAATAAAAACAACCTGCAGCATGGGCCACATTCAGGTTATTGTAGGTTATGAAACACCCACAACTGACTTAATCTCAAATAAAATGCACCAATATCTTTGATCCTTTCTTCTTCCTTCCTCCTTTATTTCTTTCCTGTCCTCCTTCCTTTTTAGGATTAAATGAAACCTGAGTCTCAGGAAGTTCAACTATTTAAGGAAAATCAGCATAAAACAGAAGATCAGTCTCAGCGTCTGAAAAACAGTTTTACAGCAGGTTTCTAACATGTTTAACTAAGAAATACAACAAATAGGTTAAATGCAGGGTTATAAAGTGTAGAAAAACACCATAAATAAATAGACCAGATCTTCATGTTCTGTTTCTTTACTGATTTATTTCTCAGTAAAATAAACTCCTCATTTTTCTGGACTCGATCCATCAAACTAACTCTTTTCTAGGATGATGCGTTCAGGTTCAGTCAGAGATTATTTTAGTTTAGAATAAATGTGATTTTACTGCGACTAATGCCTCTAACAACATTTACTGGCGTGTTTTTCCTTGTTGTTGAAGTATTAATTAATGAACCTAGTTTGGTGCGGCAGGTTGTTCGTGGGCTGCTGCTGCTGAGCGACGAACACGCCGTTCACATCGATGTTCACGACTCTCTGTGGGGAGAAACAGGTACGATCCCACACCGAAAGCTGCCACAGTTAAAAATAGTCTTCTATAATAGTCAACTTAAAAGAAGACATTTTAGTTTGAATCTTTATTTTTGGGAAACACTAATCAACAGTTAACACCATTTTATGAACCAGTCAATCAATAAATTATTATAATTATCTGCACTGCACCAAAGATTCTTCATCCAAACGATTGTTTTCTTATGTTTCTACATGAAGAAACTGACATAAATAACAATGATTTCATTTATTTATTTATGGACAACAAGAGGTGAAAACAGCAGATGTCATAGTATGAATCATAAAATCTAAAAGAAAACAACAAGAATAAAAATTAAACATCATAAATATCACATTGTGGTTCTGCAGGAAATATTCTGCATTTTCTGCATTTTTTTCGAAGCAGACATTAAGTTTAACAGTGAGTCAGTAAAATGTTTTTATGGGAGAGAAAAGGCTAAATCACCATAAATGTCTGTTTTTAAAAGTTTCCTGTGACCTTTAGTCATCATCATTCTGTCAATTACTGAACCTAATTTAAATTTGAATTCTGAACAGAATAAATCACTCGGCTCAACCTTCATTCAACCAGGGACATTTATTCATGTCCCCTCTTGGATTTAAATCATGTGGTGATTTTCTGTTGTAGTCCTCCCTTTAATAGGCAGTCCCCTCATTAATAAAATACAAAATAATGATCAAATAAAATAAAAAAAGAATTAAATGGCACATTTTCAATAATTTTATAGTAAAACACCTTAAAAGTAAATTTTATATTTTTGTTTTTTCAAAAATGACCAGAAACAGAAGTCCCCTGTTGGCAATGTTTATCTGTGTGTGTGTGTAAACACACTCTGGACAGATGTTGGGTGGAGTGTTTTTGGCTCTGGTGACTTTGTGATGTCACTCTGATCCGACGTCTTCAGTCTGTCAGCAGTGAATCTCTCAGCTCTTCAGGATCAGTTAGTTTGGACGTTTCAGATGTTTCACATCCATCGATCATCACCTGATCAACGTGAGCCCAAAACATCTGCTTTTTATTTGCAGACTATTAGTTTTTGTTAGTTCTTGTATTTATTTTTGTTTAAATGTTTGTCTAAACAGGAAACTTGTTGAATGTTTGTCTGCTGATGCATAAAATGACATTTGTTTACTACCAATATTTTAATTAAGTATTTATCACTATAAAAGTTAAATATAAAAAGGCATCAAACAGCTGTTAGTGAACTTCATGTCCTGATATTTGATGTTTTCTATTTGATTTATATTTGATGCATCTTTCCCAAAATCCAAAAAATATACAGACCTGCAATTAATAAAAAAAAAAGTGTAATCAATATGAATTATTTTTCTTTAGTTAATGTAAACAGGAAACTGAATCCTCATCTCCTGTTTCAGGAGGAATTAACGAGTTTATTAACCATAAAATAACTGAATTAGCAGCAGACGTTAGGCTTTAAACAGCTTTTATATATCCGTAGTTTTCCTATTGAATCCCGTCTCATCTCCTGTTTCCTTCTCTTCGAGTTCTAACTCCAGCTTCCTGTTTCAGCTCTGACGGCGGCGGCGGGCCGAGGGAAGATGGAAGTGTGCAGCTTCCTGTTGGAGGAAGGAGGCGTGGTGCAGCAGGTGAACAGGAGGGGAGTCTCTCCTCTGTTCTGTGCTGTTAGGCAGGGGCACTGGCAGGTCAGAAAACACTGGAATATACCACTTAAACTCACTGGAATACACCACTTAAACTCACTATAATACACCACTTTAACTCACTGGAATACACCATTTAAACTCACTATAATACACCACTTTAACTCACTATAATACACCACTTAAACTCACTATAATACACCACTTAAACTCACTATAATACACCACTTAAACTCACTATAATACACCACTTAAACTCACTATAATACACCACTTAAACTCACTATAATACACCACTTAAACTCACTATAATACACCACTTAAACTCACTATAATACACCATTTAAACTCACTATAATACACCACTTAAACTCATTATAATACACCACTTTAACTCACTGGAATACACCACTTAAACTCACTATAATACACCACTTTAACTCACTGGAATACACCACTTAAACTCACTATAATACACCACTTTAACTCACTGGAATACACCATTTAAACTCACTATAATACACCACTTTAACTCACTATAATACACCACTTAAACTCACTATAATACACCACTTAAACTCACTATAATACACCACTTAAACTCACTATAATACACCACTTAAACTCACTATAATACACCACTTAAACTCACTATAATACACCACTTAAACTCACTATAATACACCATTTAAACTCACTATAATACACCATTTAAACTCACTGGAATACACCACTTAAACTCACTATAATACACCATTTAAACTCACTGGAATACACCACTTAAACTCACTATAATACACCATTTAAACTCACTATAATACACCATTTAAACTCACTGGAATACACCACTTAAACTCACTATAATACACCATTTAAACTCACTATAATACACCACTTAAACTCACTATAATACACCACTTAAACTCACTATAATACACCACTTAAACTCACTGGAATACACCATTTAAACTCACTATAATACACCACTTAAACTCACTATAATACACCACTTAAACTCACTATAATACACCATTTAAACTCACTATAATACACCACTTAAACTCACTATAATACACCACTTAAACTCACTATAATACACCACTTAAACTCACTATAATACACCATTTAAACTCACTGGAATACACCACTTAAACTCACTATAATACACCACTTAAACTCACTATAATACACCATTTAAACTCACTATAATACACCATTTAAACTCACTGGAATACACCACTTAAACTCACTATAATACACCATTTAAACTCACTGGAATACACCACTTAAACTCACTATAATACACCATTTAAACTCACTATAATACACCATTTAAACTCACTGGAATACACCACTTAAACTCACTATAATACACCATTTAAACTCACTATAATACACCACTTAAACTCACTATAATACACCACTTAAACTCACTGGAATACACCATTTAAACTCACTATAATACACCACTTAAACTCACTATAATACACCACTTAAACTCACTATAATACACCATTTAAACTCACTATAATACACCACTTAAACTCACTATAATACACCACTTAAACTCACTATAATACACCACTTAAACTCACTGGAATACACCATTTAAACTCACTGGAATACACCACTTAAACTCACTATAATACACCATTTAAACTCACTGGAATACACCACTTAAACTCACTATAATACACCACTTAAACTCATTATAATACACCACTTAAACTCACTATAATACACCATTTAAACTCACTGGAATACACCACTTAAACTCACTATAATACACCACTTAAACTCATTATAATACACCATTTAAACTCACTATAATACACCACTTTAACTCACTGGAATACACCACTTTAACTCACTATAATACACCACTTAAACTCACTGGAATACACCACTTTAACTCACTATAATACACCACTTTAACTCACTGGAATACACCACTTTAACTCACTATAATACACCACTTAAACTCACTGGAATACATCACTTAAACTCACTATAATACACCACTTAAACTCACTATAATACACCACTTAAACTCACTATAATACACCACTTAAACTCATAATAATATAGCACTTAAACTCACTATAATACACCACTTAAACTCACTATAATACACCACTTAAACTCACTATAATACACCACTTAAACTCACTATAATACACCATTTAAACTCACTATAATACACCACTTAAACTCACTATAATACACCACTTAAACTCACTATAATACACCACTTAAACTCACTGGAATACACCATTTAAACTCACTGGAATACACCACTTAAACTCACTATAATACACCATTTAAACTCACTGGAATACACCACTTAAACTCACTATAATACACCACTTAAACTCATTATAATACACCACTTAAACTCACTATAATACACCACTTAAACTCATTATAATACACCACTTAAACTCACTATAATACACCACTTAAACTCATTATAATACACCACTTAAACTCACTATAATACACCACTTAAACTCATTATAATACACCATTTAAACTCACTATAATACACCACTTTAACTCACTGGAATACACCACTTTAACTCACTATAATACACCACTTAAACTCACTGGAATACACCACTTTAACTCACTATAATACACCACTTAAACTCACTGGAATACATCACTTAAACTCACTATAATACACCACTTAAACTCACTATAATACACCACTTAAACTCACTATAATACACCACTTAAACTCATAATAATATAGCACTTAAACTCACTATAATACACCACTTAAACTCACTATAATACACCACTTAAACTCACTATAATACACCACTTTAACTCACTGGAATACACCACTTAAACTCACTATAATACACCATTTAAACTCACTATAATACACCACTTTAACTCACTGGAATACACCACTTTAACTCACTATAATACACCACTTAAACTCACTATAATACACCACTTAAACTCACTGGAATACACCACTTTAACTCACTATAATACACCACTTAAACTCACTGGAATACACCACTTTAACTCACTATAATACACCATTTAAACTCACTATAATACACCACTTAAACTCACTATAATACACCACTTCAACTCACTGGAATACACCACTTAAACTCACTATAATACACCACTTAAACTCACTATAATACACCACTTAAACTCACTATAATACACCACTTAAACTCACTATAATACACCACTTTAACTCACTATAATACACCACTTAAACTCATAATAATATAGCACTTAAACTCACTATAATACACCACTTAAACTCACTATAATACACCACTTTAACTCACTGGAATACACCACTTAAACTCACTATAATACACCACTTAAACTCACTATAATACACCACTTAAACTCACTATAATACACCACTTTAACTCACTGGAATACACCACTTAAACTCACTATAATACACCACTTAAACTCACTGGAATACACCACTTAAACTCACTATAATACACCATTTAAACTCACTATAATACACCATTTAAACTCACTATAATACACCACTTAAACTCACTATAATACACCACTTAAACTCACTATAATACACCACTTAAACTCACTGGAATACACCATTTAAACTCACTATAATACACCACTTAAACTCACTATAATACACCACTTAAACTCACTATAATACACCATTTAAACTCACTATAATACACCACTTAAACTCACTATAATACACCACTTAAACTCACTATAATACACCACTTAAACTCACTGGAATACACCATTTAAACTCACTGGAATACACCACTTAAACTCACTATAATACACCATTTAAACTCACTGGAATACACCACTTAAACTCACTATAATACACCACTTAAACTCATTATAATACACCACTTAAACTCACTATAATACACCATTTAAACTCACTGGAATACACCACTTAAACTCACTATAATACACCACTTAAACTCATTATAATACACCATTTAAACTCACTATAATACACCACTTTAACTCACTGGAATACACCACTTTAACTCACTATAATACACCACTTAAACTCACTGGAATACACCACTTTAACTCACTATAATACACCACTTTAACTCACTATAATACACCACTTAAACTCACTGGAATACATCACTTAAACTCACTATAATACACCACTTAAACTCACTATAATACACCACTTAAACTCACTATAATACACCACTTAAACTCATAATAATATAGCACTTAAACTCACTATAATACACCACTTAAACTCACTATAATACACCACTTAAACTCATAATAATATAGCACTTAAACTCACTATAATACACCACTTAAACTCACTATAATACACCACTTAAACTCACTATAATACACCATTTAAACTCACTGGAATACACCACTTAAACTCACTATAATACACCACTTAAACTCACTGGAATACACCACTTAAACTCACTATAATACACCACTTAAACTCACTGGAATACACCACTTTAACTCACTATAATACACCACTTAAACTCACTATAATACACCATTTAAACTCACTATAATACACCATTTAAACTCACTATAATACACCACTTTAACTCACTGGAATACACCACTTTAACTCACTATAATACACCACTTAAACTCACTATAATACACCACTTAAACTCACTGGAATACACCACTTAAACTCACTATAATACACCACTTAAACTCACTGGAATACACCACTTTAACTCACTATAATACACCACTTAAACTCACTATAATACACCACTTTAACTCACTGGAATACACCACTTAAACTCACTATAATACACCACTTAAACTCACTATAATACACCACTTAAACTCACTATAATACACCACTTAAACCCATAATAATATAGCACTTAAACTCACTTATTATAAGCCTGGGTTTGGCAAATTTGTTAAAAATGCCCTAAATAATAGATGTTTTAAAAATATATAATAAAGTCAAAAATGGTGGTGTACACGTAGAGTACATATTCATATTCAAATTAGCTCAGTATTGAGTAGAATTACCTTGACAACTTTATTTTTGGTTTGATAAAGGAACAAATCAGAGTTTTGTGAGTTGGTTGATGTTGTATCTTCACCATTTCTTCTTCTGTAATCGCTACATTAATTCTTCCTCCCAATTCACTTTAATGTATTTAGTTGAGTGGCTTCAAACTGCTTTAACAGCGTTTTACAGCCTTTAACCTTTTGTTTTATTGTTGTTCAGGATGTGTCTGCTGCATTGTTTCAGGAAACAACAGCACACACACGTCCTGTGTGGTTTTTATAGCCTTTATTTAATCCGGCAAAAGTTCACTAAGAGAAAACCTTAGGAAAACAAACAATTCTTTTAATTTTTTAAAGTTGGTTCAGTTAATAACGTAATAACGTAAATGCATTACATTAATCATTAATCTTTTGCATTAATCACCAACTACTTTCATAATTAATTTGAGTAATTTTTAAGAAGAAAATATCTAAATTTAGTCAAATGAGTCCACTATTGAGTAGAATTATCTTGAATAATTTTCCATTGGCAGAAAGTTTTTTGCTTATTTCCAGTTTCTTTTCTTGATTTTGGTAAATTTCATCATTTTTAAAGAAAAAAACATTAATTATTTATCATATTTTTATCTTGTTGACTTTTAACAACTATGAAGATTAGTTTTATATATTTTCTTTGTCTCAAAATTGACTAAAGTTGGGATAATTTTTTATTAATAAGATGCAACGATTAGTTGATTAATCAATTAGTTGTCAACTATTACATTAAAGTCCAACTGTTAACCAATTAATGGATTTGAGTAATTTTTCATCAAGAAGAATATTTTTGGTCTAAATTCTCTGGTTCCAGCTTCTCTTCTCTGATTATTTCCTGGTTTCTTTAGTCTCTATAATAATAAACTGATGATCTTTGGACAAAAAAAGACATTTTAGGTTGAATCTTCAGCTTTGATGAAACACTGATCTACATTTTCCACCATTTAATGAACCAAACTAATGGATTAATCGAGCCAGTAGTTCACAAGTTTGGGAATTTTTAATTTGGTCCAGTAAGGACTTGAAAAACACTGTAAATTTGATGTGATGCTAATGTAAAAAGTCCAGCAGATAAAAACTGGGCTGATGTCTGAGTTTTTCTTTTGCTTTATGTTTATTACTTTATTGGAGAAAATCTTTAAAATAGGATTTAACTCAGTGGTGTTGTAGATGTTTTTTAACGTCTGTTTTTTAACGTCTGTTTTTCGTCTGTTGTCAGATCGCTGAGCTGCTGCTGCAGCGAGGAGCCGACATCAACATCAGTGACAAACAGGGCAGGACGTTACTGATGGTGGCTGCGTGTGAAGGTCACCTCAGCACCGTGGAATTCCTGCTGGCTAAAGGTGAGCAGCCACTACCTCACTACTGCTACGTCACTACTGCTACGTCACTACTCCATCACTACTACCTCACTACTGCTACGTCACTACTGCTACGTCACTACTACCTCACTACTGCTACGTCACTACTGCTACGTCACTACTACCTCACTACTGCTACGTCACTACTACCTCACTACTGCTACGTCACTACTACCTCACTACTGCTACGTCACTACTGCTACGTCACTACTACGTCACTACTCCATCACTACTACCTCACTACTACTACGTCACTACTACTACCTCACTACTGCTACGTCACTACTACTACGTCACTACTGCTACGTCACTACTACTACGTCACTACTACGTCACTATTACTACGTCACTACTGCTACATCACTACTGCTACGTCACTACTGCTACGTCACTATTACTACGTCACTACTACTACGTCACTACTACTACGTCACTACTACGTCACTACTACTACGTCACTACTACATCACTACTACTACGTCACTACTACTACGTCACTACTACATCACTACTACTACGTCACTACTACTACGTCACTACTGCTACGTCACTACTGCTACGTCACTACTACGTCACTACTACTACGTCACTACTGCTACGTCACTACTACTACGTCACTACTACATCACTACTACTACGTCACTACTACTACGTCACTACTACTACGTCACTACTACTACGTCACTACTGCTACGTCACTACTGCTACGTCACTACTACGTCACTACTACTACGTCACTACTGCTACGTCACTACTGCTACGTCACTACTGCTACGTCACTATTACTACGTCACTACTGCTACGTCACTATTACTACGTCAGTACTACTAGGTCACTACTACTAGGTCACTACTACTACGTCACTACTACTACGTCACTACTACGTCACTACTACTACGTCACTACTACTACGTCACTACTACGTCACTACTACTACTACGTCACTACTACGTCACTACTACTACGTCACTACTACGTCACTACTACTACGTCACTACTCCATCACTACTACGTCACTACTACTACGTCACTACTACGTCACTACTACGTCACTACTCCATCACTACTACGTCACTACTACTACGTCACTACTACTACGTCACTACTACTACGTCACTACTACTACGTCACTACTCCATCACTACTACGTCACTACTACGTCACTAGTCCATCATTACTACGTCACTACTACATCACTACTACTACGTCACTACTACGTCACTACTACTACATCACTACTCCATCACTACTACATCACTACTACGTCACCACTACATCACTACTCCGTCACTACTCCATCACTACTCCATCACTACTACATCACTACTCCGTCACTACTCCGTCACTACTCCATCACTACTCCATCACTACTACATCACTACTACATCACTACTCCGTCACTACTCCATCACTACTACATCACCACTACATCACCACTCCGTCACTACTCCATCACTACTACATCACTACTACATCACTACTACATCACTACTACGTCACTACTAGGTCACCACTACATCACTACTACATCATCACTACTACATCATCACTACGACTACATCACTACAACTACATCACTACGACTACATCACTACAACTACATCACTACAACTACATCACTACTACATCATCACTACGACATCATCACTACGACTACATCACTACAACTACATCACTACAACTACATCACTACAACTACATCACTACTACATCATCACTACGACTACATCACTACGACTACATCACTACAACTACATCACTACAACTACATCACTACGACTACATCACTACTACATCATCACTACTACATCATCACTAGATGTGAAGGTCACCTCAGCACCTAAGAATTCCTGCTGGCTAAAGGTACATTGTTACAGCTAAAGGTACATCGCTACAGCTAAAGGTACATCGCTACAGCTAAAGGTACATCGCTACAGCTAAAGGTACATTGTTACAGCTAAAGGTACATCGCTACAGCTAAAGGTACATCGCTACAGCTAAAGGTACATCGCTACAGCTAAAGGTACATCGCTACAGCTAAAGGTACATCGCTACAGCTAAAGGTACATCGTTACAGCTAAAGGTACATCGCTACAGCTAAAGGTACATCATTACAGCTAAAGGTACATCGCTACAGCTAAAGGTACATCGCTACAGCTAAAGGTACATCGCTACAGCTAAAGGTACATCGTTAAAGCTACATAATTACTACTACTCATTATTACATCCCACAACTACCTCGTCACGTATAACATCACTACTTGTTCTATGTTGTTTTATGTTGTTTTATGATGTTTCATGATGTTTCATGATGTTATATGGTGTTTTACGCCTCTCCTTTGTCTTTCAGGTGCATCTTTGACTTCGATGGATAAGGAGGGTCTGATGCCCCTCAGCTGGGCCTGTTTGAAAGGACATAAGAACGTTGTTGAGTTTTTGGTGGAGAAAGGTGCCGTCATCGACCACACGGACAAGAACGGACGGACTCCGCTGGACCTCGCTGCTTTCTACGGAGACGCAGAGATTGTAGGTGACATCACGGCGACTAAAATAAATGAAAGGTCCAGCAATGTTCACATCATTTAGTTGATGCTTTTGTCCAAAAAGATTTTAGAGTCAGAAAACACAAGTAGCTAAAAGAACTTGGAGCTGCAATGATTAGTCTATTAATCGATGGATTTGAGTCATTTATCATTAGAAAATATGTAAATTCTCTGGTTCCAGCTTCTCTTCTCTGATTATTTCCTGGTTTCTTTAGTCTCTATAATAATAAACTGATGATCTTTGGACAAAAAAAGATATTTTAGGTTGAATCTTCAGCTTTGGAAACACTGATCCACATTTTACACCATTTCATGAAACAACTGATCGATTAATCTTTTCAATAATCAATAGATTGATCGACTAACAGAATAGTCCTTAGTTGCAGCCCTTAAAAAAAGAATAATCAGAGAAGAGAAGCTGGAACCAGAGAATTAAGACATTTTCTACTGAAAAAACGACTCTAATCCATGAATTAATTATCAAAATGGTTGGAGATTAATGTAAATAGCAACTCATTAATTAATCGTTGCAGTTCTACTAATCAATCAAAAATTAACTCAAAGCACAGCTAAAATACAAATCCAAGCTTTGAATGAAGATGTGATGTCACTAACAAGACATATTTGTGGTTTTAAGAATCAAAAATGACCTTGAACTTCTCTCTGGTATAGTTATGATCATAACTATACCATAAATACTATAAATCGTGTCCTCCCGACTCCTCCCTCCATTCTCTGTCCACTGAGGACTCGCCTGTTTTCTTAATTGAAGACGTTGGGTGGCTCGTTAACAGCCTCCTTGCTATTTCCTGGCTGTTTCCCACCCTCAGGTCCAGTATCTGGTGGACCGGGGAGCCGTGATCGAGCATGTGGACTACAGCGGGATGAGGCCTCTGGACCGGGCCATCGGCTGCAGGAACACCTCGGTGGTGGTGACGCTGCTGAAGAAAGGAGCCAAACTGGGTGAGAATGATGGTTTAGACCATTTAACAAAAATGGAGGAACACCAGGCTGAAACTCCAGGAAGATTCAGCTGGAACAGTCTCATGGTTCTATGAATAAAATCCGACTAATTCTATGGAATGTTGGTGGAAAAACCCTGTGTGTGTGTGTGTTTTGTGTGTGTGTGTGTGTTTTGTGTGTGTGTGTTTTGTGTGTGTGTGTTTTGTGTGTGTGTGTGTGTGTGTGTTTTGTGTGTGTGTGTGTGTGTTTTGTGTGTGTGTGTTTTGTGTGTGTGTGTGTTTGTTTTGTGTGTGTGTGTGTGTCTGTGTTTGTTTTGTGTGTGTGTGTGTGTGTGTGTGTGTGTGAGACGCTGCAAAAAATCTGGTAAAAATATCTTGTTTTTGGTTTAATTCGTCCATGATTAGAATTATCTTGAAATATCAGATTACATTGGCAGATATTTTTGCTCATTTCAAGCTTTATTTCTTATCATTATTTATATATTTTATATATTTATTTTTTCATTATTATTACTATTCAAAAGTGAGGGAAGAGTAAAATAATTAGATAAAAAAGACAAAATTTTGAAACTCATTTATTTTCAAAAATTATACGCAAAACTATCAGATAAAAACTCAACATTATTATGTTTTTATCTTTAATGGCATTTTCCCACTGACATTAGTCAATTTAATCCTGTTTTTTTATTTCATGAGTTCAAAACTAGGATGATATGTAAAAATAAGTAGATAAAAAAAGAGCATAGAAACAACATTATTATATTATTATATATGGCTTTAATGTATTTGCATTGTACTAAACTTTTATCCTCAATGGAATTTGTCCCCTTATGCTAAGTTTACTTTTATATTTCTTAGTTTTATACTTTTACTTTTATACTTACTTTATACTGATTTCTTTTTCCAATATGTTTTTTCTTGATTTTGATCAATTTGATCTTGCTTAAAAAATATATGTACATCAGAATATTGATTTTTTTATCTCATATTTTTGACTTATCTTATTTTTACTTGTTATGTCTCGTTCAATATTTTGGATTTTTTTCAAGGTTTTATCTTTTTTCCTAATATTTTTGACTTTTTAATGACATTATCTGTTTATTTAATATTTTGTGTTTTTTATCATAGTTTTGAATTTTTAAACGTTTTTTTAATTTTTAATTTTGCATCATAATGTATTTTATATCATAATTTAGACATTTTATAATGTTGGACTTTTTATTATAATCTTTTTATTTAATATTTTGCATGTTTTGAACAGAATTTTGACTTTCACATGTCAAATTTATTTAATATTTAAATATTTTTGGAAGTTTTTTTTATATTATAATTGTTTTATAATTTATTTGTAGAGAAGCAGATAATTTTATTTAAAAGCTAAATTATCTGCCAATGGAAACAGATAATTTCAAGATAATTCTACTCTATATTGGACTAATGCTACCAAAAACAAGATATTTTCCTGTTAATATACATTTTTTTGCAGTGATACTGAACTGTGAAACATTTTTCTTTCACTATAAATCTTCTTCCTCTGTTCACTCTCTAACTTTAACACTTTTCTGACCTGCTCTGAATAAACTAAGGCCACAGAACTTCTCCTTACGATCGATCAGGTACAATCTTTAGGTAACTTTACTAGAATAATCCAGAGAATACAGCATCTGTTGTTGGTGCCGACATCAGAGACATGAACCTGCTATCTCTGCTTCTTTAATCCCAGGAAACGCCGCCTGGGCCATGGCCACGTCCAAACCTGACATCCTCATCATCCTCCTGCAGAAGCTGATGGAGGAGGGAAACCTGCTGTACAAGGCAAATCAAAAATAAATCATCTACAACATAGGAAACATACAGAAAAACATCTTAGTAATTCTGATATTACCCGTATGTTAAAAAGTTACTGTACATGTGCATAATTATAATATCATGAAAAGTTTGGTAAATGCAGTAACTTATCTCTTGAGTTTTAAAAATGATATTCAATATAAAATAGATCTGCAACTAGCAACTATTCTTTTATTAATCTATCAATTATTGAAACGATTGGACATTTGTTTATTGAAATAGATGGAGATTAATGTGATAGTTGATAATAATCAATTAATTGATGCAGCTCTATTATGCAATGTGATTTTAATGTATTTTATTTATTATTTCAATGGCTTTTTTTTTAGTTTTTTGAGCTCTCGATTCTATTAATAAATAAAAAAAGTGATCTCTTAATTTGAAGATTTTATAATAACAAAACCAGGTAAACAGATAAACAGCTGCATATGAATGAAATAAGAGATAAAAACATTTCTAATAAGTAAATGTTATGTATGGGATATTGGGATCTATTTTACTCCATTGTGGCGCATTGATAGTTTTTGTATGTGACGGGTAACAACTACTACTGTGTAACGTTCTCTTCAGAGTTCTGCAGTAAAAGAGTCGACTGTCTGTGCTTATTGTGGCACATCTCAGGTTGAATGTGTGTAAAGTCACAACGGAGTAACAACATACACAACAGTAAAGTTTTCATTTAAATTAATAATAGAACATAAAGAGATAATTAAATTGTGCATTAAAAACAGTGATTATCCTCTTTTTTTAAACGCAGCAGTGAATGGATGCATTTTATTATTATTATTATTATTATTTTATTATTATTTACTGACGTTCAGCAGGTTGAGTTATTTTTATCTGATTTATTGATTGATGAGTTTCTGTTTCCTCCAGAAAGGGAAGATGAAGGAGGCGGCTCAGCGCTACCAGTACGCCCTCAGGAAGTTTCCTAGAGAAGGATTCGGTGATGACCTGAAGGCGTTTAAAGACCTGAGAGTTTCTCTGTACCTCAACCTGTCCCGCTGTCGCAGGAAAACCAACGTAAAGCTTTAATAACCTTAATACTGACCCTGACCCTAACCCTTAATACTAACCCTAACCCTGACCCTGACCCTTAATACTAACCCTAACCCTGACTCTAACCCTTAATACTAACCCTAACCCTGACCCTGACCTTTAATACTAACCCTAACCCTGACCCTGACCTTTAATACTAACCCTAACCCTGACTCTAACCCTTAATACTAACCCTAACCCTGACTCTAACCCTTAATACTAACCCTAACCCTGACCCTGACCTTTAATACTAACCCTAACCCTGACCCTGACCCTTAATACTAACCCTAACCCTGACCCTGACCCTTAATACTAACCCTAACCCTGACTCTAACCCTTAATACTAACCCTAACCCTGACCCTGACCTTTAATACTAACCCTAACCCTGACCCTGACCCTTAATACTAACCCTAACCCTGACCCTAACCCTTAATACTAACCCTGACCCTTAATACTGACCCTAACCCTTAATACTAACCCTGACCCTTAATACTGACCCTGACCCTTAATACTGACCTTGACTCTAACCCGAACCACTTTACTGTCTATTATTGGCATTATTACATATTAAGATACTTTATAGGAGCTATAATGAACAGAAAATGGAAGAAAATAACATTTTTATGCTTTTATATATTGTATAAATTTATATTATTTTATACATTATTCCATATTTTATATCATAATTCAAATATTTTTTTATCTTAATGTCTTTTAATCTTTTTTATACTTTTTGTCCTAACTTCTATTCATCTATTCTTGACTATTTATGGACTATTTATTTCATATTTTTAATTAAATCATTTGATGTCTATTTTGGATGTTTTTAAATCCTAGTTTTAAATATTTTTGACTTTCTATCACAATATAATCTTTTTATTGCACTTTTTTTCATAATTTTGACTTTTTTAGTTTGTAATTTTGAATCATAATTCTTTTATTTCTTTATTTTGGATTTTTTTTATATCATAATTTAGATTTTTTTATCATTAAGTCTTTTTACTTCATATTTTGGATTTCGAAATAAAGTTTTTTCTTCTTTTTTAGGACTTTGGGATGGCTGAGGAGTTTGCAACTAAAGCACTGGAGCTGAAACCCAAATCCTACGAAGCGTATTACGCCCGAGCCAGAGCGAAAAGAAGCAGCAGGTACAACAAGAACCAACGAAGTCTTTAGAACAAAGTAGTGAGATGAACTTCTGTTAGTCATCAAATACTTAGTTTACACCCTAACCTGCAAATGAGTTCTTTAAAAGTTAGAATCACTATGATTTTCTAGATTTGTTTCCCTCATTACTAACGGTGGCCCCTCCCCCTCCTCAGACAATTCACGGCGGCGTTGGCCGACCTCCATGAAGCGGCGAAGCTGTGCTCCAACAACCGTGAAATCCGGCGGCTTCTGACCCGCGTGGAGGATGAGTGTAAACAGCTGCAGCGGACCAGAGGGGGCGGAGCCGCAGCCGGGAGCGGGGCTGCCTCCTGCCAGGTGGCGGGCGGTGGCCACGAGTCGGACCCGGATCAGGACGAAGGCCGGGAGGATCCGTCGGAGCTCGGCCTGGTCCGGGTCACCGAGGAGGAAGAGGAGGAAGAAGGGGAAGAAGAGGGGGAGGAGGCGGTGCATCAGGACCGGACCTGGTCCCAGAACAGCTTCCCCTTCAACAGAGTTTTACCCACCGAGGCTCACCAGAACCAGAACCAGGGGCTGGGCCGGATGCACCGCTATCCCCAGCAGCAGCTGGTGCTTCAACCCACCAAGCAGGCCCAGATCGTCAAGACCAACCAGCACCTCAGCTCGCTGCAGGGGGGCGGGGCTTCAGGAGGCCGTGCGTCGGCCGCCAGGTCCCAGTACGCTCCGTCCAGCCCGCTGCCAGGCCGCCACCTGTCCGGGATGCTGAAGCCGGCGCCGGGCATCGACATCGATGGGAACCGGAGTGCGTCACTCGCAACCGAAGATGCCAAAGACGGTGGAATCCATCCCTCACAGGTCAAAGGTCAGGACCGGCTCTCCTCCCTAGACGGGCCGGGACCCGCGAACCACACGGACTCGGGACAGGAAGTGGCGTTGTGTGGCACCAGTGGCGGGATGCGTGTGTCCAGCTCCACCAGCAGCCTGGCATCCAGCAGCAGCCTGTCGGACAGCGGCAAACTGGGCCCGGACGTCCGGACCAGAACCTCGGACAACAAGACCAAGCCCAGCCAGCAGGGGGCGGAGCTTAAACCGCGACGACCTTTTATGGGCATCACCGATAAGACGGCGAGGTTCCAGCAGCAGGTCCAGAGTCGGCGGTTGAACAACCCAGACGCCGTGTCGGCCATGTTGCTGCAGCCGGGCGACGGCGAGCCATCTCACACCAAAACAGTGGGTGGCTACCAGGAGCAGAACGGCGTGTACACCAAGGAGTTCACGGAGAAGTTCTGCTTCAAAGAGTCAACACCGACGCCGCCTCCGCACACCTTCATGGACGTCAAGAACGCCGCTGCCGGCCTCACGAGGGAGAACGCCACCCCCGCCGCCATCCACTTAGCGTCTATGAAACCAAAGAGATCGTTTATAGAGTCGAACGTGTAGAGACGTCTCGTTGAGTAACACACACACACTAGCAAAAAGAACCGTTTTACTGTTTTATTTCTGTTGTTTTTTAAATGAGTCTCATTCGTCGTCGACGTCCTGCAGCTTCTTCTGTTCCAACATGGCCGCCGCTCAAAGAGGTGGAGACTCTGCACTGAAGGAAGAATCCGGACGAGTTCTGAGCACTTTAACCCATAAAAACCCAAAGAGAAATCAAGAATTTAAGATAAAATGTCAAAAATATTTAACCATGTTTTAAGAAAACAAGACTAAATTGTCCAAATTCAAGAAAAAAAAGAAATAAGGAAAATATCCACCAACGGAAGATGATATTTCAAGATAATTTTACAGAATTTTAGACTAATTCTGTTCAATACAAGATATTTTCCCCCTGATGAAATGTAAGTTATTGCAGTGCATTGTTACACTATTAACTAACCTTCAGTTTATAAAACAGGAGAGATGACATGAGGGAAGAAATGAGGACATTTCAACAAAATGTCTTTTTCCATATTCAGTCAAGCAGTAAAGCGATAAAAGTTCAATAGTAGTGAAAATATCTTGTTTTTGGTACAATTAGTCCAATTATCTTGAAATATCTTATTCTGTTGGCAAATAATTTTGCTTATTTATTTGTTTTTCTTGGAAAAGGAGTTTGGACAATTTAATTTAGTTTTCTTAAATCATGATTAAATTGTTTGCCTTTTATCTTAATTTAAAAGACACGATTTTCATCTTAATCATAAAAACACCTTTAGATGTTCTGGAACATTCCTCATCCAGCTTTAATTAACCTGATTTAATTAACCTCTGAGTGACAGGTACTGAACCACTAATGTCTACAGCTGGAGTTTTGTTACTAAAGGTGAGTTTCAACCCATTTTACAATATTAATAGTTTAATAACATGTTCTATATCACATTTAACCAGTTGTCACCACTATTCTACAGTAACTTGATGTATGAAACGAGTTTGTAAAGTCTGGTGGTGACATATGTGTCACATCAGGCTTGTAACTTTAAAATATTCATAAAAAACCTCGTGTTTCATATGTCACAGAAAAATATTAACGAGCTGCTCAATTAATTTATCTGATTCACTTATTGTTGAATTTATATAGTTTCTGTTGTTTAAATAACGTATTAATGGCCGATAACATCATAAATTAAAATGTAATAGGTCCAATATTAAAAGTGCTATAACGTAAACTATAACGTAATAACTTACTACGTTATCAGCCTGATTATCATTTTTAACTTTTTACTTCAACTTCTTACATCTTCACACAATAATCTCTACTTTCAACTCCTTACATTTAAAAAAAAATCATCCAGAAACTTCTCCAAATAAATAACTGCAAAAAATTCAACCTGATCAGGTGACGTCATCGCTGAAAAGTATTTATAGCTGATTAAAAATGTAATAGGCCAATAACATAATAAAAATGCTGAAACTATAACATAATAACTCATTCTTATGGCTGAATTGGCTTAGTGAAGTGAAGTGAGCTGATCAGTCCAGGACTTTTATTATTGGCCAATTACATTTTAAAGAGTCAATTTATAAACTGATTGGCTGCTACACAGCTAGTATTTTTAATTATTATAATTTCTCTTGTTAAACCTATCCAGCTAAGTTATAACTATAAAAATGCAAATATAATGAGTAATTATGTGCTACTAAGCAAAATGTTGCAATGACAATTACCACAAAGGCCTAATGTGACGTATATGTGACATCACAGATTTCTGATTCTGGGAGTTAGTATTTTAACAAAAGGTTCATCTGGTCTTTTCCCTTTAAAGGTTCTTATGGGTTAATTTGATGAGACGAAGACGAGGAACAGCGAAGGTGTCAGAAAAGTGTGTTCCTGTGTTTTCTGGGATGTTCTAGATCCTCATGTTGTGAATATTCTATAAATATCAACCTTTTCACTGAAGGTTTACTTTAAGTGTTTCACGGAGTTCAGACTTCTGTGTTTTTGAGTTTTCATGCACAATGTTTAAAAATGGTGTTAAATGTTCTAAAAAAACAAAAAAGAAGCATTTGTTAAATATGTTTGTACATTCTATATAAATCATTAACATGGAATTGAAATCCTTTCGGTATCTGCTTGTTGTTGCTGTCTAGTTTAATTTATTTACAGCGCCAATGGCTTAATTGTAAAAGCAATATATTTTATATAGTTATTTTTGCACAGCTACTAAGACATTTTATGATTCTCAATAATATTGAGTTGAAGCGCATGCTACAATTGCAGTTTGCAGTATATTTCAGAGTAGAAGAAGAGTTTTGGAACTCTATTTTAATATGTATGTTAAATGCAATTGTTGCCATGTTTTCAGTATTGTGAGCTTTATTAGCTTTGATCACATACTGTTATAGAGCATTACTGCCATAGCCACCATGGGAGAGAATAAAGACCCGCTGGGGGAAAACAAACACGTTTCCAGGCTCTTATTCTGAAATTCAGAGGATATTAATCATATCCTGAACAGGAGTGTAAACACTATAGAGACGTTGCCAACAATCCTTCAGTCACTGAACATCATGAATATTCATCAGTTTGAGAGAATTTGCTGAACAGCTGCTAATTACAGGATGATGGATCATTGATTTCTATTCATTTCTGGTTAAATCCAGTTTGTTTCTCCTCAGTTTACATGTGTGACAAAGCAGCATCTTCATGAAGATAGTTAACACTTTTATAATCAGGTTTTATCTTTATTAGATTATTTTAGCTCCTTCATAAAATGATGTAAAATGAAAAAGATTCAACCTAAAATGACTAAAGAAACCAGGAAATAATCAGAGAAGAGAAGCTGGAACCAGAGAATTTAGACATTTACTAATGATAAATGACTCCAATTAATTATCAATAATTGGTGATTAATATGCACTAATCGTTTCAGCTCTATTACAGTCACTTTTTTATTTAGTTTCCACAAAAGTTAAATCAAACAAACTTTCCTTCATACACAATAAACGAATCATCAAGCTTTAAGAATAAAAGTATTTTTACTAAAACATGTAAATTCTAATTGTGTTGTTTTTTATTCCTCTACATCCCTAGTTTATATTTTCATATAATAGAACTTAGTAGTTTTCACCTCAGGTCTATTGATAAATGTTTTGGACAAAAACCGAATCGAATTCTAATTCTCTTCTCGATGTTTCAGTACAATAAACTAACTGGTGCTGGACCTCCACCTCTATTCAGGGTTTATTTAGCCTCAGTAGCCATAAATGTTGTCTTGCACTAATTCTTTAGGTGGAATTGATTATCAGAAAGAATAAATAATTATTGTAAATAATTATGTATTCATTAAAATTAGATCTCAATTAATACGTTCTAGAGTTTCGGGCACCACCTCTCGGTTGAGAGGAAAAGAGATAATTCTCTGATTCAGTCTAAATTAAATTGTCCAATTACAATAAATGATTAATTTGGACGTTTGATTAACAATTAACTTAATAATAGAAACCAGGGTCATTATATTCATAGTTGAAGGATTCAGAGTTCTAAAGTAGAGGTTGGTATAATTCATCATTGTACAACATTAAAGAGGCAGAATGTATGACTCAAAAGCATTTATTCATAAAATACAAAAGTAAAAACACAAACAATCTAAACTAAATGTATCTATGTACATGTGTATGTGCGCGGATGGATGCTGTGTGTGTGTGTATGGGGGGGGGACTACAAAGATGGCTGCCGTGGTGGCTGCTCTATGTAGTCCAGGCCATGTGGGGCTCTTTGTCTGTTAAGAACAAAAGGACAATGGCCGACCGTGTTAATGTGTGTGTGTGTGAGTGTGTGTAGGCTTCATGTCACTTTGTGTGTGTTTCAAGGTCTCATGTTAAAGAATGGTTAGTATCATGCAGGTTGGGACACTAACATTCAACTAACTTGAGGAGTAGATCCGTTGTGTAGGTCACGTTGCTCTTTGTTAATCCTTGTCTGGTTGTAGAACCAGGCCTGAGTTTCTTCAGTGCTGCTGGCTGGACGCCGTTGAGTCCTTGGTCACTTGCAGGTCTGTGAGACGCTGAAAGCAGCTGGATAATCCCTTTTAGAGCAGAGAAGCTGCTGAAGGCTTCTGTCCTGCAGCTTCTCCTGCTACAGAGCGGTGCTCTGCTGATGAGCAGGAGCCCGGGAGAGAGTTTGGAGTTGGAGAAGAGTCTTGAAGAGAGAGCTTGTGAATTGAAGGGCGAGAGAGAGTGGGACAAAAGGCCGGTGCCTTTTTACCTCTGGTGACATCCCCTGAAGGTGTGAAACAGGGTTTTCTGTCGGGGAAGGGTCACAACTTCCAGGCTCAGCCAGGCAGCTGAAGATGTTCATCACCTTTGTGGGGTCAGCAGGCTGGTGTGGAGGACCAGGTTGGTCATGGGGCTGGTTCGGTTCTGGCGTCTGATCCAGTTCTCAATGGACTCTGTGGATCAGGAGAAAATGAATATTTCACCTGTAGAGGAGTCGTTGGTGTGATTTAAAGTTCAGAACTCACCATATCTGACTATAAGTGACATGTTTTCAGTTATAATTAGGGCTTTTAAAGTTAAATTAAAAACGTTAATAAAGCAGGGAAACAAGAGATGTGTGAATAAATGTTAATTTTAAGAGCTCAATATGAACAAATTATATCTATACGAGTGAAAATATCTTGTATTTGTAAAATGAGTCCAATATATAGTAGAATTGTCTTGACTTGTTCCATTGGCAGATACAAAAAAATATAAATATATAAATAAATATAAAATAGTAGATAAACAGTCAATATGTGATGAAAAGACAAAATGATGTTCTGAGAAATGATAAAATAACATCGCAGTAAATGGGTCAATGATTAATTCTCTTAAAAACACATCGTTTTATATTTTAGTTGAATTAAATATTTAAAATTCTTCTTTTTTTAGAATTTTGTGTCAAAAATTAGTTACAAAATGTTACAAATAGACCTTTAAATAAGGAACCATGATATTAATCATTAATAGTGATTATTGATCATCTATAACTGATATTATACATTAATAGTGATTATTGATCATCTATAACTGATATTATACATTAATAGTGATTATTGATCATCTATAACTGATATTATACATTAATAGTGATTATTGATCATCTATAACTGATATTATACATTAATAGTGATTATTGATCATCTATAACTGATATTATACATTAATAGTGATTATTGATCATCTATAACTGATATTATACATTAATAGTGATTATTGATCATCTATAACTGATATTATACATTAATAGTGATTATTGATCGTCTATAACTGATATTATACATTAATAGTGATTATTGATCGTCTATAACTGATATTATACATTAATAGTGATTATTGATCGTCTATAACTGATATTATACATTAATAGTGATTATTGATCGTCTATAACTGATATTATACATTAATAGTGATTATTGATCGTCTATAACTGATATACATTAATAGTGATTATTGATCGTCTATAACTGATATTATACATTAATAGTGATTATTGATCATCTATAACTGATATTATACATTAATAGTGATTATTGATCATCTATAACTGATATTATACATTAATAGTGATTATTGATCATCTATAACTGATATTATACATTCATAGTGATTATTGATCATCTATAACTGATATTATACATTCATAGTGATTATTGATCATCTATAACTGATATTATACATTAATAGTGATTATTGATCATCTATAACTGATATTATACATTAATAGTGATTATTGATCATCTATAACTGATATTATACATTAATAGTGATTATTGATCATCTATAACTGATATTATACATTAATAGTGATTATTGATCGTCTATAACTGATATTATACATTAATAGTGATTATTGATCATCTATAACTGATATTATACATTAATAGTGATTATTGATCATCTATAACTGATATTATACATTAATAGTGATTATTGATCATCTATAACTGATATTATACATTCATAGTGATTATTGATCATCTATAACTGATATTATACATTAATAGTGATTATTGATCATCTATAACTGATATTATACATTAATAGTGATTATTGATCACCTATAACTGATATTATACATTAATAGTGATTATTGATAATCTATAGCATCTCAATTTTACCATATTGCTGCATTTAAATTCATAATTTTCTAATGTTTCTCATCCTAACCCATCCTTGGAGGGTGGGTTCATGCCTTAAACTGAAATGACACTACGGCTTGTGTATTTTGTGACATCACAGATGCAGAAAGCAGAGCTGCCAAGCTGCAACTGAATGAAAACAGAGTTCTTTTCATTTTTTTTCACCTGCAGCGATGACGGGCTCCTTCATCACTTCCCTGGTGATTGGACACAGGAAGTCGTCTGGAGCATCTGATCCGCTCTGATCAGCCTTCAGAACCTGGATTTTCCTCAGGAGTCGATGGCGGAGGCCCAGCAACTCTGAGAAAAATCAATTCTGTTAAATATATCTAAATAATCAGAGCTGCCTGTGCTGCAACGTGCTGTAACTCCTCCAAACTCGAATAATATTCACACTTCTAACATGCCGCTGATCAAAGTCATTTCATTCCAGCTTCATGATTCCTGAACAAATAACAGGAGGAATCGAGGAGCTTTTCTTTCCTCCATCAATCAGCAGCAGATGGTTTGCTGCAGCATGATGGAGGGTTAGTAACTTCCTCTGGAGTCTGTGGGTTTTTACTTTAAAACAGTTGACAACTCATTATTTCACTGGAAAAATCAGGCTGTAACAGCAGGTTTCACCATGAGGGACAGATTCTGATGTTCTTATAGTCTCTAGAGCTGCAACTAACTACTGTTCTGATAGTTAATCTATCTATATCTATCTATAATTAATCTATTGCTTATTGAAATAATTAATCAGTTAGTTGTTTGGTTCATAAAATGGTGTAAAATGAAGAAGATTCAACCCAAAATGTCTTTTTTTGTCCAAAGATCATCAGTTTATTATTATAGAGACTAAAGAAACCAGGAAATAATCAGAGAAGAGAAGCTGGAACCAGAGAATTTATTATAAAAATGATTATAAAAATAGTGATTAATGTAATAGTTAACTAATCGATAAATTGACTAGGGTTAGGGTAGGGTAAGTCAAACTAGTCTTTACTAACTGAGCTAATGCTAATGTTAGCTCAGCTAATCAGTTAAGCTCCAAACAACTAAAATACTGAAAACAGGATCTTAAATAAGGTGTGTCATAAAAATGTGGCTTGAAACTGGAAAAAAAAACTGGAAGTCATTAAAACATCACGTCTAATCCCAGAGGAAACTGAAAGGAGCCTTTTTAGATTATAAATATTATTAAATTATTAATTTCTTCAGTTTCAAAATTGAGTTTAGTCCTTTTTACACATTTTAATTCAGAAAAGTGACATATTGGTCCTTTAAAATCACTCAGCAGGATGAGGCATTCTAGTTTTTATATCCTTTTCAATTCATGTAAATGCTGCAAAGTACTGAAGGGAGTTTTTTATGTTAGAATTAACAAGATGTGTTTTATTGGTTTGGATGAAAGTTGTTGTTGTTGTGATTCTCAGCTGTTTCATCAGTGACTCACAGGAGAAATTAAATATAAAACATCTGGATCCGAGTTCAAGTTGTTGTTAATCAGGATTCTGATGAATATGTGGCACATGGTTTAAATAATGATGATAGAACAATTCAATTAAAAAAATAAAATACAGACGCTCTGTTCCTGTTCTCACTATCCAGAATAAAACATTTGACCTTTAAAATCACAAATCATCTGATAAGATTTTTGCCTTTATGTTATAACAAAAAGTGTAAATCAAAATAAAATCAAAATCAAATTTATTTATTTATGAATTATTTTCAATTTATTTGATTTTCCATATTCAAATAAATAAATAATGATTCAGTACATATATAAATACACCACTATTTAATTAATTAATTTAGCATTTAATTAATAAATACAATTGTTTTATGTATTATTTTCACATTTGATTTTCCATAATCAAGAATAAATAAATAAATAATGACTGAGTACATAGATAAATATACCAGTAAATGTCCATATTTAAATTTTTATTTGTGTATTGTTTTAACATTTATTTGAATTTCCATTTTATTCATCCATTTTAAATTGTATTTATTTATATTTATTTCCCCCATTCATTTTCTCTTCAATATTTAAAATGGAAAATAAAACTTTAAATTAAATAAATTAATGTGCAAAGGGAAAATAACACACAAATAACAGAAAATAAACACTACTTAGTTAAATATATTCATTAATACATTTTAAATTATGGCAGTCTTCTAAACAAATGGTTCTATATTCTGTCATTGTGGAACTGTACTATAAAATAAATGATTCTCCTTTTTTCCCTGGACCCCACTTTGAGAACCACTGTTCAACAGTAATTAGACCGATATGTGAATAAATACAACACATGAAGCGTCTGTGGACAAAAAGTCTCACAAAATTACACAAGGAACCTGCTGATTCTTCTTCTTCAGTAGCATCAGCATCTCCACGGCAACATAAATGCGTATAAACAACAACAACAACAACATAATTACAGCTCTAATTAAAAAAATGACTCATTACTTGATTGCACACTGAACAGGGCACTTTAGACATGTTTTATATGGTTTACAGATGGCCACTTTAACATGTCTTAGCTCCCAAGAGGGCACTTCAGCACACATTTTGGCTCCAAGAGAACGCTTTAACATGCATTTAGGATCCTAGAGGGCACTTTACTATGCGTTTTGGCGGCCATGAGTGCAGTGTAGCATGCACTTAGCACCTAGAGGGCACTTTAACATGCCTTTTAGCTTCCAAATGGGCACTTTCCTATGCATTTAGCTCCTAGATAGCACTTTAGCATGTGTTTAGGATCTTAGAGAGCACTTTAGCATGTTTTAACTCCTAGAGGGCACTTTAGTATGTGTTTTAGTTCCCAAGAGGGGGCTTTAACATATCCTTTTCCACCCACAGTTAGGCTACACATTTGGGGGACTTAAACATGCATTTTAGTTCCCAAGAGAGCACTTTAGCACACCTTTTGGCTCCTAGAGGGCACTTTAACACATGTTTGGGGCACTTAAACATGCATTTTGGCTTCCAGAGGGCATTTTAACATGCTTTTTATCTCCTAAGAGGGTGCTTTAGTACACATTAGCTCCTAGAGGGCACTTTGTCACATGTTTTTCAACAATTGGGCCATGAGGGGGCACCCCCCATGCTGCACTCTGATTGGACGGTCTAGTTGATGACCTCACAGATGCCCAGCTGCTGGGACGCCGTCTCCTCATCCAGTTGAACCAATTCAGCTCCGTCAGTGTTGTTGGCTTCAAAGATGGTGGCGAGCTCCTCTAGCCCCTCCCCCTTCAGCCAGGTCAGCACATCCTCCACCGACCAATCAGAGAGCAGCAGCTGCTGTTGCTTCCTTCCTGAAAAACAACAGGAAAAAGCTGCTTCTGTAAAAACCTTATCAGCTGCTGCAGGAAAACTGTAACTCTCCTTTAATATGGTTGATACGATTATTCCACTGGAGACTCCAAAGAAAAGAAAACGTTATTTCATTGGAAAAACTGGAGGATGCAGAGGAGTAAGATCAGAAAATCTGATCAGTTTTATCGTTCCTGGAAGGAAAATTTGTAAAAAAAACATCCCAATAACATGAGATTTCACTTCCAATTTCTGCCATAATGTTGACTGTTGAATATTCACAAGAGACAAGATTACTATTTTGATAATTTACAATAAAAAATTATTATCCCACACCCAGCTATTAAAATCTTTTTTTTATTGTAACACAAAGTGATACAAATAGTGTAAAAAAATCAGTGTATATTGATGAATCAATTAGTTTCCTACTATCGTATTAATTACCAACTATTTTGATAATTAGTTAGATTTGAATAATTTTTAAGAAGAAAATATCCAAATTCTCATGTAATTGATGTAATAGTTGACAACTAATCAATTAATCAACTAATCATTGTAGTCTAATTATTTTACACTTCTTATTTTATGTGAAGTTGTGATGTCATTAACAAGATATATTTGTGGTTTAAAGAAGCAAATATCATTTTAGCATAGTTTAGAGCTGCAACAATTAATCGATTAGTCGCCAACATTTAATTGATTAATGTCATTTTTCAGTAGAAAATTCTAAATTCTCTGGTTCCAGCTTCTCTTCTCTGATTATTTCCTGGTTTCTTTAGTCTCTATAATAATAAACTGATGATCTTTGGACAAAAAAAGATGTTTTAGGTTGAATCTTCATCTTTGGAAACACATTTTACACTATGAAGTAACAGTTAATCGTTTCAATAATCAGTAGATTAATCAATCAGAATAGTTGCAGCTCTACGTTAAAGACATTCTATTCTACTCTTCTTTGTTCATGGTTAAAGTATTTCTGAAGCAGATGAAACAGTCTGTAGAGGAGTTGATAAAAAAACACTTCTCCACTAACAAGAAAACTCTCCACAGCTCCAACATCTGTGGATTCAAAGCCACTCGTCCTTTATTTGGTGATAGAAGCTGATGTGATGGAGTAAAAACCTCCTGCAGCTGGTCCAGGACCAGAGTCCACCAGTCTACCAGAAACCCCTCAGAGATCTGCTGCTGTAGTCTGGATCAGTCTGGATCAATCCGATCCGGACTGATCCAGACTGATGCAGACTGATCCGGACTGATCCAGAATGACCCAGACTGATCCGGACTGATCCAGACTGACCCAGACTGATCCAGACTGATGCAGACTGATCCAGACTGATCCGGACTGATGCAGACTGATCCAGACTGATGCAGACTGACCCAGACTGATCCAGACTGATCCAGACTGATCCAGACTGATCCAGACTGACCCAGACTGATCCAGACTGATGCAGACTGATCCAGACTGATCCAGACTGATGCAGACTGACCCAGACTGATGCAGACTGACCCAGACTGACCCAGACTGACCCAGACTGATCCAGACTGATCCAGACTGATCCAGACTGACCCAGACTGATCCAGACTGATGCAGACTGATCCAGACTGATCCAGACTGACCCAGACTGATGCAGACTGACCCAGACTGACCCAGACTGACCCAGACTGACCCAGACTGATCCAGACTGATCCAGACTACAGCAGCCAGCCTCCAGTTTATATCTGAATCACACTGTTCTGAACAGTAAAACCTGACTGTTACTGTTATAGAAGAATAAAAACCAGAAAATAATCAGAAAAGAGAAGCTGGAACCAGAGATTTAGACATTTTCGACTGAAAAAAAATACTCAAATCCATTAATCTATTATCAAAATAGTTTATAATTTTAATTGTATTTTAATAAATATATTAAAATATTTTGCTATAAACAGGTGTCCAGGCTCTTATTCTGAAATTCAGAGGATATTTAATCATATCCTGATCAGTCTGGATATATTGTTTACGTTGCCAACAATCCTTCAGTCACTGAACATCATGAATATTCATCAGTTTGAGAGAATTTGCTGAACAGCTGCTAATTACAGGATGATGGATCATTGATTTCTATTCATTTCTGGTTAAATCCAGTTTGTTTCTCCTCAGTTTACATGTGTGACAAAGCAGCATCTTCATGAAGATAGTTAACACTTTTATAATCAGGTTTTATCTTTATTAGATTATTTTAGCTCCTTCATAAAATGATGTAAAATGAAGAAGATTCAACCTAAAATGTCTTTTTCTGTCCAAAGATCATCAGTTTATTATTATAGAGACTAAAGAAACCAGGAAATAATCAGAGAAGAGAAGCTGGAACCAGAGAATTTCCACATTTACTACTGAAAAAAAAAACGTAAATCCATTAATCAATTATCAAAATAATTGTTAATTAATGTGATAGTTGCAGATAAATTGATTAAAAGCTCTTTAAAATCACTATTTCATTTAGTTTAAATCCACCAACATAAAATCAAACAACAATTTTTCATTCACATACCAGAAGATAATTGTCTTCTTATAGTTTTAAGAATAAAAGTGTTTTAACTTACAACTTACTTATGTCTGAAATATATTTGCATATTTTGGGCAAATACTAAATTTATTCCTCTACATCTCTAGTTTATGTTGTGAAGTGAACCACTTTCTAAAGTTATTTTAGACGTATCTGAAGATCCTAGTTTAGTTTCATGGTTGATGAATGATTTTCAGTGTTTTATAATAGTTTGGCATCATTTTAAAGGGACATTTCAAATGTTTTAATTTAGTTTGAATTCCAGCCCATTGATGAATCTTTGTTACACAGACAGGCTGTGGTTTGCGGTTGTGTTAAACACAGACAGCGACTATTATCTACATCTCAGAACATGTCTGGAAAAACCTTTTAAAGACAAATATGCAGATTTCTCAGCAGGAATAGATTTATGTACCTTGGGCCGCTGCCGGGTTGGATTCAGCTCCTGCAGAAACACATAAAAAGAGAGAAAAAACATGAATATGTGACAAGAAAGAAAAGAAGATTAAAGGGAAGCAGCTGTGTTGATCGTGTTTGAAGAATTAAATGAATGTGCACAGCGAGACAAAGAATCACAGCATCTGGTTCACTGTAAAAAAAAAAAAAAGAAAAAAGGAAAACTGCTTTAATAAGAAAGTTCTTTACAGCGATAAAACAAAATCTGAACATCATTACATTATTATTATTACTGTTATTGGTAGTCATTTTTTTAAATTAGGATAATTATGAATGAAAATTACAACACTATTATTTGCAGATTGATACTGAGTGATAGAGGAGTAGGATTTAATGTGGTGTAAACTTCTTTCTACCTTTTTTAACATGTAAATTGATGTTAAAATGTATTAATTGCCCTTTTTACATTTTAATTTTCTCTTCATCTTTCTTGATTTTATTTTGGTTTTACATGTTCAAAACAAATAAACTAAAACTAAAGTAAACAAAAAAAACTAAAACTACAATAAACTAAACTAAAATAGAACTAAACTGGACTAAACCCAAACTTAATTAGACTAGACTAAACTAGACTAGAACTAAAATCAACTAGACTAAACTAGACTAAAATAAACTAGACTAGACTAAACTAAAACTTAATTAAACTAATCTAGACTAGAACTAAACTAGACTAAACTAAACTGGACTAAACTAAACTAGATTAGGGTTAGGAGATGGAGCAGAGGATGGAGGAGGAGACAGAGAGAGAAAGAGAGTACACCTGTACACCTGTACACACACACACACACACACACACACACACACACACACACACACACACACACACACACACACACACACACACACACACACACACACACACACACAGGGGTTGAGGTGTTACCTGTCGTCATGCTTCAGGTTGCTTAGCAACGTTCCTCTGCTCTGTAAACAAAGAACAAACAGTAAGCAGCAACATTTATTCATCATTGTTTATAGTTATAGTTATTTTATTTATATTTGTTTATAGAAGCTGTGAATATATCTGCAGAAAATCTGACAAGAGGAAATGTAGAAAAAAATACACTGAACAACAAGTAAAAGTCCAGAATTTAAAATGTTCCTTAAGTAAAAGTACAGAAATATGTTCAACAAAATGTACTCAAAGTAAAGTAAAAATACTCATTATACCGGCTGTGATATATTAATATAGTAAATTATACTACTAGTTTAATGACTAAATACACCTAACAGTATTGATAATATAATATTAAAGTTAATTAAAGTATAAAGTAGCATCACATGGAAATACTCAAGTATAGATACCTCAAACTGCACTTTAATACTTGAGTAAATGTACTTAGTTACTTTCCACCACTGAGAAATCTCTGCATGTTTGAATAAATCTTCACTCACAGCATCATAGACTGCAACACTTTTATCCACCGAACTGTAGAATAAACAGGAAACAGTCATTAATTCATCTGCTAAATCCATATGCACATTTACAGATATATTTACATATTTATATGAATATGTGTAGATTTACATCCAAATGCAACAAACAGAACACACATGAATATTCATTGTGTTTGAGTTGATTCATCAGCAGCTGAAACTGAACTGAACTCAACAGCGACATCTGCTGGTCAGAAAATAAAATATTTAAACAGGACAGAGATTCATTATGAGTTTATTACTGCTGCTGACTGATCATACGCTGGTGTGTGTGTGTGTGCTTGTGTGTGTGCATGTGTGTGCTTGTGTGTGTGCATTTGTGTGAGTGTGTGCGTGTGTGTGTTTTACCCTGAAACAATGAGTCAGAGGAAAAGGCACAAGATAGAAGTGGAGCCAACTGGCTGGTGAGAGTGTGAAACAGCTTCATGGGACAAGCTGTGTTTGATAAAAACACACACACACAATTAACACAGTTAAAACACATACACAGTTAACTGTTAAAACACATACACACACATAGTTAACAGTTAAAACACACATACACACATTTAGAGTTAAAACTCACACACACACACACACTTCTCTTTCTTTCCTGCTGACAGATTTTCTTTCAGATTCTCTTTCTTTCTGCAGTAATAACCTGATCGTCAATGTCTAATAAACTGGGTGAAGACTGATGTTACCGCGGCAACCAGACGGCCAATAAAATCCCTCCAGATGCAGCTGCATCCCTTCACCTGTCTCCTCCAGCTCTGTGGTTCTATAACTTTTTCACATCCTAAACCGACAATGAGTCAGAGGAAAATTAAATGCTGCCTGATAATATTTCTGCTTTTAGAATGAATGGAAGGTGAGAATTGTTTCATTGATTTTGTATGAGTTTAAACTAACCAGGACCAGAGTGCAGCATATTAAAAATTAAAGAAAACAGCTGAAGAGAAAATCTACAGAAATAACAATCAGAATTAAACAGACATTACAACTTATTATTTGAAAATCTGAATATTTTACGGTTTTAAATTTATTAAATCATCTCTCGACTCAAAATGTCAAATTCTTTTAACTTTTAGGTTTATACATACAGTGCATCCGGAAAATATTCACATCGCTTCACTTTTTCCACGTTTTGTTATGTTACCACCTTATTCCAAAATGGATTCAATTCATTTTTTCCTCAAAATTCTACACACAACGCCCCATAATGACAACTTGAAAACAATTTTGCAAATTTATTAAAAATAAAAAAAAACTAAGAAATCACATGTACCTAACTATTCACAGCCTTTGCCATGAAGCTCAAAATTGAGCTCAGGTTCTTCCTGTTTCCACCTGTGGAGAGTTAGGGTGAAAGTCACTGAACTGTAGAATAAACAGTTCATTTACTAACATCAGAGGCGGAAGATATATTCAGATTATTTAAAGTACAAATACAGTAATCTAAAAATACTGCATTAGAAGTAAAATGTGTGCATTAAACAACCTAAATAAGTACTAATTTTTCAAAAATGTATAAAATAATATGAAATGTATTTTTATCAATAACAAAGCATCAAATTATGTTTGATGACATGATTTGAATGTAAAATAAAAAAATACTACTACTACTACTAAATTACTACAAACTACCACTTTGAATTACATAAAGTGAAGTAAAAATATATATTTCCCTCTTAAATGTAATAGAAAGTGAATATAGGTACTTTACACAGTACTTAAGGACAATATTTTTCATTTCATTCTATTACTGGCAGTAGATTTTAATTTCATTTGATTTTAGTGTTAAATGACTCAACCAAATGAAAATTTTACAAATTCAATCAAAAGCATGTATATATAATATGATATAAATGAATAATAACTAAAAGTGGGAGATTTCTTAAATTTTATTTTAAAAAACAGATTTGTTTTATCTGTGCCACACACCCACAATTTAAAAAATAAAAGTCACAACCAAAGTCAACTTCTCATTTCATCATGAAACAATTGCTTTGACCTGGAATAATGCAGGTTTCTCTATTTCCTGGATATGAAAAAATAACACACTGAAGCACCACATGAAATCTATCATTTTAGGTTTTCCTACAATTACACACACGAGAATTCTTTTTTTATTTCTAGTGAATGTAGTCTTTCTAGTTTAGACTTTCTAGTTTATTTCTAGTTTCCACCTTGTCCACCCTCTCCCTCTCAGTGATGCTACTGCTCCAGCAGACCACACTGTACAGAATGGCTGATGCCTCCACAGAGTTATAGAAAGTCTTTAGGAGATCCCCTGTCCTCCAGAAGACCTCAGTCTCCTCAGGAGGTAGTGTCTGGTCTGGTCTTTCCTGTACAGTGCATCTGTGTTGTGTGTCCAGTCCAGTTTGTGGTTCGGGTGAACTCTCTCAATGTCTATTCCCTGGATGTTCAGTGGGGAGGGGGCAGACCAGGGTCTGATGAAATCCACCACCATCTCCTTGGCCCTGTGTTGATGAGGGGGTGGTTTGGCCGATACTAGTCCACAAAGTCCTGGGTCAGTTTCCTGTTCTTCGCATCATCCTCGTCATTGATCAGGCTGATAATAGCAGAGTTGTCAAAAACTTCAGCAAGACTCAGCTGTTTGTTTTGTGTCTAAAGTCTGCAGTGTAAAGGGTGAAGATGAAGGGTCCCAGCACCGTACCCTGGGGGACCCCCACACTGCAGGTCATGGGTCAGACACACAGTCTCGGGATATCAAAAAACTGGGGTCTGTTTGTGAGGTAGTCCAGGTTTAGGCTATGGTGTTGAAATGCTGGAGAAGATGAGAATCCTCACAGCGCTGCCGGGTTTTTCCAGGTGAGCTAGAGCACGGTGCAGTAGGAAGATCACAGCGTCCTCCTCCCCAGGAGGTCTTCCATAGCTGTGGTACCATCCTCAGCTTGAGGCTCATGTTGAAGACATGCTCTATAATCACACACAGTTGATCTGGGCAGGACTTTAGGAGCCTGGAGCTGATCCTGTCTGGTCCAGCTGCCTTCCACCTTCCATTCTCTGTCCACTGCTCAGAGGTCAGAGGTCAGGCACAGTGTTGAGAGGATATTCATTAAATATATCAAGTGCTACTGTGATATGTAGAAGGAAATAACAGACTCAGTTACCACAAGTGTTTATTTACAACAGTGGGTGAATCCAACAACAGAAAATGAGGCAGGTGCAAAAAATCCTTAGGTGATATCCAACAGACATAAAACACTGTTTCTATCTTAAAATAATCTTAAAATATCCATAATAAAATCAAATAAAAATGGAACAGTTAGTTCATATTTACTTTTGTAAATAACAATTACTCATGCACCTTCTGTATCATTATAAGGCAACTCATGTTGCACCCGGGAACAATTAAATAAATACAGAGCAAATAAAATATGAAAAAACTCACAATGATCCAAATAAACAAGTAAATACTTCAGTGAGTAAAATAAGAATCACACAACTAATAAAAATCATTAAAACCAGCAAGAATGAATCAAATCAAGTAGAGAAGGAACCAACAAACAGCACCAACCACAAACATGGAGAGAGAAGGAGAGAAAAAGGAGGTGAAACACCTGGTTGTAATCACAGGTGATCAGGGGGCGGAGCTAGTCAGGACTAATCAGGTTTAAATGCTGATTGTTCCTCTGGTTTCAGCAGGTGAATCATTGCTTCATAACTCTGTGTGGACTGAGGATTTAAACTGTGAGTTGAACTGTTAAATGAATAAATATTTAAACATTTAATACATATTAGGCTGCTTGATTCTAAACTAGATTCACTGCAGAGGCTGGTTTGGGTTGGAAGGTTTTTTCTGTGACTGTGGTTGACAGGTTTTTAATGTTATATTTAACACATGAGAAACATCTCAGCTGTGTTGGTGGTTGTATTTGCTGCAGCGTTAATTACTTACATGACTTCAACAACTGTCTTTGTTAACTTCGTTGGATTCAGATTTCTTTTTTAAAAAACAAACAAAACTATTAGCTCAATCTCATTTTAGAAATCCCTGTGTATATTTCCAGATGCTGACGATATCGACCAAAATCACAGAGGGGATGGTCCAGGTGTCTGGAGGAGTTAACGGAGATGGCGCTTGGTCTTCAGGAGGAGGTAAAAGAGGAGGTGCTGGGTCTTCAGAAGGAGGTAAAGGAGGAAGTGCTGGGTCTTCAGGAGGAGGTAAAAGAGAAGGTGCTGGGTCTTGTCCTGTGTGGGTGGGGCTCCACCAGGTTCCACCTCCTCACACTGACATGGTGTAATTTCACCTTCCTGTGGAAGGTGTAAAGATCTCTGGTTTAGTCTCAAGTATCTTAGACAAAATAACTTGCACTCAAACATTTGAGACAGCAACAAATTATCTTAGTCCTAAACCCTCACAGAATGAGCTGCTTTACAGCCCTCTAATTAATTCCTACATTCAAAGATGATCCAACCCAGTAGCTTACCTCAACCACTCAGGTTTATTATCTAACCCTCACCCCAACCTTAACTCTGACTCACCCCTAAAATTAGTTGCTGCAACACCTCATGTTTTTCCAAGAGTTGAACAAATGGCCAGTGTGGGTACAGTCTTTTGTTCCAACCAGTAACATACATGGTTCTACTAATCAACCACTACAGGCCTTGCTAAGGACGTTCATTAGTAGAATCAGGTGTGTAACTTCATGATTGGAAAGCCTGCACCCATACCGTCCCTTCAGGACTGGAAATGAACAGCCCTGTTCTAAACCCTTTCTGTGTGCTTTGTGGCTCTAGTGTTTAGTTTAATTTAACCTTCCTCCTCCATTCAATGTTCAATCTGGTTATTTAACAACTCCCTCTCTGGAACTGTAGGCTGTACAGACTCGGGGACAACTCTTAAGGCCTAAATTGGGTCATGCACCACCCACTCCTGAGTCTCTATGACTTTCAGTTTCAGAGATGCAAGCCACAAAGTCAACACTGTTAAGCCCTTTTCAACAGTACCTGCAGTGCCATTGATCTCCATCTTAACTGCTGTTAAGGGACAATACAGGGAGATTTCTGGGAAGTGTTATTACCAAACTCAAATTCTAACATCAAGCTAAATTTTATTTTTATGTTCAACTCTTTCACCTTCCCCCTTAATCAAAGTGTTGCAGTAGTATTCTTGGTAGTATATATTTTTAATGGGTGCATATTACTTGCTCTAAATTAAGCTATGTAACATTTTTGCATTTATTTGATATTAACATAAATTTAAGTTTTCTTGATATTGTATATTTCTAGAAGGGTACCCTTTAGTTTATTCCAGTTTGATCCTGGTCCTGTACTTGATCCTTAATCGTAAACCTGACCCACCCCAGTAGATTACCTAAACCAATCAGGTTTAATGTCTAACCCTAGCATAGCTCTGACTCACCCCTCAACTTTGGTGCAGATAGTGACACTTAACATTTAGCTATTTTTTTCCAAATGTCTGATATGTGGTCTAAACACTTTGTGGTTTGTGGTGCTAGTGTTTAGTGGGGTTTTTACCTTCCTCCTCCACACATTCATTTTGAATGTGGTCATTTATCATTTGTATCAAACAGAAAGTCATAGAGACTCTGGAACAATTTTAGAGTTTAGAAGGGTTTAATTGGGTGATGCGCCGCCCACTCCTGACTATCTATGAACTTCAGTTTGAGAAATGCAAGTGATTTAAATGACTACATTACAAATCAATGTGTGGCAGTAGTGGGTAAAATTCCATTAAGTGCTTGTGCCAAAATGGTACTTTCAAAGTGTTTCAGAGCAGGTTTTGGGCCATTTGGAGTAAATTGGTTTCACTTTTTGGAATAATATTTGGGGGGAAAATGTGACAAACCACGGTCCACGATCACCAACGAACTTGACGAATGAGTTGGCATTTAGTTCTCTAAAGTGGTTAAAAAAAAAAAAAATCATGAATGAATTATCATTAAGTCAGATTATCTTTTCTTTCCTTTGTTGTACTCTGAAATGACTCATAATAAAATCTGCAATATGCTTTATATTAAAGAGGATGCCAGGAAACAATGAAGAGGCATGCCACTGAGCTTCCTTCCCTCAATAAAATCTACAAAATGAAATTCATCTGGGAGTTGCAGCTTCTAGATGAATCTTTATCAGACCACTGGACAGGTGCTGGGAACTCTTAGAAGTCAACTTTGGTGACCATAAGCTAGAGTATCCAGAAATTCATGTCTTCTGATTTACAGGACCAGAGAGGACAGTCCAGGTAAGAGGTGGAGCCAGTTCTTCAAGAGCCGGGTCTTCAGGTGGAGGTAAGAGGTGGCATCTGGACTATCCAGGTAAGTTGAGTTTTCCAGTGATAAATTGACTGGCATGGTGCAGCTGTTCTGTTTCTGACTGTAATGTGTGTTTATAATTGGTTCCTTTAAATCTGTTCTCTCTAAAATACTGTCACTTTGATCCAGAGTCTCTATTTAACCCCTTTGCTGCTGATTTGTGATTATCAGATGTTTTAATGTGTAGAAGTTCCTGATTAATGTTGGGTCTTGTGTGGGCAGGGCCCCATGGTGTCCCACCTCCTCTCACTCTGGCATGGTGTAATATTTTCAGCCTCCTGTGGAAGGTATGAACAACCTGAGGTCCATTCAGAATGGAGGTTTGGTTTTGATCAGTATCTCTGCTGTGTTAGGGTTAGGTGTAGTACTCTAAACATATATGTGGTGGAAATGGGCCTCTATTAAAATTCAAAGGCTGAAACAGACATGACAGACCCTAAAACATCTGACTGCACCAAGTGGTCCCAGTTCCAATATTGGATTATAAAATCCAATAAACAGCTTGAAATTAGCCTGACCTTTTACTTGGTCTCTAACCTTAAACCTGACCCAACCCAGTAATCATCCTAACCTCAACCACTCAATTTAGTCTAGTCCTAGCCCAACCCTAACTCTGACTCACCCCTCAACTTTGGTGCTGATAGCAACACTTAACATTTGGCTAATTTTTACATAACATTTTTCCAGAAATTGTACCGTTGACTTCAGATGTCTGAAACATGGTCTAAACACTTTCTGTGGGTACGGTTTGTGGTGCTAGTGTTTAGTGGAATCTTTACCTTCCTCCTCCACATTCATTTTGAATGAGGTTATTTATCGTTTGGATCTCTGAAACAGAAGGTCATAGAGACTCAGGAGTGGGTGGCGCATAACCTAATTGGACCCTTCTAAACTCCAGAATTGTTCCTGACTATCTATGACCTTCAGTTTGAGAAATGCAAGTGATTGAATGACTGCATTGAGAATCAATGTGTGGTAGTAGGTGAGAGTCCATTAAGTGCTTGTGCCAAAACGGTACTTTCAAAGTGTTTCAGAGCAGGTTTTGGGCCATTTGGAGTCAAATGGTTTCACTTTTTGGAATAATGTTTGGCTAAAAATGTGACAAATGTTAGTGAACCTAACACCAACAAATTTGACAGGAAAATGGGAGTTAATTTTAAACTGGTTAAAAGAATTGCAGAACTTTTGTTTTTATTCTACTTTGAGATGACTGTAATATAAGGTGCACTACAAATTTTATTATAAAGAGGATGCCAGGAAACTATGAAGAGGCATGCCACTGAGTTTCCCTCCATAAATAAAATATACAAAACTAAATTGATCTGGGAACTGCAGCTTCTAGCTGAGACTCATAAATGATTTGAGTTTTTAGAAACTCAACAGGTTATCTGATTTATTTTAGGATGATGTGTGTTTAATTTGTCCAGAAAATGTTAAATCCCCATTTGATTCCAGGGGAAGATGTTGTCCAGGTACCAGAATACTAAATGTTTTAGACCTGGAATGCTGACTCCTCCCACTGATTCAAGTAAATATTGGTAAATGATGCTGATCCTTCAGCCCAGAACACACAGCTGCAGATGTTGATTACTGAATCCAAAGTAGTTTCTCCTGAGTCCAGGTTATATTTTCTGTAATGTTTCTGACTCAAAAGGGATTGTCCAGGTGTCGGGAGGTAGAAGAGGTGGCGCTTGGTCTTCAGGTGGATGTAAAAGAAGAGTCTGGACTCCTCCGAACTGTCCAGATAAGTTTATTTTCTTGATGAATTTTGACTGGTGTGGTGCAGCCGTTTCTGACTGTAATGAGTGTAACAGTTTATAATCGGTTCAACTTTGTTGCCTCTGTTGCTCTAACCCTGAATCTCTGACCCCTTATCTGCTGGTTTGTGATTACCTGATCTTTTAATATGTAAAGTTGGGTCCTGTGTGTGGGTGGGGCTCCACCAAGTTTTAAATTATAAAACAGACCTGTAGTGGTTGTTCCAAAACATTATCCAAGATCACATCAACCCTGATCCTGACCCTTTTTATAATTGTTAAACCTGACCTAAACCAGTAGATTACCTAAACTACTCAAGTTTAATGTCTAACCCTAGATCTACTGACTCACCCCTCAACTTTGGTGCTGAAAGCCAAACCTAACATTTGGCCTTTTCCCCCAAATCATTACTCTAGAAATTGTACCAGTTGCCTTCAAGTGTCTGAAATGTGGTCTAAACACTTTCTGTGGGTACCGTTTGTGGTGCTAGTGTTTAGTGGAGTTTTTACCTTCCTCCTCCACACATTCATTTTGAATGAGGTTATTTATCATTTGTATCTGAAACAGAAGGTCATAGAGACTCAGGAACAATTCTAGAGTTTAAAAGGGTTGAATTAGGTGATGCGCCACCCACTCCTGACTATCTATGACCTTCAGTTTGAGAAATGCAAATGATTTAAATGACTACGTTAAGAATCAATGTGTGGCAGTAGTGGGTAAAATTCCATGAAGTGCTTGGGCCAAAACGGTACTTTGAAAGTGTTTCAGAGCAGGTTTTGGGCCATTTGGAGTCAATTATCACTTTTTGGAATAATGTTTGGGGGGAAAATGTGACAAATGTTAGGTCCATGATCACCACCAAACTTGACGAATGAATTGGCATTGAGTTCTCTAAACAGGTTAAAAACATCAGGAATTAATTCACTATCACTAAGTCACATTGTCTTTTCTTTCCTTTGTTGTACTTTGAGATGACTCATAAATTTGTAGTACAGTAAACTGGTTTTATGGAAGATGCAAGAAACTGTCTTCAAAGTCAACTTCGACAATAAGATAGTGCTGAAATTCACAAGTTCTGTATGTTTTAGGGTGGTGTGTGTATATAATTTGTCCAAAAAAAGTTAAATTCCTATTTAATTCTAAAGGCTGATTATGTCCAAGTACTGGACTACTGAAGGTGTTGGATGGGTGTTTGATGGAATGCTGACTCTCCCACTGACCCAGGTAAATATCTGCATATGATGCTGATCCTTCATCCCAGAACAGGCAGATGCTGTTTACTGAAATCAAAGTAATTTCTGAGGCCAGATGTCTTCTGATGTACAGGACCAGAGAGGACAGTCCAGGTAAAAGAGGTGGAGCCAGTTCTTCAAGAGCCAGATCTTCAGGTGGAGGTAAGAGGTGGTGTCTGGACTATCCAGGTAAGTTGAGTTTTCCAGTGACGAATTGACTGTTGTGGTGCAGCTGTTCTGTTTCTGACTGTAATGTGTGTTTATAATTGGTTCCTTTTATTTAAATCTGTCTACACTGTTGCTCTGATCTTGAGTCACTATTCAACCCCTTTGCAGCTGGTTTGTGATTATCAGATGTTTTAATTTGTAAATGTTCCTGATGTTGGGTCTTGTGTGGGCAGGGCCCCATGGAGTCCCACCTCCTCTCACTCTGACATGGTCTAATATTTTCAGCCTCCTGTGGAAGGTATGAACAACCTGAGTTCCAGACAGGATGGAGGTTTGGTCTTGCTCAGTATCTCTGCTGTGTTAGGGTTAGGTGTAGTACTCCAACTATAAATGTGGGGGAAATGGGCCTCTATTAAAATTCAAAGGCTGAAACAGACATGGCAAACCCTAAGACATCTGACTGCACCAACAGGTCCCAGTTCCAATATTGGATAATAAAATCCAATAAATAGTTTGAAATTAGCCTGACCTTTTACTTGATCTCTAACCTTAAACCTGACCCAACCCAGTAATCACCCTAACCTCAACCACTCAATCTAGTCTAGTCCTAGCCCAACTCTGACTCACCCCTCAACTTTGGTGCTGATGGCAACACTTAACATTTGGCTAATTTTTACAAAACATTTTTCCAGAAATTGTACCCGTTGACTTCAGATGTCTGAAACATGGTCTAAACACTTTCTGTGGGTACGGTTTGTGGTGCTAGTGTTTAGTGGAATCTTTACCTTCCTCCTCCACATTCATTTTGAATGAGGTTATTTATCATTTGGATCTCTGAAACAGAAGGTCATAGAGACTCAGGAGTGGGTGGCGCATAACCTAATTCGACCCTTCTAAACTCCAGAATTGTTCCTGACTATCTATGACCTTAAGTTCGAGAAATGCAAGTGATTGAATGACTGCATTGAGAATCAATGTGTGGTAGTAGGTGAGAGTCCATTAAGTGCTTGTGCCAAAACGGTACTTTCAAAGTGTTTCAGAGCAGGTTTTGGGCCATTTGGAGTCAATTGGCTTTACTTTTTTGGAATAATGTTTGGCTAAAAATGTGACAAATGTTAGTGAACCTAACACCACCAAACTTGACAGGAAAATGGTAGCTAAGTTCTGTAATTTCTTTTTTTAACCCATTTAAAATTTCATTTGAGATGACTGTAATTAAGTGCAGTACAGGTTTTCTTATAAAAGAGGATGCCAGGAAACAATGAAGAGGCATGCCACTGAGTTTCCTTCTCTAAAATAATACAATTTACCAGATTAAAAACTAATTGGTACATTTTCTATCATAACCCAGGTTTAACTTTAACATCAGTAAATATTTTCTAAAATGTGTTTTAAATCAGTACTCTTATTCTATTTTAATTACAATGAAATGTTGTAGTTTAATATAATGGAGGATGCCACAAATTTTCTTTCCTCCGTTAATAGAACATACCAAATTACAAACTTTATTTTTTACACTTGTTCCCCCATAATCAAAGTTTTAAAAGGAATATAAAACAATGCTATGTCATTGTAATATTATACTAATAGTTTTTGTGTCAGTGTCCATGTTTGTAGTTTGTGTTCATGTGGAGTCTTAATACTTTGTCTTATTCCATAAACCTTTTTAACATGACTGATAGTTTTCTTTGATAATTCTGACAAACTTTAAATCTCATCCTAACCTATTACTTAATCCCTGAATTTAAACCTGACCAACATGGATTACAATAACCTCATCCCCCCAGATTTGTCTAACCCTAGCCCAAACTGACTCACCCCTCAACTTTAGTGCTGATGGCAACATTTAACATTTGGCTAATTTTTACAAAACATTTTTCAGAAATTGTACCCGTTGACTTCAGATGTCTGAAACATGGTCTAAACACTTTCTGTGGGTACGGTTTGTGGTGCTAGTGTTTAGTGGAATCTTTACCTTCTTCCTCCACATTCATTTTGAATGAGGTTATTTATAGTTTGGATCTCTGAAATAGAAGGTCATAGAGACTCAGGAGTGGGTGGCGCATAACCTAATTGGACCCTTCTAAACTCCAGAATTGTTCCTGACTATCTATGACCTTCAGTTTGAGAAATGCAAGTGATTGAATAACTGCATTGAGAATCAATGTGTGGTAGTAGGTGAGAGTCCATTAAGTGCTTGTGCCAAAACAGTACTTTCAAAGTGTTTCAGAGCAGGTTTTGGGCCATTTGGAGTCAATTGGCTTCACTTTTTGGAATGTTTGGCTAAAAATGACAAATGTTAGGTTCACTAACACCACCAAACTTGACAGGAAAATGGTAGTTACAGTAATTCCCTTAACCAGTCTAAAATTTCATTTTTTTTCTCTGCATTCTACTTTGAGATGACTAAAGTGCAGTACAGGTTTTCGTATAAAAGAGGATGCCAGGAAACAATGAAGAGGCATGCCACTGAGTTTCCTTCCCTAAATAATTCAGTTTACCAAACTAAAAGCTGATTAGTATATACATTTGCCACCATAACCCAGAGTTACATTTTTGTAACAGGAGTAATACATCTTCTCTGTATTAATTACAATGGAATGTTCTAGTTTCATATAATGGAGGCCATGATTTTTCTTCCCTCCTGTAATATACCAAATTACAAACTTTATTTTCCAATAATCCATGTTAAGAGAATATAAAACAATGCTATCACTGTTTTATACTAATAGTGTCAATGTATATGTGGTATTGTAATACTGTCTGTAATTTACCCTGTAAATTACATTAACATATGAAAATTGGTTGGCTTTGATAGAATTGATTAATTCTGAATGTGAAGTTAAACCTTTAACTCCTACCCTTAATCCTGACCCTTCACTAAATCTCTAAACAAACCCTAACCGGAAATTGTACCAGTTGACTTCAGATGTCTGAAACATGAAACACTCTCTGTGCATATGGTTTGTGATGCTAGTATTTAGAGTTTTTACCTTCCTCCTCCACACATTCACTTTGAACACAGGTATTTATCATTTGAATCTCTGAAACAGAAGGTTTCAGGAGTGGGTGGTGCATAACCTAATTTGACCCTTCTAAACTCCAGAATTGTTCCTGACTCTTAACCTTGAGTTCCAGAAATGCAAGTGATAACTGCATTGAGAATGAGTAGGTGAAAGACCTTAAGTCCTTAGGCCAAAACAATACTTTGAAAGCATTTCAGAGACAGTTTTGGTCCATTTGGAGTCAATTGGTTTCAGTTTTAGGAATGTTTCACATAAAAATGTGACCAATATTAGTGAAACTAACACCAACAGGCTTGACCAATGAACTGGTGTTTTACTTTGAGATGACTGTATAAAGCCTAAAAGAGGATGCCCAGAAATGGAGGCATGCTGATGTTTCCTTCACTCAAATATTTACAAAATTAAAACTGACAGTAATATTTTCCCACCTTAACCCAAATTTTACTTTTTGTAAATTTGTATCTTCAAATCGGGTAGGAATAAGAGTTTAAATTAATGAAGGGCTAAAACTGACATTTATTAATCCTCTCCCCCCCCAAAAAAAAAACCTGACTGCACAGACTGGTCCCAGTTCCAATATTGGATAAAATCCAATAAATGGATTCAGAATCTTACATTTGACCCAATCCAGTAGATTATCCTAACCTCAAACACTCAGATTTAATATCTAGCCCAAGCCTATCTCTGACTCGCCCCTCAACTTTGGTGCCCATTTGTCCAATCTTTACAAAACATTTTTACAGAAATTGTACCAGTTGACTGAAATGTAAACACTTTCTGTGGGTACCGTTTGTGGTGCTGGGTAAGGGTTTTACCTCCTTGTATTCATTTTGAATGTGGTTATTGTATTTTTTTAAACAGGAGGTCATAGACTCCTGAAAGTCCAAAAAAGTGCTTGGTCCAAAACAATACTTCTAAAGTATTTCTACGTCCATGTCTATCTGGAGCTTCGTTACTTTCCCATGTTATCCTGTAAAGCACTTGGTTGCATTTTTACTGTACAGAAGATGCTCAAATACTATGAACACAATGTACAACTTCAGTCATTAAATCATGACTTTGAAGTGTTTTATCAATTTGGAGTTGGTTATTTCCACTTCTATGGGGGAGATGTGAGTAATCTCAAGTCTATCCCCACCAAAATTGACAGGTGGGTTAGGGTTATATTAGTCTTTATCAAAGTTTTCAAGGGTTAATGTAACTTTCTAAGTTGCATTATATAAATGATTCCAGTGTTATAACATATTTCAAATATTGAATATAAATCACTATTTTTTTTTTTTTTTTTCAGGGGTATTTCCTTAAAGAACAAATTCCAAATGGAGACTAATTTTTTTTTTTTTTTTTTTTTTTTTTATTAAACTTAAAAGAATCCAAAGGTGTGTGTGTGTGTATCAGCATTTTCAAGGTCTGGCTACTATTCTCATTCTGACAAAGTGAAAGGGGAAAATTACATTCAAATAGCCTGTTTCTGGCATTTAGTGTTTGAGGGTATCTTTGACGCTTTCAGATGGATTGCCCAGGACAATTTCAAATTCTGTGTGCAACCTGTACATATGGTTTTTAACAAAGCGGAAGGAGCGACATTCCAAGATAATGTATGTAAATTCCATTATGTGTATTTATTTTAAAGTCTTAGCACTGACTGCATGTTTGTGCACATAAGGTACCAAAAGTGCTCATTTATAAAATATGCCCTTTTTTCTTTTTACTAGATCTCAGAGAAAATGTCAGATGCTGTACCTGATCTTCAGAAGGTAAGAAGGCAATTCAAGCTCAACCATAAGGGGACATAATGTGATCAGCACATCCCCCACACACAGACAAACACTACTTAAACATGCATATTCATTGGGTAATTGGTGTCCAAGAAATGTAGGTTATGTTGTCTAAGAAGTGCTCTTGTTTTCAAAGATACAAGTAGAAACCAACTGTCAGTGGTATTATGGTAATAAAATCTATCACCTATTCACATACTGCTTACAGGTAAAGATGTTTATGTATGAAATTTAGTTATATAATATAAAATTTACTTTTATGCACCCAAGGGTCAGAAACATTAAAGGAAACAGAGGGTCAAGGAAGTAGAAGAAGCATCAGCCATTTAAAGGGTAAGAATTACCTTTTTTTTTTTTAATGCTGTATGGTTTTGACTACTTGGATTAAAGTTTCTGGAAAAGCACATGAGTGCTTTATTTTTGAAGATTTGATCATTTGACCCATAGTTTAATGGACTAAACAGTCATCCTATTTGCACTCCTTTTAGTAGAGACAAGGCATAGTGTTTAAGGGCACACCTGTTGACAATTCAGATCAACTCCAGTATATAATCACTGGCTCTTCTTTCCAGATAGTTCCACATACTTTGTCTTCATGCTTGGCTCTCCTAATGACCTTCCTGGGTTTTTGCTCCTTGTGACCTCCAGTAACTCTTTTCTCTTATCACTCCAGTTCTGCCTGCTCCTGCCTCTGAGCCTGGTTGCTTGCTTGCTCTCCTCTTCACACTCCTTCCGTGACGTCTGACGTTGGACCAAGCCTCGCTCCTGCACACACATCTGCTCTGAACTCCTGATTTCTCCACCAGTCCCTGCTGCTGTCAATAATAAAGACTATTCTCTACTGAACCTCTGGCTTATGTTCATCTCTCTGCTCCAGAGTCCTAACCATGAACCCTGACAGACCAACATATATGAATGTGACACAATACAATTAATGATTCTATGGTCATGAACAAATATGCAATTTATATACACACTTTAAATCTATACACATTTCCATCTATTTCTTGAAAAATTTGATTCATTTACTATCGGCAAACTCGTTATGCTAGGGTTAGGGGTTAGGAAAGTGAAATAGATCCCTTCTCCCGTAGGAGCCAGGTGGTGCACTGTCCTTCCCCTGGTAGGACCGCCCGTCCCCAGTTTCCAATCGTCTTTTTAACAAAGTCTAAAAAATGGCCATGTGGAGTGGGGTTAGGTGACGGAATTAGAGAAGGGGACCAAATGGTCCCCTGAAGTGCACGGTCCTACCATGGGGATGGGCATCCCCCTGGCACTTCCTCCAATATTAGGGCTATTTCATGCCTATAATTATCTATGAAGTTATTTAATTAGCCGGTTCACCTTTGGTATATAAAGTATGAATTGGCTTTTAATTAGGTGTCATAGCTGTGGCGCCACGACATTTCGCCATTTCAGGCTTGCCATTATACTGATAAGGAGCTCTTGCTTCTACTCATATCAGGAGCCAACTAAACCTGAAATAACATCCTCCTCTCTTTTATAGTTCCTTGTTCTAAGGATTCAAATCATAATTGGTGGTTATTATTGGTGGCTCAACTGAAGTCCGACCGGATGTCCAATAACACAAGGTGACTGATTAAATCTGTTTATTACTATGTTATTATAATCTCCAAGTATCAAGGAATCAAGAGGGACTTTGTTCTCATTCCTCATGAGAAGCCAAGCAGCAGAGGAGGGCCTCTTCGCGGCAGCCGAGCTGACCACGGCTCAACTGAAGTCCAACTGGATGTCCTATAAAACAAGGAAGTTAATTGAATCTATAGTTATTGTTGTTATAATCTCCAAGTATAAAGGAATCAGGAAGGAGAGCAGCTAAGCAGCAGAGGATGGCCTCTTCACGGCAGCCGAGCTGACCACGGCTCAACTGAAGTCCGACCGGATGTCCAATAACACAAGGTGACTGATTAAATCTGTTTATTACTATGTTATTATAATCTCCAAGTATCAAGGAATCAAGAGGGACTTTGTTCTCATTCCTCATGAGAAGCCAAGCAGCAGAGGAGGGCCTCTTCGCGGCAGCCGAGCTGACCACGGCTCAACTGAAGTCCAACCGGATGTCCTATAAAACAAGGAAGTTAATTGAATCTATAGTTATTGTTGTTATAATCTCCAAGTATAAAGGAATCAGGAAGGAGAGCAGCTAAGCAGCAGAGGATGGCCTCTTCACGGCAGCCGAGCTGACCACGGCTCAACTGAAGTCCAACCGGATGTCCAATAACACAAGGTGACTGATTAAATCTGTTTATTACTATGTTATTATAATCTCCAAGTATCAAGGAATCAAGAGAGACTTTGTTCTCATTCCTCATGAGAAGCCAAGCAGCAGAGGAGGGCCTCTTCGCGGCAGCCGAGCTGACCACGGCTCAACTGAAGTCCAACCGGATGTCCTATAACACAAGGTGACCCGATTAAATCTGTTTATTACTATGTTATTATCTCCAAGTATCAAGGAATCAAGAGGGACTTTGTTCTCATTCCTCATGAGAAGCCAAGCAGCAGAGGAGGGCCTCTTCGCGGCAGCCGAGCTGACCACGGCTCAACTGAAGTCCAACCGGATGTCCTATAAAACAAGGAAGTTAATTGAATCTATAGTTATTATGTTATTATAATCTCCAAGTATAAAGGAATCAGGAAGGAGAGCAGCTAAGCAGCAGAGGATGGCCTCTTCACGGCAGCCGAGCTGACCACGGCTCAACTGAAGTCCGACCGGATGTCCAATAACACAAGGTGACTGATTAAATCTATGTTTATTACTATGTTATTATAATCTCCAAGTATCAAGGAATCAAGAGGGACTTTGTTCTCATTCCTCATGAGAAGCCAAGCAGCAGAGGAGGGCCTCTTCGCGGCAGCCGAGCTGACCACGGCTCAACTGAAGTCCAACCGGATGTCCTATAACACAAGGTGACCCGATTAAATCTGTTTATTACTATGTTATTATCTCCAAGTATCAAGGAATCAAGAGGGACTTTGTTCTCATTCCTCATGAGAAGCCAAGCAGCAGAGGAGGGCCTCTTCGTGGCAGCCGAGCTGACCACGGCTCAACTGAAGTCCAACCGGATGTCCTATAAAACAAGGAAGTTAATTGAATCTATAGTTATTATGTTATTATAATCTCCAAGTATAAAGGAATCAGGAAGGAGAGCAGCTAAGCAGCAGAGGATGGCCTCTTCACGGCAGCCGAGCTGACCACGGCTCAACTGAAGTCCGACCGGATGTCCAATAACACAAGGTGACTGATTAAATCTGTTTATTACTATGTTATTATAATCTCCAAGTATAAAGGAATCAGGAGAGAGATCAGAGCAGTCAAAGAGGAGACCCTCTTCGCGGCCGCCCGGCTAACCGCAGCCTGATTGAAGTCCAACCTGATGTCCAATAATACAAGGTTTGGGAATGTTAACATAGTTTTTGTGGGTGGCCCAACTTGTTCATTTTTAAGTATGAATTAATTATTAAAGTATATATGAATTTTAATAAAATTTTGTTATGTATTTATATAACTTTAATGTTTCTTTTTAAAAAGACACATATATAAAAAATATATTTTTTTATAAAATAAATAAGGGGTGTAGGGTTAGTAAGGGGTAAGGGTTGTGGTTAGGGCCTGGATTGGGGTTAGGGTTTGGGGTCCGGGTTGTGGTTAGGGTTAGAAAAGTTGATGAACACGTTCCATGGGACCGTCGTGGGGAATTGCATGGTTGGGTGATGTGAACTACGGGGGGCGGTGCGGCCCTTGGACCTTTTGGGGCCTGCTCCTACTGAAAAGCATAGAACAGGAGGATATAGGGAGATCCCCCAAAGTTTCCAGTTCCCAACAGGTTTGTGGTTAAATTAGTGTTAATTCCTATGTTCTTACCATCTCCAAGTATAAGGGAATCAGGAGAGAGATCAGAGCAGTAAAAGAGGAGACCCTCTTTGCGGGAATCCCCCGAACCGCAGCCTGATTGAAGTCCAGCCCGATATCCAATAATACAGGGAGGGATCCACATTGGTTTAGGGTTAAGGTTAGGGCTAGGGTTAGGGGATTAGGGTTAGAGCCTATGTTTGAGTTATCTAAGGTTAGGTGGAGATCAGCTAAAGATGATTTTCAGGGAAGCTAAAGCCATGAAACTAAACACCCTAACCTGAGGCTGGCCCATCAGGGTTGATCAAATCCCTGGCATGTGTCCATTGGATTTAGACTTGGGGTCTTCAGGAGAGATCCTATTTTATAGATCCTAATTTGAACAACTAAGAAAATCAATTTCAACATTGAGTAAGCAGGGAATTTGCATAATATTTGGGGAAAATGGCTTGCTAAGGGAGCTAGCTACCCTGCAAAGAGTTCCCCCCCGTGAGGTGATCAGGACCAGCTCCGACCGAGCGTTGCCTTCCTAGTCACCTTCAGGGATCGGAAAAACAGAGCCAGCCACACTGTAGTGTTGCCTCCCTGTTTCCCCTGGGAATCCCAAGAGGTAGTTGTTATGATCCCTGTACTCCATACACCGCACAGTCCCAGGGATCAGACAATTGCAAATTTTGAGGGAAACCTAGTTTTTGTGGGTGGTTCAACTCAATAAGAGGAGTTGGAGTCACCAGCTGTAGGTGGGGAGTTCCCTTGGTTAAGGGTGTGGTGTCTTTTTTCTCCTCTCTTCTCTAAACTAACCTTCCCCCTGTGTGAGGGTGCCGGAAAAAGGATTTTCTTGTTTTAGAGGAGGGTTGTCAAATCTATATAATTCAAAACAGCCCCTTTCCCCGCCCCCCCTTTTTTCCTTCTCAGCACCCTGAGTGAGAGGGGTGTCACTATAGATGACCTGTCATGACAATCCTTGCCCCAAGGTGACGTGAATCCAGTTCAATCCTTGTCAAAAATCAAATAAAGAAAATCTGACACACCTTGTAATTTTACTTGTCATTATTTTCTCATTAATAATCCATGAATAATTAACCAGTTTATCCACATAAAGATATTAACTTCCTACTTTGCCCATAATCACTAACAACTAAACTAAGAGACATTTTAATTTTCCCACACAACTGAAGGACAATTCTGCGTAAAACCAACCTTTCTTGGATTTAACATATATCTTGTCCATCTATACCTGGAAAATAACATTTATAAAACCACTCTATCAAAAATAAAAAGAATAGAGATGTAAAAGATACATTCTCTCCTTCTGACCATCATATATTCACCTGGAATCTTTTCTCATTAAAAACCCTTTCCACTGATAAAAACAATAACCGCTTCAACCTTAATTTTAATAAAAATAGCTTAATACGTTTCATACAATCCCCTAGAATTTAACAAACGGCCAATTGAAGGGATATCTTCCCACACGATTAAAGGACAATTCCTCTGAAAACCAACAATTCTCTTGAATTCAATATAAACCTGGTCCAAAATAGAATAATAAAAAAAATAAAATATTAATATTAAAACTCGTTTTTTATCCCTCTCTATTTTTCCTCCTTCTGTTCTCCACTTTAACCCGTAAATTGTACACATCCTTTTCCCATAATCCCTTACTTCTCAACAACGAACCCTTTAAAGTATACCCCTCCACCCAATTTATGGACAATTCCTCTGTACAATACAAACATGACCTTTCTCTAATGATTAAAATTAAAAATAAAAACCCTCTCCACTTAACCGATTTCAGAAAAAGGTTCCACTACATATGACGACACTAACCATTCCCACCATTCTTTAATTTTCTCCACACCCTGACCGAAAGAGATAATACAAAAGAAACACCCCCCCTCTTTTTTTCTTCCCGGAACCCTGAGTGAGAGGGATGTCACTGTAGAGGACCCGCCATAACAATTCATGTTACTAACTGATGTGTAATTAACACAATGCTTGTCAAAAAGACTTTTACTGCTGATTGTGGATCTATCCATTGTGGTTTTCTCATTAAAATCTCTCTCCACAAATAAATAACAATTTCTAATCTCTTAAACACAAATAATTTCCTGTTTTTCCCACAATCCTCTATGATTAAACTAACGGCAATTTTAACACATAGCTTCCCACTCAAAGGACAATTCCTCTCAAAACCAACCATTGCCTTGAACTCAACATAAACTTCATCCAAAATAAAATAAATAAAAATATGAAAATTGTTTTTTATTCCTCCCTGATTTTCTCCCCTTCCTTTCTCATTTTTTAACCCGTAGAATATACATTTATAAAACTTATCTTCCTAAAAAAAATTAAAAAAGAAAAATACATTCTCAATTATTGAATGATTTAAACATTATCCTTCTCTAAAAATTAAAAATAAAAACCCTCTCTACTTAACCTATTCCACAAAAAAAAATTATAAAACCATTTCCCACAAAACTCCCATAATCCTCTGCGATTCGATAATCACACATTTTATTTTACATAATAAAAGAAACATCAAAGTATTTATTAAAACCCTGCCCCTTATAAATCTACCCAATATAACCCAATCCACACCCTAACTGGGAAGAACCCAGATACACACCCCAACTCAAAACACAAAATCCATCTTTTCCTTCCATCTTCTCCACACCCTGACTGAAAGAGACAGTACAAACGCACTCCTTTCCCCGCCCCCTTTTTTCCTTCTTTGCACCCTGAGTGAGAGGGATGTCACCATAAATGACGTGCCATAACAATCCCTGTTCCTAATTGATGTGTAACTAACACAATCCTTGTCAAAAATAAAACTAAAAACTTTCCAACCATTATACTTATTTCTATGTTTCTTGTTAAAACCTCCCTCCATTAATAAATTTTATCCATCCAAACATTAACTTCCCACAATTCCTTGCAGCTTAACTAACGACTATTTTAATTTAGATCTCCCCACACATTTAAAGGACAATTCCGCTTAAAACAAACCTTTCTTGGATTTAACACATATCTTGCCCATCTATACCCGTAAAATAACATTTATAAAACCACTAATTCTATTAAAAATAAAAATACATTCCCTCCCCCCAACAATCCCTTAAATTTTAACTAACACACATTCTATCTTATATCCCCCCACCCAAATTATGAACAATTCCTTGACCCCCCCCTTTTCTGAATAAAACCCATACTATGCAAACATTATCCATCTTTAAAATTAAAAATAAAAACCCTCTCTACGTATTCCTCCCTCCACCTCCTATGTAACCTACTCTACAAAAAATAATTTTTAGAAGACTTTTTATAAGATCTTTTTTTATTAATAAGAACAGAAATAGAGAAAATAAAAAATAAATAAAATTTAAAAAATTAATATAGACATCAAATTTATAATGGGGCACGGGCTAAGAATTTAAATTCATAAAAAATATTCAAAACTATTAAAAAGTTAGGGTTGGGGGGGGGTAAGATCAGGGGACTAAATAGTCCCCTGTAATGCACTGTCCAACCTGGGGTTGGGTTAGGGTTTGGGGTTAGGGTTAGGATAGGGGAACTGATCCCCTCTCCCGTAGGAGCGGGGGCGTGCTCTGTCCATCCCCCTAATGGACCGCCCGTCTCCATAGCCACCATCTCGCGTTTGGACGGTGCGCCTACGGCCCCTTCCGTGGCGGACCACCGTCCATTCCCCATCATATCCACTCCCCATGGTGGTTATTCTCCACAGGTAGGTGGTGTTTAATTTGTTGTCTGTTTTTTTTTTTTTTATTTATCTTCAAATTAAATGAATTTATAACAAAAAGTGTCCCTGTTTTTGGGTTATTTAATAAACTAAAAACACGTTCTCAAATGGAGAATGGAAATTATTTTAGTAAATTAAAATAGTCACTCTGGGTCTAGTTTTCCTAATTAAATTAAATAAAGGGTTAGGGTTAGGGGAGGGGAACTGAGGGTTAGGGTTGGGTTAGGACAAAGGTTAGGACCCCTCCTCCAGCCGGAGAAGGGGGGTGCACGGTCCATCCACACCACGGACCGCCCGTACTCTCTCTCTGGTTGGCGGGTGCGCTGACGCCTCCTGCCGTAGCGCACCTCCGTCCAACCCTCCATTTGGAACAGGTAAGTTTTGGCCAGGTAAGTTTTTATCAGGTAAGTGTTTGTATTTTTTGTTTATTCATTCCAAAATAGGTGTTTGTATGGTAAGTATTTGTGTTGTTTGTATCTTTATTTGTGTTTATTTTGTATATCAAAACAAAATTAATATGAACAAAAAGTTCTAAAAATGAATGAAATAAATAAAATAAATGAAAATGTTTTTTTTCTTTTTTCTGATTCAAAATAAAACTGTTTTTTAATTAAATCAAATCAAATTACACTGAAATGTTTTTAAATGTTCTTAAACTCAAAAAGGTGTGCCAAAAAACACACTATTTATTTTTATACAAAACAAAATAAAATAAAGAAAAAGTATTTAAAATAAACAAAAGGTTAGGGTTAGGGGTTAGGGTTAGGATTTGAGTATGGGGCCCTCCTCCAGCCGGAGGAGGGTAATGCACGGTCCATCCGCACCGTGGACGACCCGTACTCAAAAACTGTGGGTTGGCGGGTGCGCTGACGGCGTCTGCCGTAGCGCACCTCAGTCCACCCTTCCATCAAGTTGGAGGTAAGTATATTTATATTATTGATTTTTTTTATTTTTGTAGGTATTTTTTATAATTGTAGGTCTGTTGGAGGTAAGTATTGTTACTTTTTCTTTCTTTTTTGTTTAGATAAGTGTTTTAATTTTTTAGGTCTAATGGAGGTAAGTATTTTTAATTGTAGGTCTATTGGAGGTAAGTATATAACTTTTTACTTTCTTTTTCCTTATTTGTTTAGGTAGGTATTTTTATTTTTTTTAGGTCTAATGGAGGTAAGTATTTATTTTGTTTGTTTATTTATGTAGGTATTTTTTATTTGTAGATCTGTTGAAGGTAAGTATATATATTATTTATTTGTCTTTAACTGTGTATTTATGTATTTGTATATTATCCTTATTTATGTATTTTTTATAATTATGTATTTATTTATTTATTTAGTTTTATATGTATTTATTTTTTATGAAACCAAATAAAATGAATTGAATGAAACCAATTTTGTCCTTATTTATTTCAATTGTTTTTTAATCAATGAACTTAAAGTGTTTTTAAATGTATTTAAACTTAAAAAGGTGTGTCAAAACTCACACTATTATCTTTAATAAAAAAATTAAATTGTGTTTTTATTAATTTCCAATAAACTTAGGAAGGTGTGCCAACTCAAAATCACGACGTTTCGACTGTTTTCAGTCTTCTTCAGGGTATGGCACACAACAAAACTACTGGGCTATTTTCTACTACTGGCTGGGGAGGGTTAGGGTTAGGTTTAGAGTTTTGGTCAGGGGACTACTTAGTCCCCTGAAATGCACGGTCCAGCCTGGGGATGGGCATCCCCCTGGCACTTCTTCCATATTAGGGTTTGTACTTCTATATATATTTAGTTTAGATATATTTATATTTAGGTTAGGTATATAATATAGTATTTATTTGTTTATATATTAATAATAGCCGGTTCGCCTTTGTTATATAAAGTATAAGGTTGGCTTTTTTATTGTGGGTGGGGCCGCGACGTTTCGCCCATGTTTAGGGCTTCTTCAGGCATGCCACCACTGTAAATGAGGAGATGTTTCTTCCTCGATGGTCAGGAGCCAACTGAACCTGAATTCATCCTCTTCCCGTTTATACTCCCCCCTGATGTGTTCTCCGTACGAATTTTGTCTAACCCCCTTCTTTTTTAGGTTTCTGGTAAGTATATTTTGTTTTTTACTTTTCATTAAGGTAAGTATGATTGTTCCTTTTTTAGGTTAACTCAGGTAAGTATTTTTAAATGTTCAATTTGCCTTTTCCCTATAATTTAGGTTTTCCAATTTAATAATTAAATAAATAAACCGATTATAAGCCAATTGTTTTGCCTCTAATTCCTTCTTCCCTTATACCTTTTCCCTTTTTCTTTCCATTTCCCTTCCCATTCCCATTTCACCTTTCCCAGATGCTATCAGATCCCTGATTGGGGATTCTGGAAAACTGTGCTCCCGATTTGGGAGTCTTATCAGTAGAGTACCTCGCATGGTAAATTTTCCTAAGGCTGGATGGACCTTGGACATGCGGAATTAAACTGTATAACTGGGGGCTTATTACCGGGGAAAGGAGATTAGGGTTAGGGTTAGGGTTAGGGTGGGTTAGGGTTAGGGTTAGGGGTTAGGGTTAGGGTTAGGGGTTAGGGTTAGGGTTGGGGTTAGGGTTAGGGTTAGGGTTGGGGTTAGGGTTAGGGTTAGGGTTTAGGGTTAGGGGTTAGGGTTAGGGTTAGGGTTAGGGTTAGGGGTTAGGGGTTAGGGGTTAGGGTTAGGGTTAGGGTTAGGGTTAGGGTTAGGGGGTTAGGGCATGGGGAGTGGGTGAGACTCGGCACCGCAAAGCGGTGTCGGGTCTCTGTGCACGGGCCATCCTGTTCTGGCTAAGGTGAGACCTATTTTGAATTGAGACCTTTTGGAAATATTGTGCCTAATTTTTTGATCCACTCCCTTTCAGCTCGGGCTCTCTGTTGGTTATTCCAGTTTGGATCCCCCTGGAGGACTGTGGCCCGGACAGAAGACCATCCATGGGATACAAAATGGCTGACCAGGGGTGTGTGCGTCTCTCTCAGCGTCCTGATGTTATATCTGTGTTGTGTGAAGCGCTGGAGGAGCGTGTTTTTAGTTTCACCAACATATTGGAGCCCGCAAGTCTGGCAGTGGATCAAATATACACAGTTTTTGGTGTGTGGATTCCCTGGGGTCATCGTTTTAAAGACCGTTTTATAAGTATGGCTGTGTATCCATATCAGGTGTTTATAGAATTCACCCTGACCTTTAGGTTTAGAAATGGTCAGTGGTTTGACCTTAGCTTTAACTAGGTAATCTTGGAGATTTTTGTTTTTTCTAAAGGCCGCAATAATTTTATATTTTTTTAGGTAGTCCAGATTAATAATTTGGTTACTGAAGTTGTCTTTGATCTTTCTAATTAATTGCACTGCAGGTCTGGAGTAAGTGGTGACAAAAGGGAGGAGCTCTCCCGTCTCCCTGGGCCGAGTCTCCAGGAAGGTTTTGAGCGCCTCCCTTCTGAAGGAGCGGGTATAGCCCCTGGCGGCCAATGCTCGAAAGAGTGTTTTTGTGGCGATCATGAAATCGCTATGGTGAGTACAAATTCTGTGAAATCGTAATAATTGTGATTTTAATAATCCTTTATATGTGTGTCTCGGGTGGTAGCTGGTTTTATGGAGCAGAGCATGGGTGTCTGTTTCTTTAAAGAAGACTTTGATGTCTAATCTGTTGCTTTGTTGAAAATTTACTCCCTTGTAGGTGGTGGTATCCAGGAAGTCCACCGACGTGGTGCTGGTGGTGGACTTAAGCTTGATGGACGGGTTGTGATTATTCAAGGTAAGTAAAAATTGTTCAAATTCCTCCATGGAATAGGGCCAGACCCCCCAGATATCATCTAAATATCTGTAATAATGTGTGGGTTTTTGTTTGCAGGATGCCAGGGCGGATGTCTCCCACTCGGCCATAAAGATGTTTGCATAGGCCGGTGCAAACTTCTTCCCCATGGCAGTGCCTTTAATTTGTAAATAAAATTTGTTATCGAATTCAAAATCATTTCTCCTGAGATTGATTTCTAAGAGTTGTATAATTTCTTTGTCTGGTCTATTTTTGTCTGGGTATTTTGAAAAAATGTTTTTTATGGCTTGGATGCCTTCATCTATATCAATGTTTGTGTATAAACTATCAATGTCTAATGTAAATAATATGCATTCTGGGGGGATATGTAGTTTTTTAATTGTGTCAACAAAGTGATATGTATCTTTGAGGTAGCCAATGTGTTTGTTTGATAAGGGATTAATGTAGTGGTCGATAAATTGGGCTGTGTAATATGTCTCACTGTCACAGTCCGACACTATGGGTCTGCCAGGCGGAATCTCAAAAGGAACACTCCATTTGGAGGGTTCCTTGTGGATTTTAGGAAGGAGATAAAAGAGTCTGGGCCTCGGGATCGGGTTGCCCACCAGGTAAGTAAATTGTTTTTTCTTTATGAATCCTTTATTTAGTAGTGATTGAATAATTGGTTGAACTATTTTTTTGGTTTCCGGGAAAATGGGTTCCTTTAAGGGGGAATAATATTTTGTATCCTTCAATTGTTTGTATCCCTCAAAGAGATATTGTTCCCTATCCATGATAACCACTGCACTCCCTTTATCCGCTGGTTTTATAATGATATTTTTGTTTTTTGTTAATTCCCTCAGGGCTACAGTTTCTGCGTGGCTCAGGTTGGCCCTGGGTTCGGACAGATGGAAATTGTTTTCAAAATAGTGGACATCCGCTTTGATCAGATCCGTGACTTCTGGGGGTAAATTTGACAAGAGGGGGCTCCATTCTGATTTGTGGGTGAAAGGAAGGTAAGGTCTGATTTTTTTATTTTGAAAATAAACATTCAATTTGATTCTCCTGTGGTATTGTTGTAAATCCCATCTGCTCTGTTCCAGCATGTTTCTCTGGCTCCCTCTGCTGGGGATAAAGGAGAGGCCTCTATTTAACAGCGTGGATTGTGATTGGGTGAGTCTGAATTTTTGTGCCAGAACAATAACATTTTTCGACCCCTCCTGATCAGGCAGGCTTATGGGGACATGAATTTTACATAACTCATCCAATATTCGAACATGTTTTTGGCTGTGGTTGTGGTCCAGTGTATTTTATCCCGCGTTGTGGCGAACAATTTGGGTTGCAGTTTTGGGATGCAGCAGCAGTGCCTCTGGATCTGCCCATTCAGGTGTGCCAGGTGGGACTGCTCCTCCAAAGGTAAGTCATCCGAAAAGTTAATTAAGGGCATCCAAATCTCGGCCGAAGGGAATTTAGCCTCCGCAGCCTGGACTGCGGCTAGCAGCTGCTGGCTAATTGTTTTTGGTAAAGTGTTTCTATTATTGAGGCCGAATGACAAAATTAATTTTTCCACTGGAGTGGAGGCCGTGCTTTTAGCTATCAGCGCCTTTGCATGTGCTAATGTAGCTCCTGGATAGCTCTCAATTTGTAAGTTTCGGCTTTGGAAGGGGGGTATTTTGGCCAGATTGGAGTCCCCTATGATGACCCACCGCTTGCGAATATTGAGACCCCAATCTTTCATTTTGTTGTTTGTGTTTATATGTCTAGTGGGTCTCCTTATAGGGGGATCAGGTGTGGTGGGCTGCACTATGGCCCGTTTAGGCCGTAATGAGAGCCTCATTTGAGTCGCTCTCCTCAGGCTCCTCAATCTGGTCGGGGTGGACTGGGTGGGAGGGATGACCTCCGGACTTTCTGGAGGGGGACCCAGACCCTCGTCAGATGAGAGAACGGTGATGGAATCGGATATGTGAGCGACGGCCGGGTTTGGCAGCGCCGTCGTGGGATCGACCAGCGCCGCGGAAGGACCATCTCCAGGTAAGTGATCATTTTGTTTTTTTGTTGTTTCCGATGCCAGGGTCCCTGATTTCCGGCTTCTCTGGGGTTTTGGAGGTGACTGTGTGCCCGCAGAGACAGCCGGTGTTAGATGGGGAGGGGGTGTCTGAGGTATTTCTGTGTCCATAATGTTGATTATATTGCCCTCTTGTGGAGGTGACCATCCCCCTGTTTCCACAGTCATTGTTGCTGTGTCCACACGGCTCGGCGCCCGGGCCCTCTCTGGGACCCGAGCCGGCGGCGGCGAGCAGGTCGGCGTTTCCGGGACGACCAATGGAGAGGAGTCCCGGGCCCCTACCAGGGCTTTCCTATTAAGGTCAGCATTAGCCCTCTCTGTGTGGATCAGTGCTTTAATATCCTGTTTTGTGGTAATTTGTATAATCTGTTTTTTTGTTTTTACAGGAGGTTTGGGAGGGGGTGGGCTGTCAGGCCTCACCTCCTCCTCCATCACAGCCCCGGGCTCGAGTTCGGCGACCATGAAGGCCTCCACCTGTTCCAGGGTTTCGGATAGGAGCCGTCTCCCCAGGTTCCTCTTTGCCCAGGCGGTGGCGGTTTGGAAAGGGCCCCGCCATTCCCCCTTAGTG